>CM055895.1:20665170-21265170 GCA_029582155.1 Panopea generosa
ATTTTGGAAGCCGCAGGAAACATCACAGCTGAGTTATGCGGTGATTTGGCTCAAGGATGGTGGAATTACCAGAAGGGACGAGACACAACTTTGCAGGTTCCCAGCAAGCTCCCAGAACGAGACTGTGAACAAGGAATATCACAGAAAAATTGCCCCATGCCACAAGGTAGGGCTCAGTTATTCTCTAAACCAAACGAAAGAAAATATAATGGTTGTTGCTATCAATATTTTAAAGATGACAGATTGATGATGTACTATTTCGGACCCATTTGCAAAGCAGTTTCTTGTCTATGGCTTTTTGATGTCAATTTATCTATTGTTACAATTATACATTTGATGAATGTGACTATTGTAGAGTCACTTACAATTTGAGTGTAAGTGGACTTCTCCATTTCACAACTCCTGATTTTGTACAGAGTTTTTGTTAAAGCAGCTTCTGTTGATGGAAAGGAATAGCATTAGCTTAAACATTTACAAAACTGTCCTGGTGTCCTTTATTTTGAACAGAGTTGTGCTCCTTGTTTACCGTCTAAACACTTCTCCGTAATACTTACCTTTACAATTTTGCTGTGCTCCAAAAAGTTCCATTATTCAACTACATGTGTAAAGACTTCTCAGTAATACTTACCTTTACAACAGGTGTGCTCCAAAGAGTTTTATTTAAATGATTGTGTTAAAGCGTTTTCCTCAGTAACTGTACATGGAATGAAATTTTACGCAATTGCTCACAAGGATGTTCTGATGTGAGTTAGTTACACTTGATGCAGGTCTTGACGTCAGTTTTTCAGTGTTTGAATGAACAGAAGCTTACACCAACACTTACACCTTCTGTTTCACCAACATATACTTAAATACTTAAAAACTTAAATCTAAGAAAAGCAGCCAGGTGATTATAATTTGAGACTGGTTCCAGTAAAACAGATTATTGTTCCATTGATATGGATTATTTATCACATAGTTTACAGTGCAGGAATATACTGAACCCGTCATATTTTTTTATATTAACTTAGTGTGATATAACTTCCGAATCCTCACTCGGTGTTTTCTGTATAATTCGGCTACCGTACGTAAAATACAAAAGTACTTTATGACTTGACCGAATATAAAAATGACGTTGAATTGTCTTGGTAAAATGATGTCATTTGGAGAAATTTATTTTTGCCGACACTTTAAAATATTCAATAATGTGAGACCCCCTCCCCTTATAATAGATAAATAACCAGTTGAAACTTAGTTAAGTTTTGTAGTATTTAAGTAATAATACAGTTTAAAAAAACACCAACATGTAAAAAAACATTAGTTACAATTTAATACCGATGTTTCGGCTTATCGCCTTAATCATGGGGGAAAAAAAAATAAAAAAAATTGAAGTATTTTAGTGGAATGTTGGTGAAACAGAAATCAGTTATTGATCAGATACTAGGTACAAATATATATATATATATATATATATATATACATACCAGGCCTTCTAAAATTCCAAAATGCAAATCGGTCCAGGTTTTTTACTACCGTAAGAATCGCACTTATTTATAAAAAATCACTAAAATTGCCTTACATTATGCCATTACATGTATGCATACCCCACCCACCATGTCAGCTGCATCGTGTATTTCTCCGTTTATTTATTAATAGGAAACGATTTCAAGTTTATTTGTGTATTATTTATAACATACTTTATCACAATGTGTACATTTTAATGACTGACATTATGTTTCCGCTTTACTGAATAATTTTCATTCTATTAAAAATGTTCGATCGAACCGGAAGTGATGTAAGTTTCGGAAGCTGCGTGAAATAATCACCGTGGAAACCAATGTAACGGTTCAACCACAAAAATAAACCATTCAGAACCTGTCCCACATCAAAACAAAATCGGTCCGGCTTTTATCACTTTCATTAATTAATGTCATTAATTTTATAATTAAAATTATTTTTTTTAAAAATGAAACAAACAAGTAACACCGCACGTTTTATCAAATATTTTAATGACGCAAACAATATTCGGTTCGACCGTCCCAGCTTTGGCTAGCGGTATATCAAAGAAATATACGACCGCAAACACAGTCTTTTGATGAACCGACAGAACGCTATGGGTCACTGATCACACATCGAAGGCGTGCTACATAGCGATAGACTCTTCCGATAAACTCCCCTAATACCGTCAATGGTTTAGTCGAAATTGTCATCATTTCGCACAGCAGGTGACAAAACAAACGGATTATTGGGTCAAATTATATTGCCGCAAGGCGTATTTCGCCGGTCAGTATGGCATGGTAAGAGCAATTTATGAGATTTTATACGACCGATAGAAAATATCTGGACCGATTTTTTATTGAACTTTGAAAATATCTGGACCGATTTTTTATTAAACTTTGAAACGAAAACCGGTTTTGAACTTCTGAAATCGGTCCAAAAACCGAAAAACCGGCAATTTTAGAAGGCCTGATACATACATATATTTTACAATGAAGCTCACTATATTAACATTGTATTTATCAATAAAATTTATTTTCCTATATATACTTAAACCCGTAAATTGTAATATTGTACCTGCAGTTGATCGTGAGCCCCCACAGATGCAGTGTGACAAGGAAAGCTTTTCCGTCGTGTCAACTGACCTAGATGTACTTCTACCAGTAATCAGAGAAAAGGCTTCCTTCACTGGAGCAATTAAGACACTAGCCAGTCTGCCACCAGGTAGGTATGGGACTCGACAATCGTCCCTGGGTATCACATCATTTTATTGTGTTGAGGACATTACTGTAGTTTTTTTATTTCAAGCTAAAAGAAAGTAACCCATTTTTTAAATGCTGAGCTTCAAATATGATGAAACCATTTTGATAAACCTGCCAAATTACAGTAAAACCTGTACAAGGGGTCATATCTATTAAGTAAAACCTGTACAAGGGGTCATATCTATTAAGTAAAACCTGTACAAGGGGTTATATCTATTAAGTAAACCTGTACAAGGGGTCATATCTATTAAGTAAAACCTGTACAAGGGGTCATATCTATTGAGTAAAACCTGTACAAGAGGTCATATCTATTGAGTAAAACCTGTACAAGGGGTCATATCTATTAAGTAAAACCTGTACAAGGGGTCATATCTATTAAGTAAAACCTGTACAAGGGGTCATATCTATTAAGTAAAACCTGTACAAGAGGTCATATCTATTGAGTAAAACCTGTACAAGGGGTCATATCTATTGAGTAAAACCTAAACAAGGGGTCATATCTATTAAGTAAAACCTGTACAAGGGGTCATATCTATTAAGTAAAACCTGTACAATGGGTCATATCTATTAAGTAAAACCTGTACAAGGGGTCATATCTATTAAGTAAAACCTGTACAAGGGGTCATATCTATTAAGTAAAACCTGTACAAGGGGTCATATCTATTAAGTAAAACCTGTTCAAGGGGTCATATCTATTAAGTAAACCTGTACAAGGGGTCATATCTATTAAGTAAAACCTGTACAAGGGGTCATATCTTTTAAGTAAAACCTGTACAAGGGGTCATATCTATTAAGTAACACCTGTACAAGGGGTCATATTTATTAAGTAAAACCTGTACAAGGGGTCATATCTATTAAGTAAAACCTGTACAAGGGGTCATATCTATTAAGTAAAACCTGTACAAGGGGTCATATCTATTGAGTAAAACCTAAACAAGGGGTCATATCTATTAAATAAAACCTGTACAAGGGGTCATATCTATTAAGTAAAACCTGTACAAGGGGTTATATCTATTAAGTAAACCTGTACAAGGGGTCATATCTATTAAATAAAACCTGTACAAGGGGTCATATCTATTAAGTAAAACCTGTACAAGGGGTCATATCTATTAAGTAAACCTGTACAAGGGGTCATATCTATTAAGTAAAACCTGTACAAGGGGTCATATCTTTTAAGTAAAACCTGTACAAGGGGTCATATCTATTAAGTAACACCTGTACAAGGGGTCATATCTATTAAGTAAAACCTGTACAAGGGGTCATATCTATTAAGTAAAACCTAAACAAAGGGTCATATCTATTAAGTAAAACCTGTACAAGGGGTCATATCTATTAAGTAAAACCTAAACAAGGGGTCATATCTATTAAGTAAAACCTGTACAAGGGGTCATATCTATTAAGTAAAACCTGTACAAGGGGTCATATCTATTAAGTAACCACTTGTCATAAGCAGCTATATTTGCTTTTTCCCATTGATATGCTTTCAGAGCAAAGTTACCTGCATTTAACAACAACCTGTTTAAAAAAGGCCACTTTTCCTCCTTTCCTTTACTGGCTGCTTACAACAGGATTTACTATATATATAGGGCTTTCTTTAGCTGAGTGGTCTCATTTCTGTATGTGCCTCTACTTTACAGATAATGTGTACAACTTCGGAATGTATTCAGGAGTGATGGTTGGGGCAGACCAGAATGACAACTTTGCAGTCTGTAGATTCCCAATTACAGTCAAACGTAGGTTCTGCCTTTAATATTTCTGAACATGTATATATATTTTCATGATTGATTGATTGAGTATTTAGTGTCGTTTTTATGCTATCGAGGGCTAACAGATGATCACATAACCTAACCACCGTTTCCTGTGGTCCTTAAAGGTTGACTATTACTGGAGCATACACTCCTTCTTTGCAAATAACAGAAAGTGTTAGACAGATGATAATGAGACACAATGTTGTTTATCAATCATCAGAGAGACTGTTGCCAGGCGGGATTCAAACTCATGACCCCTGGATTAATAGTCGGACATGCTGCCAACTGAGCTGATGGGGCCTGGCATATTTTCATGAAATATGATCAGTGTTGTGCTTGGAAAAACAATCAATCATCCCAAACATTTATAATTCAAGTTATTTAAATAACTGTTACCACCAGTTGTATCATTTGCAAGCCCATATCAACATGTGAATGAGTTAATAGTAATTTATTTGAGCTTTATTGTGATTTTAGTGCAAAGTTTATTTAAACCGCTCTTTCTGGGTGCATCAAGTATTGAGTATTATTTGTTGAGAAGCATTGGGTTGAGCTGGGGATCAAACCAGCAACCTTCGGCGTGATTGACCAATATTTTCCACTACACATCCACCCGATTTTAACTTTAAAACTTCTGTTAGAATCATGAAATCATCACACTTCAGTATTGGTACATCAATACTTTCTTTGGTAGGTTGAAAAAAAAAGTATACTTTTATCATGTATGCTTGAGAAAAAAAGTCAAGTCATTTCAAACATTTATCAAGATAGAACTTGCAGCAACCAACCTATTGTTTATATATGTATACTGGTCCAGTCCTATGTGCTTGTATGTATATGAGTTTTAATTTTGTAATATATTATTAAAATGTCACAAGCAATTAAGAATTTCAATAATTAAAAACCGTTATTCCTGGTTGCAGTTGTATTAATGGTTAGGTTTTATAAATGTGATTATATAAATATCAATGAATATGATAGTATATAGTATTTGTGTATGTGGTTTGTAAATATGGTAGTATATATTATATGTGTATATGGTAGTGTAAATATGGATATATCTAATATATGTATATGTATTACTGTAAATATGGTAGTATATGTTATATGTGTATTTGTATTTGTAAATATTGTATGTGTATGTGGTATTGTAAATATGAAAGTATATGTTATATGTGTATGTGGTATTGTGAATATGGTAGTATATATTATATGTGTATTTGTAAATATGATCCTATATATTATATGTGTATGTAGTACAGTAAATATGAAAGTATATGTTATATGTGTATGTAGTACAGTAAATATGAAAGTATATGTTATATGTGTATGTAGTACTGTAAATATGATAGTATATGTTATATGTGTATGTGGTATTGTAAATATGGTAGTTTATATTATATGTGTATGTGGTATTGTAAGTATGATTGTATATATTATATGTGTATGTGGTACTGTAAATATGGTAGTATATATTATTTGTGTATGTTGTACTTTAAATATGGTAGATTATATTATATGTGTATGTGGTACTGTTGATAAGGTAGATTATATTATATGTGTATGTGGTACTGTTAATATGATAGGTTATATTGTATGTGTATGTGGTACTGTAAATATGGTATTATATGTTATATGTGTAAGTGGTACTGTAATTATGGTATTATATGTGTATGTGGTACTGTAAATATGATAGTATATATCATTTGTGTATGTGAAACTGTAAATATGGTAGTATATGTTATAAATGTATATATATTATAAATGTCTATAAATATGGTTCCATTTATGTAAAAAAAGTATGTTTTGATAAATGTCAATAAATATGGTTCCGTATTTGTAAAAAAGTTTGTTTTTATAAATGTATATTGATATGGTTTCATATCGTTAAAAAAAGCAAGTTTTTATAAATGTCTATAAATATTGTTCCAAATATGTAAAAACGTATGTTTTTATAAATGTATATATTTGGTTCCATATATGTGAAATGTATGTTTTTATATATGTCTATAAAATGGTAAAGAAAAAGAAAATCATGGTTGTATAGATATGGTACTTCAAATGTAATTTCTTCCACTCAATGGACTTACACTGATGATAGAAGTGATTATATGTAGATGTTCCAAATAAAACTGGTGTATCTTCACCTTCATTTAATATGCATATTTTTTTTAATTGATTCTGACTTATACAGGACAAGATTCCTGTCCAGCAAATGGAGCACTGACTAATGCCATAAAGACAGAATGTGATGCCACTGACAGCTTGTGTGATCTCACGTGCCCAGAGGGTTCTGTTTTGTCTGCACCGGTGCCAAATTATATCCCCTGTGGACCCCTTGGTGTATGGAACCATACAGATCCAACCAAGATTGCAGTACTGCCTCTATGTATCTCTGAAGGTATTTATTATAGAATCGTAAATATCACTTATATATGATTCCATGTATGAAACCCAGGATTGGAGGGTCATTGGTTTGTTCCTCCACCATTGCTATGTGAGGTGTCCTTGAGCAAGACACTTTTTCTGCATATACTTTTTACTGGTTCTACCCAGGAAGACGTTGATTTGCAAGATTTGTATAAGTTGTAATAACCTGTTTTGCAAACAAAGTAAAATAAATAAGTTTAAACTAAACCATTTACCTACAAATATATACCAAGCTAAATTAAAAATTATCCTGTGTGGATATCATATCATGTCTTGTAACCAAATCTTGTATCTCTAAAATCTCTAGACCACAATATGTGGAGAAAATTAAACTCACATGTCAGATTATAAGTATCTTTCATGGCTTTGAGCTGCAGATGGAAAATTTCAACCATGGGGATAACTGTTTTGGAGGTAACAAAACTCTGCTGAGTTACTGCAAAACAGTTATCCTGACGGACAGAATTTTTAATCCGCACTGAAAAATAACATGAAAGATATTTTTTCTTGTATACAACCCTAATTGTGTGATTTTTAGCTCTACTGGCTAAAGGCCAGAAGTGCTTATGCGATGCACGTTGTCTGTCGTCCGTCATCTGTCGTCTGTTAGCAGCACTTTCTCTGAGTTAAAAATGACCCTGCCCCGATGTTTCTATTGCATAGTAGAATTTCAAAAAGTGCTATGGCTACTATGAGTTAGTAGAGCATCCTCAGGCCCTCTTGGGCCTCTTGTTAAAGATTATTTCATTGTGTTTTTTGTAGTAGTGCAAGGATGTGATAGTATTGAATACGTCATAGCACAAGGATTTTATGAACGCCTTTTAGTCTAAGTGTGAGGAATTTATCATAGCGCGAAGATTTTATGAATGAATTACATCACAGTGTGAGAATTTTATCTCAGTCCTAGGATGAGATAGGGCAAGAGAGAAATGTATCATGTCAATGCATTTATTTCTGTTGATAAACTGCCTGCCTGATAAACATAGGTTTATCACATCATTGCAAGT
Organism: Panopea generosa; assembly: GCA_029582155.1. NCBI lineage: Eukaryota > Metazoa > Mollusca > Bivalvia > Adapedonta > Hiatellidae > Panopea > Panopea generosa. The sequence continues at coordinate 20,673,094 of CM055895.1, forward strand.
TTATCACGCACATGACAACATTATGTATAATTATACATTTTGACCTGGACAGAATTACTTTTAACCCTACTTAAAATGAATAAAAAACAAACTATAAATATAGACATGATAAATAGAATACAATGTAAGTGTCTAATATTATCAACTTTGTCAAGTTTGGCGCGAAAAAAACAATGACTCAGCAGAGCCTTGATAAAATATCAGACACTAACTTGGTATTCTCTATATCTCAGTCTGGCTAAAATCAAGATATCCTTATCCCGTGTGCAAGAAAAGGATATCTACCTTCTAACCAGGTGTCTCCCCCTAGTGTAAATGTCAAGTTGTTTGGTGAGTATCTTGAACTAAAAATGGGATCTTCTGTAAGGCGAATGTGTCTTCACTTGATTAAGCTTTAAAACAGCCTAGCTTGAAACTATGTTAAACAATTTTGTTCAAACTATATAATATATAAATTTTCCTCAGGCTTTTTGCCTCATGATTAGTAAACTTCTAACAAAATAAAGATAATAAAAAGATTCTTATATTTAGAAGTCATACAAACAAATGATCATACCAATCAATTATATACAGTATAATGTTTCAAACCCTTAATAGTTGAACTGACTGTTGTTCAACACTATTTTAATAATGAGACAAAATGAGTGCAAAATATGAACAAATCTGACATACCGGTTCTTAAGAAAACGAATAAAGTAATTCCTAATTTTTACCTTTTTAGGGCCCCTCTTGACCCCTTAAGAAAGTGGAACCCAGTCATTTTTACAAATCTGAACCTCCTTCGCCAAACAATGCTTCTGTGAAGATATAGGCAAAATCATTTCCATTTTAAAAAAAATAAAAAAATATTATAATGACATTTGTCCCCTAATTGAACCCTCAGGGCGGGGTCATATTTAACCCTAGGGACACCATTTGAACAAATCTAACAAAACTATAGTTGGTCATCATTATTACATAAACATTCTGAAAATCTGTTGGGCCGTTCATGAGAAGAAGATTTTTTAAGTTTTGGATTATTTTTAGTAACGGTGACCATCTTGAATTTTAGACCGAAAAAAAAAAAATTCTGTATAGTCTCCTATGCAATAGAAACACCCATGTGAAGTTTCAGTTTAATTGGCCTAGTGGTTTCAGAATAAATGAAAAAAAGAGAATTTTCTGTTTTCCCACAGTATCCCAATGTAAAATTCTAAGTCCCCTTACAGGGCCCCTATATATTTTAGCCCCTAAATTCTTATCTGCAATCAAATTCCTACACTTAGGGATAATTTATATCAAATATGTACAACGTGTCTTGACAGCATTATGTTTGAGACTTGTTCAAACTCAAACCAAAATTTTATGTCTGGAACACTGTTCAGTTCCAGCATAAGAGTACACCTATATGTTTGAAAACTGTTTCAAACCTTAGTCTTCAAACTAAACAAAAGCGCACAAAACAGAGCCAAGTTTCAGCCTGAAAATAAAGTTATTGTTTGAGAACGGTTTCAAACTAATAACAAAACTGTATGCTTGGAACAATGCTCAGTTCCAGCATAAATATACACTTATATGTTTGGAGACTATTCCAAACCTAAGTCTTCAATCTAAGATATAAATCCAGTTCCAGCACAAAACTATCCTGTTAATTTTGAGAACAGTTTCAAACTAAAAGCATCAGACTAAATCAGTATGCATGAAACAATCCCCAGTTCCAGCACAATAATTATTCCTGTGTGTTTCAAACACAAGCCTTCCCAAAGCCTAATGCTAGAAAGAATCTTTGTCACAGTGCACTGTCCCCCCCCCCCCCCCCCCCCCCAACACAATTAAGCTCCTCCTGTACACTTTGACACAGAAAATCTCAAGCTTGCATCGAAAGAAACTAGATAATTATGGTATTCTTAATGACCAAGCAGTAAACTATCCTTGGATGAACTATAAAAAAAACTCTTACTTTTATATTCAGGAAAACACCTGTTTTATAATGGTTTCCAATTCATGATTAATGATAAATAATATTTTAATCATTGATTATAATTGTATCATTCATCTTTTTATTGTGAATTATCTTTTAAAACTTATATCTGGTATAATATTGTATAATAATAGCAAAAAAAAATAGAGTTTATTACCTCTTCTTAAAATAATTGCTATACACAGACATTTATGCTTTAAAACAATGACATTATTGTGACAGTAAAGAATGAAATGAATGGCTAGTATGACATTTTCATGCTCCTCTTAAAAGAACTTGTTTGGAAAAAATATAAAAATCCTATAGTGAAGTGCTCAATGAAATGAAGGTTTTTTTATTTATATAGCTAGGCCAAATATTTCACCAATAATGATATCAGAACAGATATGCAGAACACAGGTCAAACTAAAATTTGTACATGAATGGTCAAGGTCAAACTAAAGTTTGTAAATTAATGGTCAAGGTCAAACTAAAATTTGTACATGAATGGTCAAGGTCAAACTAATATTTGTACATGAATGGTCAAGGTAAAACTTAGTTTCATACCTAAATGGGCAAGGTCAAAGTTAGGTTTGTGCCTAAACTGTCATGGTCAAACTTAAATTCATACTGTTTTAGTCATGGTCAAACTTAGTTTTATACCTTAATGGTCAAGGTCAAACTTAGTTTCATACCTAAATGGGCAAGGTCATAGTTATGTTTGTGCCTAAACTGTCAAGGTCAAACTTAGTTTTATACTGTTTGGTCAAGATCAAACTTAGATTTATACTGTTTTGGACAAGATCAAACTTACTTTTATATTGTTTTGGTCAATGTCAAACTTAAATTTTTGGTCAACGTCAAACTTAGATTTATACTGTTTTGGACAAGATCAAACTTAGTTTTATATTGTTTTGGTCAACGTCAAACTTAGATTTATACTGTTTTGGTCAAGATCAAACTTAGTTTTATACCTTGATGGTCATGGTCAAACTTAAGTTTGCATCAGAATAGTCAAGTTGAAACTTAGATTTTTACATGAATGGTCAAGATCAAACAAGTTCATGTCAAACAGCTACGTGTACATGTATATAGAAGAAGATTGTGACAATGTCATAATTATTTTACTAATGTAAGGATTGTAACAGAAATTTAGATAAATTTATGGCTGGTTTAAACCAGTTGTTTGCTACAACTAGTGTAGAATATGGCTAGTTTTAACATGCAACTAGTGTGGAATATGGCTAGTTTTAACATGCAACTAGTGTAGAATATGGCTAGTTTTAACATGCAACTAGTGTGGAATATGGCTAGTTTTAACACGCAACTAGTGTGGAATATGGCTAGTTTTAACATGCAACTAGTGTAGAATATGGCTAGTTTTAACATGCAACTAGTGTAGAATATGGCTAGTTTTAACATGCAACTAGTGTAGAATATGGCTAGTTTTAACATGCAACTAGTGTGGAATATGGCTAGTTTTAACATGCAACTAGTGTGGAATATGGCTGGTTTTAACACGCAACTAGTGTAGAATATGGCTGGTTTTAACACGCAACTAGTGTGGAATATGGCTAGTTTTAACACGCAACTAGTGTGGAATATGGCTAGTTTTAACACGCAACTAGTGTAGAATATGGCTAGTTTTAACACGCAACTAGTGTAGAATATGGCTAGTTTTAACACGCAACTAGTGTGGAATATGGCTAGTTTTAACACGCAACTAGTGTGGAATATGGCTAGTTTTAACACGCAACTAGTGTGGAATATGGCTAGTTTTAACACGCAACTAGTGTGGAATATGGCTAGTTTTAACACGCAACTAGTGTGGAATATGGCTAGTTTTAACACGCAACTAGTGTGGAATATGGCTAGTTTTAACACGCAACTAGTGTGGAATATGGCTAGTTTAAACACGCAACTAGTGTGGAATATGGCTAGTTTAAACACGCAACTAGTGTGGAATATGGCTAGTTTTAACACGCAACTAGTGTGGAATATGGCTAGTTTTAACACGCAACTAGTGTGGAATATGGCTAGTTTTAACACGCAACTAGTGTGGAATATGGCTAGTTTTAACACGCAACTAGTGTGGAATATGGCTAGTTTTAACACGCAACTAGTGTGGAATATGGCTAGTTTTAACACGCAACTAGTGTAGAATATGGCTAGTTTTAACACGCAACTAGTGTAGAATATGGCTAGTTTTAACACGCAACTAGTGTAGAATATGGCTAGTTTTAACATGCAACTAGTGTAGAATATGGCTAGTTTTAACATGCAACTAGTGTGGAATATGGCTGGTCTTAACTAAACATTTACTTATACTAGTTTGGGACACGGCTGGTCTAAACCAGTCATTTACTACAGCTAGAGTGGAAAACGGCTGGTCCTAACCAGTCGTTTACTAGGACTAGTGTGGGATACGGCTGGTCTTAACCAATCGTTCACTACAACTAGTGTGGAATATGGCTGGTCTTAACTAAACATTTACTTATACTAGTTTGGGACACGGCTGGTCTTAACCAGTCATTTACTACAGCTAGAGTGGAAAACGGCTGGTCCTAGCCAGTCGTTTACTACGACTATTGTGGGATACGGCTGGTCTTAACCAATCGTTCACTACAACTAGTGTGGAATATGGCTGGTCTTAACTAAACATTTACTTATACTAGTTTGGGACACGGCTGGTCTTAACCAGTCATTTACTACAGCTAGAGTGGAAAACGGCTGGTCCTAACCAGTCGTTTACTAGGACTAGTGTGGGATACGGCTGGTCTTAACCAATCGTTCACTACAACTAGTGTGGAATATGGCTGGTCTTAACTAAACATTTACTTATACTAGTTTGGGACACGGCTGGTCTTAACCAGTCATTTACTACAGCTAGAGTGGAAAACGGCTGGTCCTAACCAGTCGTTTACTAGGACTAGTGTGGGATACGGCTGGTCTTAACCAATCGTTCACTACAACTAGTGTGGAATATGGCTGGTCTTAATCAGTCGCTTACTACGACTAGTGTGGAATACAGTTGGTCTTAACCAGTCATTTCCTATGACTAGTGTGGAATACGGCTGGTCTTAATCAATCGTTTACTACGACTAGTGTGGGATACGGCTGGTCTTAATGAGTCGTTTACTACGACTTGTGTGGAATACGTTTGGTCTTAACCAGTCGTTTCCTATGACTAGTGTGGAATACTGCTGGTCTTAATCAATCGTTTACTACGACTAGTGTGGGATACGGCTGGTGTTAATGAGTTGTTTACTACGACTTGTGTGGAATACATTTGGTCTTAACCAGTCGTTTCCTATGACTAGTGTGAGATATGGCTGGTCTTAATGAGTCTTTTACTACGACTAGTGTGGAATACGGCTGGTCTTTACCTGTCGCTTACTACGACTAGTGTGGAATATGGTTGGTCTTAACCAGTTGTTTCCTATGACTAGTGTGGAATACGGCTGGTCTTAACCAGTAGTTTACTAGGACTAGTGTGGAATATGGCTTGACTTAACCAGTCATTTCCTATGACTAGTGTGGGATATGGCTGGTCTTAACCAGTTGTTTCCTTTGACTAGTATGTAATATGGCTGGTTTATAACATGGTAATATTAAGTTTATGATTGTGATATAAAATTGTTATACAAGTTGATACATGATATTACTGTTATGATTTCAGATCTTACCAATGATTACATACGTAAAGTAGAAATCATACTACCATATCAACTGAATACTATTTGTACACTTAATCAACGAAATGCATTAGAGGAACATGTCAAAACAGCATTGGAGGATAATGGCAATAATAAATGGGCAGGTTTATGCCGAGAGTCTACAAATTCGCAGTGTGACAACCAAGTGATAACCTCAGCATGTAATGGCAATATGCTAACAGTAGAACTTACCATATATTTGCAAAAGTGAGTTACCCAAGGTGTCATGATGGATATTTTATTTACTGTACATAGACTTTGAGAATTACACCAAAGTCTACCTGCACAGAACGTGCAGTACTAAAGCATGACAATGTTGAGTGTCTTGTTTGAGGACACCAAACATGCCTGTAACAAGGATTGAACCAGTTTCATAAACCTGACTTTTGGTTTGATGTTCTACTTTTAAAGTATGTTCTTCAACGACTGTTATCAACGCTTGATGCAGTACTTCAAATTGTGGATGCATTAGTTGACTTCTACTTACTTTACATTAATTATCAAACAAATTCTTACTATTTATACGACCCAGGCTAAATTTCTTTTTTAAGGTCACCTTAGACTTTGTCTCAATGGACCTTTTACAATTTCCTTTTGTCTGTCGTCATGCAATTGACATTTTCGACTTCTTCTCAAAAACCTTAAGCTCAATCATAATGAAATATTGTATGCAGCTTTGGTACCTACGTATGAATCAGAATTTGGAATTGCATGGTCCCCACGCCCTGGGGCCTTGGGGGTGGGGCCAAAACAGTCAAATTCAAGGTAAACTTTAAAAATCTTCATAATATAGGAAGCACTGGGAAACAAATGATGAGCATGATATGGACACATATTGATCAAATTTTTATTTTATTTATTAAAATTGTGATTTGCATGTCCCTGCAGGGTCACAGGGTCTGGCCCTGGAGATGGGTCCTAAAAAATATTGAAGGTAACCTTTAAAAATCTTATTTTTATAGGAAGCACTCAGAAACAAATTGTGAGCATGATTATTGATGCCTATTGGTCCTTTATAAAATTTGTGAATTTCATGTCCCTGGGTCTCACAGTATGGCTCTAGGGGTGGGGCCTACTTTACTAAATCTACATAAGAGAAAATGACAAAAAAACGTTATTTCTTATGATTGAATAGACTTAGTGAATGTTTTCAGTGTGATTTTTTGTCACTGACATGACAGTTAATATCTATGTGAATTTCATTATCACAACCCCCATGAGGTCTTAGGGGCGACCAAAACAGTCGAATTCAAGGTAAACTTTAAGAATCTTATTATTATAGGAAGCACTCAAAAACAAATTGTAAACATGATTATTGAGGACTATGAGTCCTTTATAGAATTTGTGAATTGCATGTCTCTAGGTCTCAAGGATTGACCCAGTGGTGGAGCCTTCTTTATTAAATCTATATAAGAGAAGTTTACAAAAAAATTACTTCTTATGACTGAATAGACTTTGGGATAATCAGGTGACCGTTAAGACCCATGGGTCTCTTGTTTTTATTGAGTCTGTATAAGAATATAAGAAAAATAAAAATGCTATGCTTGGTGACACATCACTTGCCTAAGCCTGTTTCAAGTAACATGGTAATGTTTTATTTTCTTTACAGTAAAGAATTCAAATCCACAGAAGACAATACAATGTTCTCTATAACAGAGTTATTCATGCAGATTATCTATTTGGACAAATACTTTGCTGCTGATGTAAGTTTATGCTTTTTAATTTTTTTTTTTACATATATAATATGTTTCCTTGATGGCATCCAGGTACATTGGTGGAACACTTAAAGATCTGAGTAGAACTGCACACAACTGCCCTTCTGCAAGTAACTGACATAATGTATTTTGACCAAACTGGGCTTGAACCTGTGACTGAGCAATGAGAAAATAAGAGTAATATTGAGATAGTGATTACTGGTACTAGTAGATTACTCTGCCACTGGGACCCATGTCAAATTTTAATTCAAAAGACATTAATTAAATAGGCATTCTTGTATTCATTTACAGAAAGGCATGTTGAACAATATGCTGTATAAAGGTATTTGTGTTATATATGTGTTTTTACATAATTTAAGAAAAATAATAAAAAAAACCCCACATTTTTGTCTTGTTAGAAATCAACAATATTCTTGAAATTTCATATAAATACTTACTGTATGAACCCCCAAGGGTGAATTAATAACTGATTTGTCTTTTTTAAATAAGTAGCAAAAAAATTAACTATCTGATTCAATATACAAAATATTTGGAATATATCAGGATTTTTCAAAATTTTAAATTGTGCTAAAAACATGTTTTGTTTTCAATATACCGTGTCTTTTATATTCTTATTGAGCCAGTATTGCCAAAAAGATATCTATTCAAACATGCCAATATAATGTATTGAAAAGGGCTTTCCTAACTTGGGCTATGCACCTTGGTTAGACTAAAATAGATTTCCCGCTTAGCATGGCAACATCTTTTGTGACATTAAATTAGTCACTAGGTTTCATTTTGATTAAAATTTGATCTGTTGTGCAGGTTTACCGTGGTAAACATTGTTTCGTCTCCAAAAGAGCCAGATTGACAAGGCAAAGGTTTGACTAATGGTCAAACTAGTTTTGTACAATTGATGGTCACACTAGTTTTGTACAACTAATGGTCACACTAGTTTTGTACAACTAATGGTCACACTAGTTTTGTACAATTGATGGTCACATTAGTTTTGTATAATTGATGGTCAAATTAGTTTTGTACAGCTAACGGTCACACTTGTTCTGAAAATATGAGTAAAGTATCTTTAAAAGTAAAAATTGATATTTCATCAAAATAATTTCTAACAAACTGATGTTATCAAAATACATTTTACACTTTTTTGTCTTTGATCAACACAAATGTTAGAAAAATGATGAATTTCAACAGTATGATAGAGTTATGCCCCTTTAAAAGGTAGATATGAAATTAAGGATATGCGTGTACCGTTGGGTATTTGAATTTCATATTGAAGTTATGTTGATAACTAGTTGAGTGAAATTTTATCAAAATTGCCTTGTGTTCTTTTTAAATACAAAACAAAATTATACATCTTATACTCGGTTGAACATGGACAACTAACTATAGGATGGACAAGTCTTGTCATATATTGTTGCTTATATATACATATTCTTCTCAGAAATATTTCCTGATAATTTATATTTAACTCTAACAGCATTTCCTTGTTTTATTTTGTACAGGACATAGCATTTGCAGAATTTATAGAAATTGATGTAACTTTCACTGTACAAACAGGATGTCCAAAACCATTTAGTCTGGTTGATGAAAGATGTGGTATGTATACCTCCATTTTTATTAGCTCATCTGAGCAAAGCTCAATCAATCATCGTTTGTCTGTGAACTATTTGTTGTGTGCACTCTAGCACCTGCATTTTTATTAGCTCCTAACCAAACTTACATACTAGTTGTATTACCATAATATCTTGGACAAGTTTTTGAACTGGCCAAATCAAAAATTAATGTCAGAGTTATAGCCCTTGAAATATAAAAAGTTGCACTATTTGACCTTATGTGCACTCTAGTACCAGCATTTTTTTTACCCATCTCTGTGTCATTTGTTAACTTTTTGCTTCAGACGACTTCTTCTCTGAAACCGCTTAACAGATTTTCACCAAATTTGGCATTAAGCATTGAAGCTTATCTAGTTTGTTCAAATTTGACCCTTGGATCAATTTTTTTTCTTCAAAATTTCAATTATCATCTTTTCCAACAGGGCAAGGCCTGGAGCTTTGATATTTTGCATGTTTTCATTTGATCTTGCCAAATTTACACAGTTTTTATATAACCTTAATATATTGGATAAGTTAGTGCACTGACTAAATCGTCAAAACTGTAAAAATTGTATAAATTTTTATTATTTGAACACTCTCAGTTTCATTTTATCTTAATCAAATTTATACAGTTATGATATGACCAAAATATCCTGGACAAATTTTTGAACTGGCTAAATCTAAATTTTTGTCGGAGTTCAAAATTCTGCTATTTGATCTTATGTGCACTTTAGCACTTAATTGCAGTTATCATTTGATTTTGACTTATCTTACGCAGTAGTTATAAAACCATTACATGTTAGACAAGTTATAGAGCTAGCCAAATCATATAAATATTGTTGGAGTTGACACTTGAATTGTCAAATATTGCCTTATTTGAAGTTACATACACTCTAGCACCTGCAGTTTTCACTTGATAATCACCAAACTTACGTAGTAACGTATCTATAATATCTCTGCTGACCAAATATATGAGGTATGGCTTTCACTAGACCATAATAACTCCATTTTCATCCCCATCCACCCACTAGATTTCATAAAAAAATATAAATATCAAAAACAATAAAAAATGTAAAAAATTTGAAAATAGATAAAAAACTCCCAAATTTGGATGATAATCTAGCAATTGATTTATAATGGCCCCATCAAAAATTGCCTTCTTTGGCATTGTCTTTTCTGCCACAGATAAGTGCTTAAGGGCCAATCTGGCCCATTTATTAGTTATCCCAACCATCTCACTTGTGTGTGTTTTTTTTGTTTAAGTGGACCTAAATTCATCAAAGCATTGAGTTTAAAACTCAAAATTTTACGATTTGGAAATTTTGTAATTTCAATTAATAACAATTTTATAAAAAATTAACATTTTCCTGCAAAAACAATAAAGTTAAATGATGCATTCTCAGAATAAGATATATTTTAACTAAATCATTTGCTATAATCGGCAGTTATGAGTTGAGTTTGGGTTTTAGACTCTTAAATTTGATGGATTTAAGCACTGTTCTTTTTAAGTATACATTGGTGCGAATTATATAAATCTCAGATGTGTCATTCAGAGTTTGAACAAAGCTTTTCAAGAATATTGAGATTGGAAACTAGTTACTGTACAATATGTGACTTTCACTTTTCAAGAATATTGAGATTGGAAACTAATTACTGTACAATATGTGACTGTCGCTTTTCATGAATATTGAGATTGGTAACTAATTATTGTACAATTTGTGACTTCCACTTTTCAAGAATATTGAAATTGGAAACTAATCACTGTACAATGTGTGACTTCTGCTTTTCAAGAATATTGAGATTGAAAACTAATAACTGTACAATATGTGACTTTCACTTTTCAAGAATATTGAGATTGGAAACTAATCACTGTACAATGTGTGACTTCTGCTTTTCAAGAATATTGAGATTGAAAACTAATAACTGTACAATATGTTACTTTCACTTTTCAAGAATATTGAGATTGGAAACTAATAACTGTACAATTTTTGACTTTTGCTTTTCAAGAATATTGAGATTGAAAACTAATAACTGTACAATATGTGACTTTCACTTTTCAAGAATATTGAGATTGGAAATTAATTACTATATAATATATTACTGTCGCTTTTCATGAATATTGAGATTGGAAACTAATTATTGTACAATTTGTGACTTCCACTTTTCAAGAATTTTGAGATTGGAAACTCATTATTGTACAATTTGTGACTTCCACTTTTCAATAATTTTGAGATTGAAAACTAATTATTGTACAATATGTGACTTTCACTATTCAAGAATATTGAGATTGAAAACTAATTTCTGTACAATAAGTGACTTTTGCTTCTCAGGAATATTGTGGTTGGAAACTAATTTCTGTACAACTTGTGACTTTCACTATTCAAGAATATTGAGATTAGAAACTAATTACTGTATAATATGTGACTTTAGCTTTTCATGAATATTGAGAATGGAAACTAATCACTGTATAATATGTGTCTTTCGCTTTTCAGGAATATTGTGGTTGGAAACTAATTACTGTACAATATATGACTTTTGCTTTTCAAGAATATTGAGATTGAAAACTAATTACTATACAATATATGACTTTTGCTTTTCATGAATATTGAGAATGGAAACTAATTATTGTACAATTTATGACTTCCACTTTTCAAGAATTTTGAGATGGGAAACTAATTATTGTACAATTTGTGACTTCCACTTTTCAAAAATATTGAGATTGAAAACTAATTACTGTATAATATTTGACTTTCACTTTACAGGAAAATTGAAATTGAAAACTAATTATTTGAACATATTTCACAATTTAGTTCCATGTGGCCTTGGAATGTTCTACAACACAGAGATTTCATCATGTGAAATGTGTGGCATTGGATACTACCAGAATGATGTTGGACAATTATCCTGTAAAAGTTGTGGTACTAATTTTACAACTGTGCATAGGAGATCTTCATCAATTGATCAATGTGTTGGTAAGTTCTAAAACTTTGGCGCAGTTGGTCATAACATAAGTTTAAACTTATTTAATCTACTTTGATTGTTGAACAAGTTCTTACCACTTAGACAAATCATGCTTGAAGTCTTCCTGGGTAGAACAAGTACTCAGCATATATAGAAAAAATGTCTTGTTCAAGGTCAGCACACATGGCCATGGCGGAGGATGGAACCAAGAACCCTCTGATCCTGGGTTTGGTGCTCTACCACTGAACCACATGCTACACTATGGTCTTTACACTCAGATAGGATGTAGTAAGTTATAACAGTCAGATATGCTGTGATGATTTTAAAGTCAAGTTACAGTGAATTGTCAGGAACAGATTTTGTAAATGCATATTTATAAGATATGAAAACAAGATTGTTGAAAATATGTTAATTGACAACCAAAACTACACTCGGTACTGTTTTTACCCAAGAAATGGACATGAGTGATTCACAACAGCTCTAAACTTCAAGAATCAAGATAGGTTTAAGATGAGATACCCAATGGAATTGAATCACAGATACAGAATTTCAAAAAATATCTTGCACCTGAACCCACATACAGTCAAACCTGTCTTAAGCAGCCAGTCAACAAAGGAGCAAAAGTGGCCTTTTAAGACAGGTTGTTGTTTAATAAAGGTTAATTTGCCCTGAAACCATAGAAATTGGATACATCAATTTTGCAAGTGGTTGCTTAATAGAGGTTACCACTTACACAGGTTTGACTGTATACAGCTTGTGTTTCATAAATGTTGCATTCTTTTTTTTGTTAACAGAAATATGTGACCTTGGTGAATACTATGATGAAAACAAGACTCCAACACCTGGATGTGTTGTATGTCCCCTTCACACATTCCAGGATGAAATAGGTCAAAGCTCTTGTACACTGTGCCCTGACGACAGACGAACCAAAGATTTAGGGACCACATCTAGTGACATGTGTTTTGGTAAGTTTTCAACAGAATTCCTTTTATTTTTAATGAAATGTTTGTTTTTGTGTTCTTTGATGACACAGTATTTCATTTGAATTCTTGTCACTAAGACAACATTAGCATTGCTTCCATAAGAAAAATTAGATATCAGATACCTGAAAAATTTTGTTGTGAATTAACAACAGTTGTTGCCCCTGTCAGTCCATCGGTTTGTAAATCTGTTTGTTTGAGCATGTGAGGTAAGAAATTGGTTTCTGATCATTAATTTTCGAAGGAATCTTTGTATCTAATTAATAATTAATGTAGCTATATAATTATCAAATACAAATACTATTCATCAACATTGATGAAAGTTTATAACAGTTATGGCCCCTTTTTAAATAAATCAATTCAGATCAATAAAGGAGGGGTGGGGGCATTCTTGTCAACAGGTGTGTTGATAATTGGCCTCCTGAAAGTCAACAGGTGTGTTGACAATTGGCCTCCTGAAAGTCGTATCTATAAAATGTTTTGATGTGTCAGAGAAGGCACAGAGTATGACACCATTTGTGAGCAGGGGTCGTATTCACCAACCATTTTTGGGAATATTCTTAGACTTTAGCTTGAAAATCCAAATTTCAACCTTAGATATCTAATTTACGATGACAAATGAAATAATTGAGAGAGATTTTTTACTATATGTTAGGTGTCCCTACATGCTTGCATATTTTGGTTTAAAAAAAATGGTCTCTAATAGTGTTTATCAAAATTCATTCTTGAGTTCAAGTCTAAGAATATTCTTAAGAATGGTAGATGAATACCATCCCAGATGCGTCAAGTTAACAGGCATTTTGCTGTTTAATGCTAGGTTCATAATAACTGTGTTGCCTTCATGCTAGATAACTGCGAGTCAGGGTTTCAGTTAGAGGAAGATGGCAGTTGTACCATTTGTAAACGAGGGTCATTCAGAAACAAGGCTCTACACAACACCTGTCAGAACTGCACAAATGGCAAAACGACATACACAGATCAATCTGTGAAAGAAGAAGACTGCATTATGGGTAAGATATTTAGAAAAATGTTTGGTTTAACCCTTTACTCCATAGATACGCATTTTCCCGCACCAATCACAGAAGGTCATTGAAAACAGTGCAGGAAGAGTTCAGATTGCTCGTAACGAGCAATCTGAACACTTCCTGCACTGTTTTCCACTCTGTCAGTTAATATAAACATAATTCACCCATTGCTGATACGTGGTGAATTAATGCTCTCAATATTAGAGGTGTCCAAAGGTGTCTATATGAAGTAAAGGGTTAAACATATTCTATTTCAGCCAAATGAATACAGCCTCATAATTACATACTGTTGTAGAATAAGGACTGAAATGAAATACAAACTTTTTATGTTATTTTAGAAAATGTCTTAATTATTTTTAATGAGGTTATCAACATTTTTAATTTTGGTATTTCCTTAAATGTAAAGTTTGGTTAATAAATATACTATGACTGACATATTGATCCAAATGAAATAGTAAAACTAAATGATAAAGGCTGATTCTTTATGGGAGAGTAGTTAGGAAAAAAATCTGTTATTGAGAGGTCGTTAATAAAAAAAGAGCGCTATAGTAAAAAATGTTTCTTCTTAGAAAGAGTCCGAATGACGATGTTAAGATCTTCCAACCAGTATTTAAGAACTATCTATTTTAAGAATGGTGATTTCATTTCAAGATTACCATTCCAACTGAATATTGCTTTCATCATGTTTTTTGTGGATTTGACATACCAAACCATTTGGATATTTTCTAATAAATAAATGATAATGATATGCTTTTTATCCATTTTAATAACTATTTTAGCTTTAAGACATTTATATTTTTTATTCCTGATATACTACTCCCTTTAAAATTCAAGAAACAACCTCTCAATAACAGCTTATTTGGAAATTGTAGTGGTAGGAAAGTGTAGTGGTTGGAAATTGTAGTGGTTGGAAATTGTAATGGTAGGAAAGTGTAGTGGTTGGAAATTGTAGTGGTAGAAAAGTGTAGTGGTTGGAAATTGTAGTGGTAGGAAAGCGTAGTGGTTGGAAATTGTAGTGGTTGGAAATTGTAGTGGTAGGAAATTTTAGTAGTATGAAACCTCTGTAAATGTGTCAAAACACTGATCAAGGATAAAGGCTAATACATTTTGAAAATTTCATGTCAATTGACACTATGTAAATGAATAAAGTGGCAACATAACCTATTGTAGAGCATATGTAAAGTATTCTTGTTATATAGATAAATGCACTAAATGTAAGTTTGTGTTGCTTACACTCAACCTTTTGTAAACTCGTCAGTAAAACAGAATTTTTATATATAAATATTTCAGAATTCTGTGAGGTTGGTGAATTCTGGGACAAAATAGACCTGGAATGCACACCATGTGAACTTGACACATATCAGGATGAACTCCTAATGTTTGAATGTAAACCATGTGGAGAAAACAAGGCTACAAAATTACCTAATGCAACTTCTGAAACACAATGTGAAGGTTGGTTTTATATTTAAAACTTCTGTTTAATGTAAATAAAAACTTTATCTTTTGTGATTCATAGGTCGGCAAATGATTTTTAGAGTATTGATATTAAATTTTGTCATATACATTTAAAGAAATGTGTATTTATAGAAAAATGTTAATGACGCCCTTTAGTAGCATGTAAATAATGACCTTTATAAGCATGTAAATGGTGACATTTACTAGCAAGTAAATGATGACCTTTAGTAGCACTGTAAATGATTACTTTTAGTAGAATGTGAATGATGGTCTTTAGTAGAATGTAAATGATGACATTAAGTAGCATATTAATGATGGTCTTTAGTAGACTGTAAATGATAACCTTAAGTAGCACTGTTAATGATGACCTTTAGTAGCAATTAAATGATGACTTTTAGTAGAATGTTAATGATGACCTTTAGTAGCACTGTTAATGATGACCTTTAGTAGCACTGTTAATGATGACCTTTAGTTGCATGTTAATGATGACCTTAAGAAGCATGTTAATGATAACCTTTAGTAGAATGTAAATGATGACCTTAAGTAAAATGTAAATGATGACCTTTAGTAGAATGTAAATGATGACCTTTAGTAGCATGTTAATGATGGTCTTTAGTAGCATGTTAATGATGACCTTTAGTAGCACTGTTAATGATGACCTTTTGTAGCACTGTTAATGATGACCTTTAGTAGCATGTTAATGGTGGTCTTTAGTAGCATGTTTATGATGAGGTTCAGTAGCACTGTTAATGATGACCTTAAGTAGCACTGTTAATGATGACCTTTAGTAGATGTAAATGATGACCTTAGTAGCATGTTAATGATGTTCTTGAGTAGCATGTTTATGATGACCTTTAGTAGCACTGTTAATGATGACCTTTAGTAGCACTGTTAATGATGACCTTAAGTAGCACTGTTAATGATGACCTTTAGTAGCATGTTAATGGTAACCTTTAGTAGCATTGTTATAGATGACCTTTAATAACACTGTTAATGATGACCTTAAGTAGCACTGTTAATGATAACCTTACGTACAATGTTAATTATATCTTTTAATAGCATAGTTAATGATGACCTTTAGTAGCACTGTTAATGATAACCTTTAGTAGAATGTAAATGATGACCTTTAGTAGCACTGTTAATGATGACCTTTAGTAGCATGTTAGTGATGACATTTAGTAGCACTGTTATAGATGACCTTAAGTAACACTGTGAATGATGACCTTTAGTAGCACTGTTAATGATGACCTTTAGTAGCATGTTAATGATGATCTTTAGTAGCATGTTAATGATGACCTTTAGTAGCATGTTAATGATAACCTTTAGTAGAATGTAAATGATGACATTAAGTAGCACTGTTAATGATGACCTTTAGTACCATGTTTATGATGACCTTCAGTAGCACTGTTAATGATAACCTTTAGTAGCACTGTTAATGATGACCTTTAGTAGCATATCAATAATGACCATAAGTAGCACTGTTAATGATGACCTTTAGTAGCATGTTAATGATGACCTTTAGTAGCACTGTTATAGATGACCTTTAGTAGCACTGTTAATGATGACCTTAAGTAGCACTGTTAGTGATGACCTTTAGTAGAATGTTAATTTTGACCTTTAATAGCACAGTTAATGATGACCTTTAGTAGCACTGTTAATGATAACCTTTAGTAAAATGTAAATGATGACCTTTAGTAGCACTGTTAATGATGACCTTTACTAGAATGTAATTGATGACCTTTAAAAGCATGTTAATGATTGTCTTTAGTAGCATGTTTATAATGACGTTCAGTAGCACTGTTAATGATTACCATTAGTAGCGCTGTTAATGATGACCTTTAGTAGAATGTTAATGATGACCTTTAGAAGCACTCTTAATGATGACCTTTAGTAGAATGTAAATGATGACCTTTAGTAGTATATTAATGATGACCTTAAGTAGCACTGTTAATGATGACCTTTAGTAGCATGTTATTGATGACCCTTAGTAGCACTGTTATATATGACCTTTAGTACCACTGTTAATGATGACCTTTAGTAGAATGTAAATTATGACCTCTAATAGCACAGTTAATGATGACCTTTAGTAGCACTATTAATGATAGACTTCAGTAGAATGTAAATGATGACCTTTAGTAGCACTGTTCTGGTGACCTTTAGTAGAATGTAAATGATGAGCTTTAATAGCATGTTAATGATGGTCTTTAGTAGCATGTTTATGATGACCTTCAGTAGCACTGTTAATGATGACCTTTAGTAGCACTGTTAATGATGACCTTAAGTAGCACTGTTAATGATGACCTTTAGTAGAATTTTAATTATGACCTTTAATAGCACAGTTAATGATGACCTTTAGTAGCACTGTTAATGATAACCTTTAGTAAAATGTTAATGATGACCTTAAGTAGCACTGTTAATGATGACCTTTAGCAGCATGTTAATGGTGGTCTTTAGTATCATGTTTATGATGATGTTCAGTAGCACTGTTAATGATGACCTTTAGTAGCACTGTTAATGATGACCTTTAGTAGAATGTAAATGATGACCTTAGTAGTATGTTAATGATGTTCTTTAGTAGCATGTTTATGATGACCTTTAGTAGCACTGTTAATGATGACCTTTAGTAACACTGTTAATGATGACCTTTAGTAGCACTGTTAATGATAACCTTTAGTAACACTGTTAATGATAACCTTTAGTAGCACTGTTAATGATAACCTTAGGTAGCACTGTTAATGATGACCAGCTTTAGTAGCACTGTTATAGATGAGTAGCACTCGAAAAAATTTTTATTTAATTTTTTTTTATTTTAAAATTACAATATAACAGAATAACAATGAATGACAATCTTAAGTTTTGAAGACTCGGCATGTTGTTTTCCATATTGCAGACATCTGTCCAGCTGGTCAGGAGTTTGATGACAAGGATGATTGCGTGATGTGTGGTAGAGGTTTCTTCAGACATACAAATGATGTTGAAGGAAAATTTGGGGGATGCCAGGAATGTGGGGAAGGCATGACTACTAATACTTTGGGAACCATATCTGAGGCTCTTTGTAACATTCGTAAGTATGGAATAGAGGTCCATCATGACGGAATGGCCAAGTCTTTGTCTTAAGATCATTGGCCATTTATAACTGAGATATTTCAGTCAAACCATGCCCTAAGGGATGAGAGAAAATGATCTTGGCCTAAAATTAGGAGTCAAACAATTTAAGCAAAAAAATATTTTTCTTATGGAATGAAATTTTTTCTTCTCAATCTGAGTATCATTGTATCTTCCTCTGATGTTTTCCTCCTCAAAATACTTAATGCCATATTCGGGTTTCACTACAAAGTGTAGAAAATATATTATGGCCCTTCAAAACTAACTTTTTCAGTCCCCTACTGGTTGAAAGCCAGTTAGGGGTCTAAAGGATTGCTCGATTGTGAGCATCAATTGTCTGTCATTTTGTGTCTGTTCATTAACTTCCACATGCATGGATTGATTTCAAAATTGCTTCACATATCATGACAATGTGTCACTGCAAAACAGGGTGACCACCGTGAAGGTTAAACTCACATACAGGATTTATGCTTATGGAAGTTGAATATTTTCATATTCATTAGTGTGCAGCCTGGTTACTTCTAAATGCAAGAATCAATTTTCAAATACTTTTTGTGATCACCTGGTGTCCATCGTCTGTTGTCTTGTCATCCGTTGTTAACTTGTAGCTTCTAACAACTTCTCCGCTGAAACCACTGGGCCAACTTTGATATAACTTCACAGAAATATTCCTTGGCTGACCTTCTACCAAGTTTGTTCAAGCAATCTTGATTCGTCAAAAAATATGGCTGCCAAGGTGCGGGGCAAGTTTAATTAGTTAAAACTTAAAAAACTGTCTCAAACTACTGGCTCGATTTTAAAATAATTTCACAGAAATGTTCCTTGGAGACTCTTCACAAAGTTTGTTCAAACTGTAGTGATTCATCAAAAAACATGGCGGCCATGGGGTGGGGTTAGTTTACTATATAAGCTGCAGTAAAAACTTAAAAAAATGTTCTTTTCAGAAACCACCTGATCAATTTTAAAACAATTTCGCAGATTCAGTGTTCAGCATAATAATTATGATGGTGATTCATACCTGGATTAATTGTCTAACCAACTTACCTGTCCATATTTCTTGTGGCTCATTTTGAACAGTTTTCCATGTATAAACAGCTCACACAATTTCATTAGTACATTATATTATGTTGAATAATAGCAGATTGTGCTGTATAAGAAAAGATTGTGCTGAATTAGAACAGATTGGCTGTATTAGAACAGATTGGCTGTATTAGAACAGATTGGTTGAATAAGAACAGAATGTGTTGAATGATAGCAGATTGTGTAGAATTAGAACAGATAAGATTGAACTAGAACAGGGTTGTTATATCATTGTAGTTCATCTTACATTATGAGAAAATCATAAATTAATATGTAAAAATGTCCCTGCGGAAAACCAGCAACCAAATTTTCGTACTCAGTACTTTATAAAGATGATAGATCAAGGACTTGCATAGAATGGAAAAGCAACTGATTAAGATGTTGTGAATGCTCATCTATTCATGCAAAACATTGCAAAATCTCATTTTCAAATATCCTTTCATCAATTCTTCTTAGGAATATAAATCAAACTTTTTTATTTGCACAATGAAATTCTCTACAATATGAGACCATTCCCAGCAAATTGTGTTTAAAATTGTTGAAGTGCGCTAAGTCTTGTGGTTATAACATTTGTATGCAGCAACTAAAAAATTGTAAAAAAAGTAATTGATATTTTGCTACTTCTAACCTCAATGTTTTATTATAAGATCATTTTGCATGTTTAAAATATTAGAAAACATCTAAGGTCAGTGGTGTAGCTTCCTTTACACCACAACCTCTTGGCTTGCACATATGTTTGCAAATGCATCATTATATTTCCTGGAAATGCCCTCAGAATGCAGGAAATGCATCCTGAAACCCTTTAATCTACTAGGGCATGCCCTCAGACCCTGCTAGAATGTGGTGAACTTGCACGTCATTTTAAGGTCAGCTGCACCACTGAAGATTACAAACAGTTTACATTTTATGTATAAGAAATAAGTTTCTTGTGAAATCTGAAAGACTAAATTGCAAAATTGTTAATTCTTTGCAAGTATTTTTTATCAACTTTTAGTAGAGCTCAGAGGAGCAAGTTTACTTTACCTTTTTATATAAGTCATTTGTCTGATTTACATGACTAAAAGTATCACGCATTTGTTCTCATTAATTATTAAGCCACACATATTATATTTTAAACTCGTATTATTATTTTAATTATAAATTAGCACTTCTGTTAAATCCTCTATAGTTCCACATATATGTAACTTGTTTGCCTTACAGCTAAGTGCGATGCTGGACAATTTGTTGGATGTACCACATGTACAAGCCCTCCATGTGAAGGAATGTGTGATGTTTATACATGCCAGGATTGTGATTTTGATACATATCAGACTCAGGCGCTACCATATGAGAGTACACTGTGCATTCCATGTGGTGCTGGATTGGGAACCGGGAACAAAAAATCTGATGATCCATTGCTTTGTGAAAGTAAGCATTAGTTTCATGGTCATTTATCACTGAATTTACATCAACCGTTATGTCCGCTAAGTACAGGTTTATTATACAATAACTATACAATGTCTTGCAACATACATATATATAAAATCTTTGATAAAGGAAAGGAAACATTATATAATAGATAATTGAACATTCTTCTTAAATTGATATTTGATAGGTATAACAAATCTGATTGTATGTAAATATGATTATAATATTTGATAACTGGTGAAAGGAGTTATTAAATTAGTGCAGATCTATGTGTTAGTGATATTACTGTACATGATACTTTTGACATTATATTTGTGTTTGGAAAAGTGGAATAATTATAACTGTACACTTTGTATTATGTATCGAACTAACTTGTCATTGACATGTTATGTATGCTTGTATTGAAACATGTGTACCAATTGGCCTTTTGGTCTTTTGTATTGAATAAAGTTCTATTTTATTTGAAGTTCTGTAGCATCTGTAACACTTTTCTTAACCCATTTAACTTGACTTGGGGAACAAAATTTATTGGAAATTGGATATGAAACTAGATTATGAAAACATGATTTTTAAAACATTAAGTTTATTCAACTAAAATGTCATGTGTTTATGCTTTAATATTCTGTTTTTTTTAAAACTGTTGGGACTGAATTGGTTCATTGTTATATAATGAGTCTGATCTAGTCAAGATCAAGCAACATTTTTTTAAGATGACCTTAATCTCAAATTATTTATGAGTATCTTGTGGAATGACCTTGACTTCAAATTATTTATGAGTATCTTGTGAATGACTGATTTATTTCTAGAAATAAATTTGCCTATAAAATATTAAGTTATGTTTTGTAGGTCTGAAACATTTTAACACATGATGTAATGAAGTTGTGCTATTCAAAACAATGCACCATATCATGAATGACCTTGACCTGTAGAAATAATTTTAAAAAAAAATGTGTTTTAAATATGCCCTATTTCTTAGATACATACAAATCAGGTCCAAACATTTAATGTTTACAAAATGAACAAAATAAAACAAACATTTATTTGAACTTATTGAACTAATGTGTTTATCTTTCAGGGTTGTGTCCAGATGGTCAGGAACTGAATGATAATGATGAGTGTGTGAACTGTACATATGGATTTTACAAGGACAATTCTGTAAACAAATTTGGTTCATGTGTTGCATGTACAGACCCTTACACATATACTGATATCACAGGAGCTTCAAAGAGCTCACAATGTAAAATACGTAAGTAGATGTGTATGCTGGTACCTTATAAAACACATAAGTAGATGTGTATGCTGGTACCTTATAAAACACGTAAGTAGATGTTTATGCTGGTACCTTATAAAATACATAAGTAGATGTGTATGCTGGTACCTTATAAAACACATAAGTAGATGTGTATGCTGGTCCTTTATAAAACATATAAGTAGATGTGTATGCTGGTACCTTATAAAACACGTAAGTAGATGTTTATGCTGGTACCTTATAAAATACATAAGTAGATGTGTATGCTGGTACCTTATAAAACACGTAAGTAGATGTGTATGCTGGTACCTTATAAAACACATAAGTAGATGTGTATGCTGGTACCTTATAAAACACATAAGTAGATGCGTATGCTGGTCCTTTATAAAACATATAAGTAGATGTGTATGCTGGTACCTTATACAATATGAAAGTAGATGTGTATGCTGGTACCTTATAAAACACATAAGTAGATGTGTATGCTGGTACCTTATAAAACACATAAGTAGATGCGTATGCTGGTACCTTATAAAATACATAAGTAGATGTATATGCTGGTACCTTATAAAATACATAAGTAGATGTGTATGTTGGTACCTTATAAAATACATAAGTAGATGTGTATGCTGGTACCTTATAAAACACATAAGTAGATGTGTATGCTGGTCCTTTATAAAACACATAAGTAGATGTGTATGCTGGTACCTTATAAAATACATAAGTAGATGTGTATGCTGGTCCTTTATAAAACATATAAGTAGATGTGTATGCTGGTACCTTATACAATATGAAAGTAGATGTGTATGCTGGTACCTTATAAAACACATAAGTAGATGTGTATGCTGGTACCTTATAAAATACATAAGTAGATGTATATGCTGGTACCTTATAAAATACATAAGTAGATGTGTATGTTGGTACCTTATAAAATACATAAGTAGATGTGTATGCTGGTACCTTATAAAACACATAAGTAGATGTGTATGCTGGTCCTTTATAAAACACATAAGTAGATGTGTATGCTGGTACCTTATAAAATACATAAGTAGATGTGTATGCTGGTACCTTATAAAATACATAAGTAGATGTGTATGCTGGTACCTTATAAAACACATAAGTAGATGTGTATGCTGGTCCTTTATAAAACACATAAGTAGATGTGTATGCTGGTACCTTATCAAATGCATAAGTAGATGTGTATGCTGGTACCTTATAAAATACATAAGTAGATGTGTATGCTGGTACCTTATAAAACACATAAGTAGATGTGTATGCTGGTACCTTATAAAACACATAAGTAGATGTGTATGCTGGTACCTTATAAAACACATAAGTAGATGTGTATGCTGGTACCTTATAAAACACATAAGTAGATGTGTATGCTGGTACCTTATAAAACACATAAGTAGGTGTGTATGCTGGTCCTTTATAAAACACATAAGTAGATGTGTATGCTGGTCCTTTATAAAATATATAAGTAGATGTGTATGCTGATACCTTATAAAATATGGAAGAAGATGTGTATGCTGATACCTTATAAAATATGTAAGTAAATGTGTATGCTGGTACCTTATAAAACACATAAGTAGATGTGTATGCTGGTACCTTATAAAATATGGAAGTAGATGTGTATGCTGGTACCTTATAAAACACAGAAGATGTGTACGCTGGTACCTTATAAAATATGGAAGTAGATGTGTATGCTGGTACCTTATAAAACACAGAAGTAGATGTGTATGCTGGTACCTTATAAAACATTGAAGTAGATGTGTATGCTGGTACTTTATAAAATAAGTAAGTAGATATGATTGCTGGTACCTTATAAAATATGTAAGTAGATGTGTATGGTGGTACTTTATAAAACACAGAAGTAGATGTGTATGCTGGTACCTTATAAAACACAGAAGTAGATGTGTATGCTGGTACCTTATAAAACACAGAAGTAGATGTGTATGCTGGTACTTTATAAAACACATAAGTAGATGTGTATGCTGGTACCTTATAAAACATGTAAGTAAATGTGTATGCTGGTACATTATAAAACATGTTGGTAGATGTGTATGCTGGTACCTTATAAAATATGGAAGTAGATGTGTATGCTGGTACCTTATAAAATATGTAAGTAAATGTGTATGCTGGTACCTTATAAAACACATAAGTAGATGTGTATGCTGGTACCTTATAAAATATGGAAGTAGATGTGTATGCTGGTACCTTATAAAACACAGAAGATGTGTACGCTGGTACCTTATAAAATATGGAAGTAGATGTGTATGCTGGTACCTTATAAAACACAGAAGTAGATGTGTATGCTGGTACCTTATAAAACATTGAAGTAGATGTGTATGCTGGTACTTTATAAAATAAGTAAGTAGATATGATTGCTGGTACCTTATAAAATATGTAAGTAGATGTGTATGGTGGTACTTTATAAAACACAGAAGTAGATGTGTATGCTGGTACCTTATAAAACACAGAAGTAGATGTGTATGCTGGTACCTTATAAAACACAGAAGTAGATGTGTATGCTGGTACTTTATAAAACACATAAGTAGATGTGTATGCTGGTACCTTATAAAACATGTAAGTAGATGTGTATGCTGGTACATTATAAAACATGTTGGTAGATGTGTATGCTGGTACCTTATAAAATATGGAAGTAGATGTGTATGCTGGTACCTTATAAAATATGGAAGTAGATGTGTATGCTGGTACCTTATAAAACACAGAAGTAGAAGTAGATGTGTATGCTGGTACCTTATAAAATATGTAAGTAGATGTGTATGCTGGTACCTTATAAAACACGTAAGTAGATGTGTATGCTGGTACCTTATAAATATGGAAGTAGATGTGTATGCTGGTACCTTATAAAATATGAAAGAAGATGTGTATGCTAGTACCTTATAATACATGGAATCAGATGTGTATGCTGGTACCTTATTAAATATGTAAGTAGATGTGTATGCTGGTACCTCATAAAACATGGAAGTAAATGTGTATGCTCGTACCTTATAAAACACATAAGTAGATGTGTATGCTGGTACCTTATAAAATATGTAAGTTGGTGTGTATGCTGGTACCTTATAAAACATGGAAGTAGATGTGTATGCTGGTACCTTATAAAATTCATGAGTTAGATTTGGTAAATAATAAACAGCTAATCTTCACCACACCTGTATTAATCAAAGTCTGTTGTATACACCTGAATACAGTCCCCCACCCCCTCCCTCACACCCACTTTCCTTAAAAAAAGTCCCTCCCACCTATTTTATGGAATAGAAAATGATTTGACACCTTAGAAAGTAGTCTTTAATACAGAAACATTAAGTGTACATTACATATACATTATGTGTACATTATGTGTACATTACTTATACATTATGTGTACATTATGTGTACATTATGTATATATTATATGTACATTATGTGTACTTTATATATACATTATATGTACTTTATATATATACATTTCATGTACATTATGTGTACATTACATGTTCATTATGTGTACATTACATGTACATTATGTGTACATTATAATTGTGTACATTATAATTGTGTACATTACAAGTTTCATTTAAACAGTTTAAAATTTACTAAATATTTCATTGCTGCCGGGCAGTGTGTTTTAAGACATTTTTCACACTTTTTATACAAAATTTAAGATGAATTATCTGACCCAAACAAATGCCAAACTTTTGCAAAATGCATCCACCCTGGGGGTGTTTATTATCCAATATGTGATTCAAAGTGCCTTCTGATAGCTCTGGAATACATGCATGATAAATTTAAAATCTGCTTTAAAAAAAAAAATGGATGAGATTACTGTTAGCTCTGGAGTACATATAATGATATGATATTTAAAATGCTGTGCATTAACCCTTTTACCACTTAAAGGCCTTCTGTGATTGGTGTGGGAAAATGCATATCTATGGAGTAAAGGGTAAATCAAGGAGATTACATAAGATTCTGATCCAGGGTGAATGTAATAAAACTATTTTTTATATTGACGTTTGGGTATATCAATGCTGGTCCATCTCTGTGTGTTGTCCGTACAAGCTACCATACGTCTTTATATTGACCTTGGGTCATATCAATGCTGGTCCATCTCTGTGTGTTGTCCGTACAAGCTACCATACGTCTTTATATTGACCTTGGGTCATATCAATGCTGGTCCATCTCCTTGTGTTGTCTGTACAAGCTACCTTACATTTTTATATTGACCTTGGGTTATATCAGTGCTGATCCATCTCCTTGTTTTGTCTGTACAAGCTACCTTACGTTTTTATATTGACCTTGGGTCATATCAATGCTGATCTATCTCCTGGTGTTGTCTGTACAAGCTACCTTACGTTTTTATATTGACCTTGGGTCATATCAATGCTGATCCATCTCCTGGTGTTGTCTGTACAAGCTACCCTACGTTTTTATATTGACCTTGGGTTATATCAGTGCTGATCCATATCCTGGTGTTGTCTGTATAAGCTACCTTATGTCTTTATATTGACCTTGGGTTATATCAATGCTGATCCATCTCCTGGTGTTGTCTGTACAAGCTACCTTACGTCTTTATATTGGCCTTGGGTTATATCAATGCTGATCCATCTCCTGGTATTGTCTGTACAAGCTACCTTATGTCTTTATATTGGCCTTGGGTTATATCAATGCTGATCCATCTCCTGGTGTTGTCTGTACAAGCTACCTTACATCTTTATATTGGCCTTGGGTTATATCAGTGCTGATCCATCTCCTGGTGTTGTCTGAACAAGCTACCTTACATCTTTTTATTGGCCTTGGGTTATATCAGTACTGATCCATCTCCTGGTGTTGTCTGTACAAGCTACTTTACGTTTTTATATTGACCTTGGGTCATTTCAATGCTGATCCATCTCCTCGTGTTGTCTGTACAAGCTACCTTACGTTTTTATATTGACCTTGGGTTATATCAGTGCTGATCCATATCCTGGTGTTGTCTGTATAAGCTACCTTATGTCTTTATATTGACCTTGGGTTATATCAATGCTGATCCATCTCCTGGTGTTGTCTGTACAAGCTACCTTACGTCTTTATATTGGCCTTGGGTTATATCAATGCTGATCCATCTCCTGGTGTTGTCTGTACAAGCTACCTTATGTCTTTATATTGGCCTTGGGTTATATCAATGCTGATCCATCCTATGGTGTTGTCTGTACAAGCTACCTTACGTCTTTATATTGGCCTTGGGTTATATCAGTGCTGATCCATCTCCTGGTGTTGTCTGTACACGCTACCTTACATCTTTATATTGACCTTGGGTTATATCAGTGCTGATCCATCTCCTGGTGTTGTCTGTACAAGCTACCTTACGTTTTTATATTGACCTTGGGTTATATCAATGCTGATCCATCTCCTGGTATTGTCTGTACAAGCTACCTTACGTCTTTATATTGGCCTTGGGTTATATCAGTGCTGATCCATCTCCTGGTGTTGTCTGTACAAGCTACCTTACGTCTTTATATTGGCCTTGGGTTATATCAGTGCTGATCCATCTCCTGGTGTTGTCTGTACAAGCTACCTTACGTCTTTATATTGGCCTTGGGTTATGTCAGTGCTGATCCATCTCCTGGTGTTGTCTGTACAAGCTACCTTACGTCTTTATATTGGCCTTAGGTTATGTCAATGCTGATCCATCTCCTGGTATTGTCTGTACAAGCTACCTTATGTCTTTATATTGGCCTTGGGTTATATCAATGCTGATCCATCCTATGGTGTTGTCTGTACAAGCTACCTTATGTCTTTATATTGGCCTTGGGTTATATCAATGCTGATCCATCTCCTGGTGTTGTCTGTACAAGCTACCTTACATCTTTAAAGACAAGTCAATTGGTTGTGAACTTAATGATCACTGTTCACTATAAATAACACTATTTTGTGACCTTGGTCTTACATGGTGACTGCTGGATTTATAAAATCTTGGCAAATACATTTTTTTCATTTAGAAATGAAAAATAAAAGGTAAATGTACCATTTGTCCAAGTCCTGTGATAAAAAGCACCTCACATTTATGATTTTATAAAACTCATTGGCAAAAATGATAATATAATGCTCGACAGAGTCTAGCATAATATATTTTTGCCAACTTGTTTAATAAATTTATGAATATATGAGCATGAATGTAAGATTCTCCATTTATACAATAGAAATTAATTTACAGAATTTCTTTTTGACAGCCAAGTGTGAGGCTGGTTATTATATCGGATGTGCTGACTGTACAAAGCCACCCTGCCTGGAGTTTTGCACCACACTTCAGTGTTTGCCATGTCCAATGGATACATTCTCTGGCATGGACAAGCCATTTTCAAATACCATGTGTATACACTGCGATGATGTTTATGATGACAAAGAAAGAGGTATCAAGTATGGTACAGAAACTACTGGAGCAACAAGCAACAGTCAATGCACTGGTAGGTGGTGATTTCTCTTTGATGAGTATTCAGGTTTATGGGTGTCGGGTTGGGCAGGGCTTGTACCTGGGTATAAAATATTTATCCATTACTCACAGTGTATAATAAAGAAAGTACACAGTATTGTTTGTTATGCAGCAGCATGTACATTACATTGTATGATTTAAAACACAATATTAATATAAGTGATGTGGGAATACATTATATGATTAAAACACAATATTAATATAAGTGATGAGGGAAAACATTGTATGATTTAAAACACAATATTAATATTAATGATGAGGGAATACACTGTATGATTTAAAACACAATATTAATATTAATGATGAGGAAATACATTGTATGATTTAAAACACAATATTAATATTAATGATGAGGAAATACATTGTATGATTTAAAACACAATATTAATATTAATGATGAGGAAATACATTGTATGATTTAAAACAATATTAATCTAAGTGATGAGGGAATACCTTATATGATTTAAAACACAATATTAATATAAGTGATGAGGGAATACATTGTATGATTTAAAAACAATAATAATATAAGTGATGAGGGAAAACATTGTATGGTTTAAAACACAATATTAATATAAGTGATGAGGGAATACATTGTATGATTTAAAAACAATAATAATATAAGTGATGAGGGAAAACATTGTATGGTTTAAAACACAATATTAATATAAGTTATGAGGGAATACATTGTATGATTTAAAACACAATATTAATATTAATGATGAGGGAATACATTGTATGATTTAAAACACAATATTAATATTAATGATGAGGAAATACATTGTATGATTTAAAACACAATATTAATCTAAGTGATGAGGGAATACCTTATATGATTTAAAACACAATATTAATATAAGTGATGAGGGAATACATTGTATGATTTAAAAACAATAATAATATAAGTGATGAGGGAAAACATTGTATGGTTTAAAACACAATATTAATATAAGTGATGAGGGAATACATTGTATGATTAAAAACACAATATTAATATAAGTGATGAGGGAATACATTGTATGATTTAAAACACAATATTTATATAAGTGATGAGGGAATACATCGAATGATTAAAACACAATATTAATATAAGTGATGAGGGAATACATTGTATGGTTTAAAACACAATATTAATACAAGTGATGAGGGAATACATTGTTTTGTTTAAAACACAATATAAATATAAGTGATGAGGAAAAACATTGTATGATTTAAAACACAATATTAATATAATTGATGAGGGAATACATTGTATGATTAAAACACAATATTAATATAAATGATGAGGGAATACATTGTATGATTAAAAACACAATATTAATATAAATGATGAGGGAATACATTGTATGGTTTAAAACACAATATAGATATAAGTGATGAGGGAAAACATTGTATGATTTAAAACACAATATTAATATAAATGATGAGGGAAAACATTGTATGATTAAAACACAATATTAATATAAATGATGAGGGAATACATTGTATGATTAAAAACACAATATTAATATAAGTGATGAGGGAAAACATTGTATGATTAAAACACAATATTAATATAAATGATGAGGGAATACATTGTATGATTAAAACACAATATTAATATAAATGATGAGGGAATACATTGTATGATTTAAAACACAATATTAATATAAGTGATGAGGGCAAACATTGTATGATTAAAACACAATATTAATATAAATGATGAGGGAATACCTTATATGATTGAAAACACAATATTAATATTAATGATGAGGGAATACATTGTATGATTTAAAAACAATGATAGTATAAGTGATGAGGGGAAACATTGTATGGTTTAAAACACAATATTAATATAAGTGATGAGGGAATACATTGTATGATTAAAAACACAATATTAATATAAATGATGAGGGAATACATTGTATGATTTAAAAACAATGATAGTATAAGTGATGAGGAAAAACATTGTATGATTTAAAACACAATATTAATATAATTGATGAGGGAATACATTGTATGATTTAAAACACAATATAGATATAAGTGATGAGGGAAAACATTATATGATTTAAAACACAATATTAATATAAATGATGAGGGAATACATTGTATGATTTAAAACACAATATTAATATTAATGATGAGGGAATACATTGTATGATTTAAAAACAATGATAGTATAAGTGATGAGGGAAAACATTGTATGGTTTAAAACACAATATTAATATAAGTGATGAGCGAATACATTGTATGGTTTAAAACACAATATTAATACAAGTGATGAGGGAATACATTGTTTGGTTTAAAACACAATATTAATATAATTGATGAGGGAATACATTGTATGATTTAAAACACAATATAAATATAAGTGATGAAGGAAAACATTGTATGATTTAAAACACAATAATAATATAAGTGATAAGGGAATACATTGTATGATTTAAAACACAATATTAATATAAGTGATGAGGGAATACATTGTATGATTTAAAACACAATATTAATATAAGTGATGAGGGAATACATTGTATGATTTAAAAACAATATTAATATAAGTGATGAGGGAATACATTGTATGATTTAAAACACAATATTAATATAAGTGATGAGGGAATACATTGTATGATTTAAAACACAATATTAATATAAGTGATGAGGGAATACATTGTATGATTTAAAAACAATATTAATATAAGTGATGAGGGATTATTTATAATTAAAACACAATATTAATATAAGTGATGAGGGAAAACATTGTATGATTTAAAACACAATATTAATATAAGTTATGAGGGAATACATTGTATGATTAAAACACAATATTAATATAAGTGATGAGGGAATACTTTCTATGATTTAAAACACAATAATAATATAAGTGATGAGGGAATACATTGTACGATTTAAAACACAATATTAATATAAGTGACAAAGGAATACCAAATTTATAAACTTTAACACATGGATTTTTCTGCTTTTCTGATACAGATAGTCAATTTGAAAGACTTATATTGGACAATAAAAGCAACTGATTGTGATGTTATGAATGCTCACATATTCACCTAAATCTCACGAAATCTCTTTTTCAGATATCTTAACTTTCTTTCATCTCAGAAATACAAATAAAAATTCTTCTTTTGCACAATAGAATTTTCTTCAAAGTGAGACCATTCCCAGCAAATTGTGTTTAAAGCTGTTGAAGTACTTATGATTACAAAATGTGTATGCTGCAACTAAAAAATAAAGGAAAGTACTTGAAATGTTAAATTCAAGATCAGTTTGCTTGTTTAAAACATTATAAAACATCTAAGTTAAATACACTTTAGATTTTATGTAAAAGAAATATGTTGCCTGTGAAATGTAAATGATATTAATTTGTAATGCTATTTTATCAATGTTTAGCAGCTAGAGAGATGCAAGTTTCCTATCTTTCTATATAAGTCCTTAAAGTAAACCAAAATAATGCCAACACACTGAAACCAGGAATTGGCTTGTTACTTCAGTCACTGTAGAAAAACGAAAAAAACACAACTCTGTTATCAGCATTGAAAATTTTATATTAAGAAAATTAGCATAAAAGTACTGGTATCTTTCAATATTACTGGTACCCTTTGGTAATAAAGTGTTGGCAACCTTGGTGCCAATTGTCTACTGGTTAAGTGTTGTTTAACAGCACCAGTTTAGGTTTAAAACACAGATGTTGGCCTGCAAACCATTTTAAACATTACAACACTAAAAACAGTATAAATTATGTTAGTTCTAAAAAGCTAAGAATTTCAAGAATAATTTGTTATTTCAAAAATTGTCTTATTTATTTATAACCATGATTAAATAGATAATGATTTATAAATCTGTTCATGTTTAGCATACTGTGAGGAAGGTGGGTATGAGCTAAACAATCAGCAGGTATGCAGTCCATGTGACCGTGGTTACATCAAAGATATACAAGTTGACAGATTTGGAAACTGTTCGGCATGTACCAATGGCAAAACTACAAATGAAATTGGAGCTAAGTCAGAAAGCATGTGTGACATACGTAAGTTTTCACTTTTAAATGGTAGAAACAAACAAGGATTGAAAGCACAATTAGGCTATTTTGAAGTCTATCCAAATGTCTTTAATTTGAACATATTTTATTTCTCATATGTTGTTATAGCATGAATGTTATATACAATATCAGAGGAAGGATAGTATTAAAGGCTAACTTATGATGTTCCTCACCTCTTAAAGCTTTTAGGTTACCTTAAATTAGCCTTACATATTTCATCATCCAATTAAAACTCAAAATTGTGCTTTCGATACTTTGTTTACATTTTATTTTCTATATTAGATAATAAACTGAATTTTCTATATTAAATAAAAGCATTTTTAGCTTGACGGGACGAAGTCCAAGGAGAGCTATTGTCATGACCCAAGCGTCGTCGTTGTTGGCGTCGTCTGTAGACACCCAGGTTAAACTTTTGCGTTTAAGTTTCAGTTATCTATGCAACCACTCATTGGATGTGAATCAAACTTCACATGTGTGTTCAACATCATCAATGGAACACACAGAGATAAGAACCATAACTCAGGATTGCATTTTGGCATAGTTATGGCCGTTTTTTTACTTAGACACCAAGGTTAAACTTTGCGTTTAGTTGCGTTTAAGTTTAAGATATCTATGCAACCACTCATTCAATGTGAATGAAACTTTACGTATGTGTTCACCATTATCAACAGAACATACAGAGATAAGAACCATAACTCTGGGTTGCATTTTGACACAGTTATGGCCCTTTTTTTACTTAATTTTTCAGGTTAAAAGTTTTTTATGACGCAAGATATCTATGCAACCACTCATTGGATATGAATGAAACTTCGCATGCGTGTTCACCATCATCATTGAAACACACAGAGACAGGAACCATAACTCTGGGTTACATTTTGGCAGAGTTATGGCCCTTTAAGGCTTAATTTTTTGTCTGTACACACCCAGGTTAAACTTTTGCGTTTAGATGCGTTTAAGTTTTGGTGTTTGCCTCCAATCTCAATCTTTGCATTGGTGGTGAGTTTAATCCCATCGGAGAGCTTTGTTGTCTTCTGACAACTCTTGTTTCTCACATTTTGGTATTATAAATCAACAAATATGCATTAAACTTGAAGTCATTGTTATATAGAAATGGGCTGCCTCCGTGCATCAGTCCGTCCGTGCGTGTGTGTCCCCTGCACCGTATCTCCTTCAGTTGTGATTGGAATTTTAAAAAACTTGGCACAAATGTTCACTAGGACAAGACGATGTGTCAAAGGTCAAGGTCATAGCTCAAGGTCAAGTGTTTGAAATCCAATGTATACACTGTGTTTCCTCTTATCCGGACCATATCTTCTTTAGTTGTGATTGGAATTTTAAATAACTTTGCACAAATGTTCACTAGGACAAGATGATGTGTTATGGGTATGACTTAGGTCTGTTCGTCAAAGGTCTAGGTCAAAGCTCAAGGTCATGTGTTTGGAAATCCAATGTATACACTGTGTTTCCTCTTGTCCTGAATGTATCTTCATTAGTCATGATTGATATTTTAAATAAGTTGGCACAAATGTTCACTAGGACAAGACGATGTGTCATGTGACTGACTTGGGTCAGTTTGTCAAAGGTCAGGGTCACAGCTCTGTCCGTCCGTCTGCTGCTGTGTGGACCTTATCTTTTTTAGTTGTGATTGGAATTTTTAATAACTTGGCACAAACGTTCACTAGGAAAAGACAATGTGTCATGTGACTAACTTAAGTCTGTTGGTCACATGTCAAGGTCACAGCTCCATCTATAGTTCCTCTGCTGTCCTGACCTTATCTTCTTTAGATGTTACCGGATTTTAAGTAACTTGGCACAAATGTTTACTAGGACAAGATGATGTGTCAGGCGAATGACTTGGGTCTGTTCTTCAAAGGTCAAAGCCACAGCCCTGTATGTCCACTGCTGTCCGGACTGTATCTTCTTTAGTTGTGATTGGATTTTTAAATAAATCGACACAAATGCTAAACCAGCCCAAGACGTGTGATGCAAATTTGGGTCTGTTTGTCAAAGATAGTTTTTGTTTTGTTTTGGGGTTATAACTTACATATTTATGGTTTGATTTAGAACATCACACCAGTGCTCACTGGGACAACACAATGTGCCATATTACAGTATTTCAGTTTGCGGCATTTACATTTTATTTTTGTGCTCTTTTATTTTTGATAATTTAAATCCACTTCTCTGGAAAAACCTCATAAGGTTAATGAGGTGGCGGGGGGTATGACCACGTTAGTGGCCACCTCTTGTTTAAACAGCAACATTGTTCAATGTACGTTCTGAAAAGCGCATGCATTTCAATGGCAAGTTTTCTGTATACATCCAGTCCCACCAAGGTCATTCAGGATTCTGCTCTACTTCTGCTTTAAAATCTTTCTGTTTACACGCTCTTTAAGATAAATGTCTAATTTATGTCCAGTATTTTGTTAAAAAATGTTCTTGTGCTCCTATAATGTGTACTAGCTCCTAAATGGAATATTTTGTTTCATTTATATGGAAATGCAAGTATTAACTTTAAAAAAATAAATTTCAGCTCGTTGTCATGCTGGTCAGTATATTGGCTGCAAAGAATGTTTGAACCCTCCTTGTCAAGAAAATTGTGGATCAACCCTCGCCTGTATAGATTGTGAGATGCACTATTTCCAAGACCACACATTCCCTACTTTGTCCACACAATGTAGGAGGTGTAGTGAAATACTGGAACCCAGTATACAAGGAGCTGAAGGTGTTGGTACTGAAAATGCACGTGCTACTAGCGACCAGTGTAAACGTAAGTATGTGCAGGCAAATTGGTTGATGATGTAGTAGACAAGGTGTTGGTAATTCACACCAGAGGTTGTAGGCACAACCAGATGGCCTTTTATTAACCACCTAGTGCTGGCTTCATTCAGTAAACAGAAGGATTCACAAAATTTTACAAAGATTTTTTTTAGTATAAATCAAATGTAAAATCCATTCATCTCTTATTTCTTTTGTGATAACAAATAAAATGATATTGTTATCACTTAACAATGGAGACTTATAACAAATTACTTTACGCCTGTCATAAAAATCTTTATTATATCTAAATTTAAGTCTCTGTGTTTAATTTCTCATTACC
The DNA here is from genome assembly GCA_029582155.1 of Panopea generosa. Taxonomy (NCBI): domain Eukaryota; kingdom Metazoa; phylum Mollusca; class Bivalvia; order Adapedonta; family Hiatellidae; genus Panopea; species Panopea generosa. Next base: position 20,708,911 of record CM055895.1, read on the forward strand.
AATCAGTCAATAATTTTTATTACTGCCCGGCAATATTGACCAGCAAAATATCAACATATGCATGACTTGATGCTCCTAAAGTTCAAACTTGTTGAAAAGCTGTACCACAAAATGCTCTTTGTGTTTTACAGTGCCAAGGTCGTTTTATCTGTTGGATGAGAAATATTTACAAACAATGGATAATAAAGGTTTTGCTTTACTTTCTGGGGAGGTACAGTGCTTTTCTCAGTACAGCGGAGTGTAATTGTTTCAGGAATTTCTAAAGAAAGAAAACTGTGAACTTGAAGGTTTTAAAAAGAAGAATTTTTGTTAAATGATGCACATTTCAGATGTTTTTTAGCTTGACTATTCGGACAATAGAGAGAGGTGTTATACTTGCCCAGGCATTGGCGTGACCAGCGTCACACTTTGGTTAAAGTGTTGCATGCAAGTCCCTATCTCAGTTACCACTCAGTGCTTAGCTCTTGCTTGAATATAATGCAAATTATCATCCTTGTTTGACTTAGAAAATATGGTTCAACTTTTGCGTGCAAGTGCCATCAAGTCCATATCTCACTAACCCTTTAATGTATTATATTAAAACTTCACACAAGACTTCCCAGTCTTAAAATGTACTACTATAACTAAGTAAGATAACTCTTGCATGAATATAATGCAAATAAATGCCCTTGTTTGACTTAGAAATTTGTGTTGGCATAACACCTTGGTTAAAGTTTTGCAGACCCTATTTCAGTAACCATTGCAATCATGTTTTGGCTTGAAACTTTATACAATACTTCCAAACCATCAAGCCTACTACAATAACTAAGTTAGAAAACTCTTGCTGAATATAATGCAAATTATTGCCTTTATTTGACTTTAATTCTGATTAAAGTTTTGCATGCAAGTACCATCAAGTCCATATCTCACCAACCACTCAATGTATTTGATTGAAACTTCAGACAAAGCTTCCCTGGAGTCATCAAAAGTACTACAATAACTAAGTTAGATAACTCTTACTCAAATTATTGCCCTTGTTTTACTTAAAAATTATTGTTAAAGTTTTGCGCGCCTGTACCACCAAGTTTTGCATTCAAGTCACCATCATGTCCATATCACAACAAACATTTGATGTAGTTAATTGAAACTCAACAGTCTTTGCATGTATTTAATTGAAATTTCATACACGGTATTGAAGTTATAAGGCCTACTCAATTTAGTAAGTAAGATAACTTTTGTTAGCTTGGATTTGTCATCAGTCTCGATCAAATTTGTACTTTTGTGACAAATATTCATTCGATAGTCGAGCACGCTGTCCCTATGACAGCTCTTGTTTGTTTTACATGAATTTATATAGTTTGAGTCTGATGTCTATAAGTTATAAATCAGGAAGGAGATCAATCTCATAAAAGTCTGAAAAATATTTCATCCATCAAAATTTTACATTGAATTCTGCTGCTCCAAATCAAATTTTTGTTATAGATACAGTCAAACCTGTGTAAGTGTTCACCTCTATTAATCAGCCTCTTGTCTTAAGCAGCCGTATTTGCTATTTTCCATCTTTATGTTTTCAGAACAATTTAACCTGTATTATGCAACAAAGGCCAATTTTGCTCCTTCCATTTATTGGCTGCTTAAGACATGTTTTACTGTATTTGCTTGCATGAGTTTCTCTGAGTAGGAAATACTGACATAAAGTAGAGTACCCCACCTCTTGCCTTGTTGGGGGTTCCCTGTAGACAAGTGGTATTAGGCACAGCCTCAGTGTCACTTCTCTCTCTCATGGTTGGGGGTTCCCTGTAGACAAGTGGTATTAGGCACAGCCTCAGTGTCACTTCTCTCTCTCATGGTTGGGGGTTCCCTGTAGACAAGTGGTATTAGGCACAGTCTCAATGTCACTTTTCTCTCTCATGGTTGGGGGTTCCCTGTAGACAAGTGGTATTAGGCACAGCCTCAGTGTCACTTCTCTCTCTCATTGTTGGGGGTTCCCTGTAGACAAGTGGTATTAGGCACAGCCTCAGTGTCACTTCTCTCTCTCATGGTTGGGGGTTCCCTGTAGACAAGTGGTATTAGGCACAGCCTCAGTGTCACTTCTCTCTCTCATTGTTGGGGGTTCCCTGTAGACAAGTGGTATTAGGCACAGCCTCAGTGTCACTTCTCTCTCTCATGGTTGGGGGTTCCCTGTAGACAAGTGGTATTAGGCACAGCCTCAGTGTCACTTCTCTCTCTCATGGTTGGGGGTTCCCTGTAGACAAGTGGTATTAGGCACAGTCTCAATGTCACTTCTCTCTCTCATTGTTGGGGGTTCCCTGTAGACAAGTGGTATTAGGCACAGTCTCAATGTCACTTCTCTTTCTCATTGTTGGGGGTTCCCTGTAGACAAGTGGTATTAGGCACAGCCTCAGTGTCACTTCTCTCTCTCATTGTTGGGGGTTCCCTGTAGACAAGTGGTATTAGGCACAGCCTCAGTGTCACTTCTCTCTCTCATGGTTGGGGGTTCCCTGTAGACAAGTGGTATTAGGCACAGTCTCAATGTCACTTCTCTCTCTCATTGTTGGGGGTTCCCTGTAGACAAGTGGTATTAGGCACAGCCTCAGTGTCACTTCTCTCTCTCATTGTTGGGGGTTCCCTGTAGACAAGTGGTATTAGGCACAGTCTCAATGTCACTTCTCTCTCTCATGGTTGGGGGTTCCCTGTAGACAAGTGGTATTAGGCACAGCCTCAGTGTCACTTCTCTCTCTCATGGTTGGGGGTTCCCTGTAGACAAGTGGTATTAGGCACAGTCTCAATGTCACTTCTCTCTCTCATGGTTGGGGGTTCCCTGTAGACAAGTGGTATTAGGCACAGTCTCAATGTCACTTCTCTCTCTCATGGTTGGGGGTTCCCTGTAGACAAGTGGTATTAGGCACAGCCTCAGTGTCACTTCTCTCTCTCATTGTTGGGGGTTCCCTGTAGACAAGTGGTATTAGGCACAGCCTCAGTGTCACTTCTCTCTCTCATGGTTGGGGGTTCCCTGTAGACAAGTGGTATTAGGCACAGTCTCAATGTCACTTTTCTCTCTCATGGTTGGGGGTTCCCTGTAGACAAGTGGTATTAGGCACAGTCTCAATGTCACTTCTCTTTCTCATTGTTGGGGGTTCCCTGTAGACAAGTGGTATTAGGCATAGTCTCATTGTCACTTCTCTTTCTCATTGTTGGGGGTTCCCTGTAGACAAGTGGTATTAGGCATAGTCTCATTGTCACTTCTCTTTCTCATTGTTGGGGGTTCCCTGTAGACAAGTGGTATTAGGCACAGCCTCAGTGTCACTTCTCTCTCTCATTGTTGGGGGTTCCCTGTAGACAAGTGGTATTAGGCATAGTCTCAATGTCACTTTTCTCTCTCATGGTTGGGGGTTCCCTGTAGACAAGTGGTATTAGGCACAGCCTCAGTGTCACTTCTCTCTCTCATGGTTGGGGGTTCCCTGTAGACAAGTGGTATTAGGCACAGTCTCAATGTCACTTTTCTCTCTCATGGTTGGGGGTTCCCTGTAGACAAGTGGTATTAGGCACAGTCTCAATGTCACTTCTCTTTCTCATTGTTGGGGGTTCCCTGTAGACAAGTGGTATTAGGCATAGTCTCATTGTCACTTCTCTTTCTCATTGTTGGGGGTTCCCTGTAGACAAGTGGTATTAGGCACAGCCTCAATGTCACTTCTCTCTCTCATTGTTGGGGGTTCCCTGTAGACAAGTGGTATTAGGCACAGTCTCAATGACACTTTTCTCTCTCAATTTGGGTTTCCCTGTAGACAAATGGTATTAGGCACAGCCTCAATGTCACTTTTCTCTCGCCTTGTTGGGGGTTCCCTGTAGACAAGTGGTATTAGGCACAGCCTCAATGTTACTTTTCTCTCTCATTGTTGGGGGTTCCCTGAATGCTATAATATACAAACTATGTGTTAAAAATGATGTAAAGTCATCATCGACTCAGAGTGATGCTTAAATAATATATAGAAATGGTTTCTTTTACTTTCAGAATATTGCCAAGCAGGTCGTGAGATGAATGATGCTGGAACGTCGTGTGATAAGTGTAGCCGTGGTGAATACAAGGACAACCTGGGCAATGTGTTCGATGCTTGTACAGTGTGCAGGGATGAACGGTTTACCACTGACGAAGAAGGAGCTACGGCAGCACAGTTCTGTAATATATGTAAGTGAAACAGGGCTATAGTTACATTTAGTTGTAAATCGGTATATATTTCTTCTCCTTTCTGGGGAGATGAGCACATCTGTACAAAAATCTTGTCTGTAGTGAATGTACTTTGGTCATTTACAACAGCCTCGCTGTTAAGCTAGCTTTTATAGCAACATGGTTGAAGTGCACTGACTGTATTGGAAGTTTAACAACGGAGTACAGGGTTAGTATTTGGATGGGTGACCACTGTCACTTTAATGGCAATGAGGATTAACTTTCGAACCTGCTTCTGCATGAAACTCTCTTTCCTTGGGATGGGGCAGGATATGGCCAGGAATTGCGGGAAGCAACAGGTTGTGCAGTTTGGGCCTTTAGGTTAAAGAGGGGAGAAGTGTAGTGAATGTACATAGGTCATTTACAACAGCCTGACTTTTAAGCTAGCTTTTATAGCAACATGGTTGAAGTGCACTGACTGTATTGGAAGTAAAGCATCAAAGTATAGGGTGACAGTACTCGGATGGGTAACCGCTGTCACTTTATGTCTACTCACTATCTCATTAACCATTACTCAGATTTTTCTGAAACTTTATAGAATTGTATCAGGATGGAGTTAAATCAGACATATCTTTACAGTATTCAACTCTGTTACGAGTTATCATGGCAATTTGAAAGTTTTAAAATACAAAATATTGTCCATGCAACTCGTCCAAAACATTTTAGCAGATTTTTATGAAACTTGGTTAGAAGTGTCAGCATGTTATTTTAATAATAGCAAGTATTATCATTCATTTCTCAACACTGATTCAAGTTAGAAAGTTATCAGTTACTTGCGGAGATTGGTATGCTCAAGTACTGGTTAACCTTTCAGGATCCCAGGAAACAGCGGTTAGGTTAACTGATCATCTGTTAGCCCTCAATGGCATAAAATTTAGGCTAAATATTCAATCAATCAATCAGTCTGAAATGACAATTATTAATCTACCAATATGTAGGGTTAATACTGTTAGTCCTTCCTATTGAATTGTCACACATTCACTCAAACTACCATATAGTAATGTTTTCCTGAGAAACCTAATAGTTACATATGTTCCATATAGAGAAACCTGTATAAAATGAGGGTATCTCTGTAAAGTCAACAGAAATACATTCTACAAAAACATCTTAATAATTAAATACAGGCCATTATTTAATAGTAATGGTACCAAATATCAAAGTACTTAAAGTACTGAAACCTGGGCAAACAATGGTTAAGAAATAAAATTTTGATGTTCGAATCAGATATAGCCTGGAATATTATATAAACATACTGATGGAATGACTGATTTAGTAGAGGTTATTATTAACAAACCATTGTTTTTGTATGGGTACAAAAAATACATAAGACAGGATAATATTTTCAAATAAATAATCAAGTATACAATAACCAAATTAGAAAGTACTGAAAATAGTTGCGGGCTTTATTTCCGAACCAAATTACAATAATGGGTGATTCTGGACATGACTTTCAAACTATTTCAGGACGTCCTTTGGTTTTTGAAAGCTGTTACTATTTATAGATATCTATCCTACAAAACTTCGAAATGCGATTACTTTACCTAGGAAAATTTACCCAGGTAAAAAATGAACATCTAAATGCCGAAGCAACATTTGTCATTTGAATTATTGTAGAATACACATGGAAAATAAAATGTGATACAGAAGTACTTGTATCAGAACCATTAAAACAACTGATACCAGTAGTCAGTTTTTTCCATACAGCGCTGTTCGTAGTGTGGGTCTGGTCCGTTTCATTATAACGTGATTCCATTCTTAATGTGGTCCTTGCCTGTGTTTTATGACTCACTGATTGGGTTTTGATAATGGGACCAGAGTAATATGTTTTTTTTTCTGTTAAGCTATAATAATTTAATTGCAAGATAAATGTTTTTTTAGTTATTTATTAAAAAAACATCAAAAATTTTAAAAATAAAAAATAGAATCCTCCCTCCCTCCCAGATGATAATCTAGCAATTAATTTATAATGGTCTTATACTGGAAGATATTGAATGAAGTTTTGTCAATTCTTTTGCTACATTATTTAAACAATATTCTTCTCATGACTTTGGATCAAAATATTGATAAATGCTTATAGAATATGTAAGCAGTTGTAGGCAATGATTGAATTATTATTTAATGTATACAGTAGCACTTACACATTCCTGTGCATTGTGTCAGCTGTGACATCACACGAAATGTCTTGCATTTCTAGTTTTAAGTTTTATCAATGTTATCAAATTTTTGTTGTTTTGACCTTTTCAATTTTAAAGTTCACATGTCACAAAATCCGACTCCTTGTGTCGTGGTTTTGGTTAGCAAATGGTAATTGGACAAACAGTCAAAACATCACATGAAGCTATTTTTGCTTTAAAAAAACTTTATCTATCACTCAGTTTTCAGTTATGTTTATAAGTGAAATGTGATAAATCATCATTAAACGTTATATATTTATGTATTTTAGGGAAATGTGATAAATCATCATTAAACGTTATGTATTTATGTATTTTAGGGAAATGTGATAAATCATCATTAAACGTTATGTATTTATGTATTTAAGTGAAATGTGATACATCATCATTGAATGTTATGTATTTATGCATTTAAGTGAAATGTGATAAATAATCATTAAACGTTATGTATTTATGTATTTTAGGGAAATGAGATAAATCATCATTAAACGTTATGTGTTTATGTATTTAAATGAAATGTGATACATCATCATTAAATGTTATGTATTAATGTATTTAAGTGAAATGTGATACATCATCATTAAATGTTATGTGTTTATGTATTTAAGTGAAATGTTCAGCTGGAGAAGTAGTTAAATGTAACTGTGATGGAGGTTCCTGTAATGGCTGCAGTACGGCAAGCACCTGCTCAAAATGTCAATTAAACTTTTATCAGCCAATTAACATGCCTGACTCTGATGTTCAGTGTCAAGAGTGTTCCCCTGGAACAGGTACAAGAGGTGTTGGCACAGCTCTAAAGGATAGTTGTGAATGTAAGTACAGTTTTACTGTATAACAAAACTTTTATTGGCCTCATCGTAGGTTTATGGAGGTTTCAGGCATAAATCTTTCAAACATGCATATTTTTTTTTAAAAAAGTTGCAAATCGTCTTAAAAGACCAATGAGCAAACAAAATTTAGTGAAGAATATTTTCCCAGTGAATAATATAACTTTATCATTAATACAAGTATGTATAATATACATACTTGTATTGATCAATAAATTTATATTGGATGGTCCTCCGTGGCTGAGTGATCTAAGGCACCATCTCAAGATATCGCTAAGGTTATAGGTTTGAATCCCACTCACACCAAAAAACTTTTTGTGAGAAAGTTTGCCAGTTACTTGCAGAAGGATGGTGGTTCATGGACTCGGTCTGAGGTCTTCCTCCACCAGTAAAACTGGATATATATATTTTACTGGTATTCTGGTGTGAAAATTAGAATTGCCCTATCATTCGAAGTGTTACTCCTGCCCGCCGTCCATCCACACATATGGGTATTTAGGCTTATATTTATCCACACAAGTAATCAGCTGGGCACAAAGAAGTCACTTAAGTACCCATTTGTCAGAACATCCTTCTGTCAATCCATCCATTCTTTTGTATGTCAGAGGGAAAATTGGTTCCCAGTCAGTAACTCTGAAAGGGTCCATGTATTTATTACTTTGTGTGAGCTGTATAATAATAACAAACTTTCATGTTGACCTCAGCACTATGTTTTATATGTTGACTACTGTTTTACAGCTGTGTGTGCTGCTGGTTCCCACTTTGGTGAAGACAACCAGTGTGTAGCATGTCCACAAGGTACTTACAAGGGTAATGAAATGGACCAGTTTGCCCAGTGCCAGGCTTGTAGTAATAACAAAACTACACCCTCGATTGGCTCTAAAACTTCTGCTGAATGCGTCATACGTAAGTCCATTATGTTCACATCAGTTTTACTGGTAATTAAGATCAAATGGTTTAATTGTTCATCTTTAAACTTTTTTCTACATATTAGTTTATACTCTATTACATTTGTGGGAAGAAAGACTACAACAGTTTACTGATATATTTTTATTGGCATATGCTGACTTAGCACACCAGACTATGTAGTATTAATAACTGACTAGAACATTGTAATTGTATGTTATTATACATTTATACACCTGACTGTATAGTATTCATAAATAACTAGAACATTGTAATTGTGTGTTATCATACATTTATACACCAGACTAGTATTAATAACTGACTAGAACATAACAATTGTATGTTATTATACATTTATATACCTGACTATATAGTATTAATAACTGAATAGAACATTGTAATTGTATGTTCTTATATATTTATACACCTGACTAGTATTAATAACTGACTACAACATTGTAATTGTATGTTATTATACATTTATACACCAGACTTGTATTGATAACTGACTAGAACATTGTAATTGTATGTTATTATACATTTATACACCAAACTAGTATTAATAACTGACTAGAACATAACAATTGTATGTTATTATACATTTATACACCTGACTATATAGTATTAATAACTGACTAGAACAATGTAATTGTATGTTCTTATATATTTATACACCTGACTAGTATTAATAACTGACTAGAACATTGTAATTGTATGTTCTTATATATTTATACACCTGACTAGTGTTAATAACTGACTAGAACATTGTAATTGTATGTTCTTATACATTTATACACCTGACTAGTATTAATAACTGACTACAACATTGTAATTGTATGTTATTATACATTTATACACCAGACTTGTATTGATAACTGACTAGAACATTGTAATTGTATGTTATTATACATTTATACACCAAACTAGTATTAATAACTGACTAGAACATAACAATTGTATGTTATTATACATTTATACACCTGACTAGATAGTATTAATAACTGACTAGAACATAGTAATTGTATGTTCTTATATATTTATACACCTGACTAGTATTAATAACTGACTAGAACATTGTAATTGTATGTTCTTATACATTTATACACCTGACTATATAGTATTAATAACTGACTAGAACATTGTAATTGTATATTCTTATACATTTATACACCAGACTAGTATTAATAACTGACTAGAACATTGTAATTGTATGTTATTAAACATTTATACACCAGACTAGTATTAATAATTGACTAGAACATTGTAATTGTATGTTATTATACGTTTATACACCAGACTAGTATTCATAACTAACTAGAACATTGTAATTGTATGTTATTATACATTTATACACCTGACTGTATAGTATTAATAACTGACTAGAACATTGTAATTGTATGTTATTATACATTTATACACCAGACTAGTATTCATAACTGACTAGATCATTGTAATTGTATGTTATTATACATTTATACACCAGACTATGTAATATTAATAACTGACTAGAACATAACAATTGTATGTTATTATACATTTATACACCTGACTATATAGTATTAATAACTGACTAGAACATAGTAATTGTATGTTCTTATATATTTATACACCTGACTAGTATTAATAACTGACTAGAACATTGTAATTGTATGTTCTTATACATTTATACACCTGACTATATAGTATTAATAACTGACTAGAACATTGTAATTGTATATTCTTATACATTTATACACTAGACTAGTATTAATAACTGACTAGAACATTGTAATTGTATGTTATTAAACATTTATATACCAGACTAGTATTAATAATTGACTAGAACATTGTAATTGTATGTTATTATACGTTTATACACCAGACTAGTATTCATAACTAACTAGAACATTGTAATTGTATGTTATTATACATTTATACACCTGACTGTATAGTATTAATAACTGACTAGAACATTGTAATTGTATGTTATTATACATTTATACACCAGACTAGTATTCATAACTAACTAGAGCATTGTAATTGTGTGTTATTATACATTTATAAACCTGACTGTATAGTATAAATAACTGACTAGAACATTGTAATTGTATGTTCTTATACATTTATACACCTGACTGTATAGTATTAATAACTGACTAGAACATTGTAATTATATGTTATTATACATTTATACACCAGACTATGTAGTATTAATAACTGACTAGAACATTGTAATTGTATGTTATTATACATTTATACACCAGACTAGTATTAATAACTGACTAGAACATTGTAATTGTATGTTATTATACAATTATACACCAGACTATGTAGTATTAATAACTGACTAGAACATTGTAATTGTATGTTATTATACATTTATATACCTGACTGTATAGTATTAATAACTGACTAGAACATTGTAATTGTATGTTATTATACAATTATACACCAGACTATGTAGTATTAATAACTGACTAGAACATTGTAATTGTATGTTATTATACATTTATATACCTGACTGTATAGTATTAATAACTGACTAGAACATTGTAATTGTATGTTATTATACATTTATACACCAGACTAGTATTAATAACTGACTAGAACATTGTAATTGTATGTTATTATACATTTATACACCAGACTAGTATTAATAACTGACTAGAACATTGTAATTGTATGTTATTATACATTTATACACCTGACTATATAGTATTAATAACTGACTAGAACATTGTAATTGTACATGTATGTTATTATACATTTATACACCAGACTAGTATTAATAACTGACTAGAACATTGTAATTGTATGTTATTATACATTTATACACCTGACTATATAGTATTAATAACTGACTAGAACATTGTAATTGTACATGTATGTTATTATACATTTATACAATGTTGAGTGATAAAAGTCTGGTAATAAACTGAGTCAACATGGCTGTTTCAGTCTTTGGTAAAGCTTAGATGAAAAAGCCTGATGTCCCATGATATGAAAATAGTATATTATCACCCAGCACTAAACCAGCAGGCATTGCTCAGAAATGAGGAGATGTGGTGGGGACGGTTGGCGGTTAAATGTGAATGTTATTGTGAATAGATTTCTGAAAACAATAACATAGAAGGCTTATATGATTGGTTACACTTGACCACCTGGCAGATTAAATTATGTTAATCAACTGGAAACGTTCAGAAACAGTGTTTATGCTTACACAAAATGAAATCGAAAGTAGGTATGAAAAACAATGGTACTGCTAGTATTGTGACTACAATAGTAAGGTACCTGAATTTAAATTCCTATAAACTTTGTTTATACATAAACTTTCATATATAATGCAATAGTAATTGATATTTAGCTCTGCTAGCCAAAGGTCAGAAGGGCTTATGAAGGTGCATTGTCTCCCATCTGCTGTCTGTCCTGTGCTAGCAGGATTACCACCGTTACTAAAACAATACTTGATTAAGAGCTATGATTTCCTGTAAGCATGTTTTTTAGAATGCATTCTAGGTTGTACTTGATGAAGAGCTATAATTCCAAAGGCCAGAAGTGCTTATGTGATGGCGCGTTGTCCGTCGTCCATTGTCTGTCGTCCATTGTCTGTTGTCTGTCGTCTGTTAGCAGCACTTTCTCTGAAACCAGTTGGCCAATTAAACTGAAACTTCACATTGGTGTTTCTACTGCATAGGAAACTATAGTTACAGAAGATATGGTCGCCATTACTAAAAATAGTCCAAAACTTAAAAAATATTTTTCTCATGAACGGCCCAACAGATTTTCAAAATGTTTATGTAGTAATATGATGACCAACTATAGTTTTGTTAGATTTGGTCAAATGGTGTCCCTTGGGTTAAAAATGACCCCGCCCCAAGGGTTCAGTTAGGGGACACATTTTTTTTTTAAATGGAAATGATTTTGCCTTTATCTTCACAGAACCATTGTTTATTGAAGGAGGTTCAGATTTGTAAAAATTACTGGGTTCCACTGTCTTAAGGGGTCAGGATGGGCCCCTAAAGAGTAAAAATTGGTAATTACTCAAATCGATTTCTTAAGAACCGGTATATCAGATTTGTACATATTTGGTATAAATTATCGTTAAGTGTTGGGGTTTGATAGCAGGTAAGAATTTAGGGGCTGAAATTTATAGGGGCCCTGTAAGGACACTTAGAATTTTACATAGGGATACTATGGAAAAACAGAAAATTCTCTTTTTCTTTCCATTTATTCTGAAACCACTAGGCTGGTTAAACTGAAACTTCACATGGATATTTCTATTGCATATGAGACTAAACAGAAGATTTTTTATTTTATTTGAAATTCAAGATGGCCGTCATTACTAAAAATATTCCAAAACTTAAAAAATCTTCATGAATGGCCAGATATATTTTCAAAATGTTTATGTAGTAATGATGACTAACTATAGTTTTGTTAGATTTGTTCAAATGGTGTCACCAGGGTTGAAAATGACCCCACCCTGATGTTTCTATTGCATAGGAGAATTTCAAAAAGTGCTATGGCCACTATGAGTCAGGCCCACTTGGGCCTCTTGTTTAGAATGCATGCTAGGTTGTATTTATAGATTAGTATAATTTCCTGTAAGCATGTTTTTTAGAATGCATGCTAGGTTGTATTTGAATTTTAGCTATAATTTGTAGTGAGCATGTTTTTTAGAATGCACGCTAGGTTGTATTTGAATATGAGCTATAATTTCCAGTAAGCATGTTTTTTAGAATGCATGCTAGGTTGTATTTGAAAATGAGCTTTACTTTCCTGTGTGTTTTTAAGAAGCTTTACTGTATGTTCCAGTGACTTATACTCCTGTAAGTTTGTTAATGGGAGAAACATACAGGAGACTAACTTATTATGTTATCACTATTGTTACAGCCAAGTGTCCCGCCGGTGAGGAAGTTAGTGAGGAAATTACTACGCTAGGTACAACATATGTATGTACGTTGTGTGATGTGGATTTCTACCAACCTGAAGAAGACTTCTCTGGCAAGTGTTCTGCATGTGAAGGCATGACTGGTACAAAGACAGTTGGAGCTAAAGCATGTATTGGTAGGTAGAAATTGTCCAGTCTAAATATTTAATGATAGTATTTAAATTTAAAAATCTATAGTTGATTATGAAATGTTTAAAACATGAGCGTATTAAAAACATTATACTATATGGAAAGTCCCAGAAGTCAAATGAGACATCATCTATGGAACTTTATACAAGCATCATTCTTTTATACAAATGTTTTACTGTTTCTTTCAATATGAAGAGTAATTTATTGTGAAATTATCTCTTCTTTTCTGTGGTAATTGACTTCTTACTGTTCCGGCAACATTCATTCATAAAAGTGTGTGATCAATAAGAAAGACCATCTATTTAGAGGTTATGGAATTAATTTTATATCTTTCATGGAGATGGTCAGAAATAAATGGAAGATTTAAAATGTCATTTAATTTCATTTCAGACCATTGCAGTGCTGGGTATTTCAACTATCCTATTTGTGATGAATGTCAACGTGGTACATACAGGCCGAACAGTGGCGATGACAGATTTGGTCCTTGTATCTCCTGTGATGAATTACTCACTACAGACAGGACTGCAGTTAGCAGCGCTGATGGATGTGATATACGTATGTAGTTATGGTGTTCTTATCTATAATATACATGGTGTACTAATGTACAATATACATGGTGTACTGATGTACAATATACATGGTGTACTGATGTACAATATACATGGTGTACTGATGTACAATATACATGGTGTACTGATGTACAATATACATGGTGTACTAATGTACCATATACATGGTGTACTAATGTACAATATACATGGTGTACTAATCTACAATATACATTGTGTACTAATGTATAATATACATGGTGTACAACACACGTTGTGTACTTATGTATAATATACATGGTGTACAACACACATTGTGTACTTATGTATAATATACATGGTGTACTAATGTATAATATACATGGTGTACAACACACATTGTGTACTTATGTATAATATACATGGTGTACAACACACATTGTGTACTTATGTATACTATACATGGTGTACCTTTCTTTAATATACTTGGTGTACCTATCTATAATATTCTTTGTGTACCTATTTATAATATACTTGGTGTACAACATACATGGTGTGATTATGTATAATATACATGGTGAGCCTATCTATAATATACTTGGTGGACCTATCTATACTATACATGGTGTACAACATACATGGTGTACTTATGTATTATATACATGGTGTACCTATCTATAATATACTTGGTGCACCTGTCTATAATATATATGGTGTACAACATACATGGTGTACTTATGTATAATATACATTGTGTATCTGTCTATAATATACTTGGTGTACATATCTATAATATACATGGTATTCTTATGTATAATATACACGGTGTACTTATCTATAATTTACTTGGTGTACATATCTATAATATACATGTGTACAACATACATGGTGTACTTATGTATAATAAACATGGTATATCTATCTATATTATACACGGTGTACCTATCTATAATATACATGGTGTACCTATCTATGATAAACATGGTATACCTATCTATGATAAACATGGTGTACTTATCTATGATATACATGGTATACCTAACTGTAATACACATGGTATACCTATCTATGATATACATGGTGTACCTAACTATAATATACATGGTGTACCTATCTATGATAAACATGGTATACCTATCTATGATATACATGGTGTACCTATCTATGATATACATGGTATACCTAACTATAATATACATGGTGTACCTATCTATGGTATACCTAACTATAATATACATGGTGTACCTATCTATGATATACATGGTATACCTAACTATAATATACATGGTGTACCTATCTATAATATACATGGTGTACCTATCTATGATATACACGGTGTACCTTACTATGATATATACATGGTATACTTATCTATGATATACATGGTATACCTAACTATAATATACATGATATACCTACTGATTAGTTCCATCACTTAGGACAGATTAGTTCCATCACTGAATACAGATTAGTTCCATCACTGGGGACCGATTAGTTCAATCACTGAGGACCAATTAATTCCATCACTGGGCACCAATTAGTTCCATCACTGAGGATTGATTAATTTCAATACTGAGGACAGATTAGTATCATCACTTGGGACTGATTAGTTCCATTACTGGGGACCGATTAATTCCATCAGAGGTGACTGTTTAGTTCCATTACTGAGGACAATTAGTTTTATTGTCAGGAACTGGTTATTTACATTACTGGGGACTGATTAATTCCAATACTGTGAACCAATAAATTCCATCATTGTGAACCAATAAATTCCATCACTGAGGATTAGTTTTATCACAGAGGATTGATCAATTCCTTCACAAACATATTTCTATATGTATTGAAAATCAGAATCAAGTTTTAGTTTATGTAATGCCATGATTTCTTGCTGTGGTTTTTGCCAGAAATATTCCCTGATTGGAAATACATGTATATTTCTATTTTATTCAATATTTCAGCTAAATGCAATGCTGGACAGTATATTGATGGTTCAGAATGTAAGAACTGCCCAGCTGATACCTTCCAACTTGTCACTCTACCCAAATCTACAACAGAGTGCCAAATGTGCCCATCAGGCAAAGGGACAGAAACTGAAGCTACTGACAGTGAAGACTTATGTCTAAGTATGTCATTTTGCTTTCAATAACTTAAATATTTTGTATGGATTTAATATAAAAGGAACTTCATTAACAACAAGGACATTTTTTTAATTGCATCATTTTTTATGAATTTTATTTTTGCTTCTGATCTCAAACTGTGATTCTTTCTTTTATACTTTGTTCATTCTCTGTAAAATGGTAAATTCAGATATTAATATCAATTATAGTGCATCTTTAAACAAGTTTGTTATTCAATATGCAAAGGGCAATGCATAGTGATTTCAGTTAGTGCATTAAAACGCCACAATTAATTATTACACACATCACATTTTCCTTATAGCCGGAAAATGGTCGAGTCAGCAGGAACATAGTCGGGTTTTAGTATGGTTTGTACATTCCCATAATGTACTGTTTTGAAAAGCAGTTGCACCTCCATGGCGAAAGCAGTGTTTTTAACATGTGATCATAACTTTTCAATATTGCAGCATCCAGAGTCAATTTCTAAAGTGGCCCTTACATAGGATTCAGTCGCTCATGCAACCTAACCAAACAAATATTCATCTAAAACATGAAATAATCATGAAAATAAAAGCAGATGAAATAAAATATGTATGAAACATGAAAAGGATAATGGGATTTACCTTCTACGTAGGCTTAAAGGAAGTATATATCAGGATTTTTTTTTAAAATTGGATAATAAAATGTCCACTGACATATCTTGCCTATAGCCATAGTGCCATAAAGATATACAATAAACTTGCCAAAAAACAATTGTTATACTTATATTGAAAGGGATTTCCTAATTTGGTCTACCAGTATGCTCCCAGGCTAGAATAAAGCAGATTTTCTGCTTAAAAATGCATTATATTTTATGACATACCAAATGAATCTCTTGATTTGATTTTAATTTGATCTTTTTATACATGTTTATATTGTTGAATATGTTTCATCTCAGAATGTTTTATAGTTTAAATGATGAGGTGAAAGTTGTGTGGTAGAATTTCTGAGATATCTATTTTAAGAATAAGGATCTCATTTCAGTATCGGCACTCTGATTTAAAAATTGTTTTTGTCACATTTTGGTGGAATTGGAACATAATGTGGAGGGTATTGTTAAGGATTAAAAGCCGAATTTTGAGTTTTCATCAGGTGATGAAAAACATTAGGCCAGTTTAATGTTCGTGAAGCCTGAAGGGCTTCTCTGCAACATTAAACAAGCCTAATGTTTTTCATCACCCATTAAAAACTCAAAGTTCTGCTTTTAATCTTTATATTTACATTATATTCTCCAGTTATTTTAGATAAAACTATTACGTTATTTTTGTCATTTTGATATTTAAAAAGCAAATTATACGCATTAAACTGCAAAGCCAATGTCATGACTGTAATGGCGACGTTGTCAACCTACTGAATAAGTGCACGCATTTGTAGGACAACTTACAGCAAAAATCACGTGAAACTAACGGCAACGGGACTTCTCGCCAGCAAAACAAAATCGTGCAACCAATGAAGTGCAAACTGGTCCTTTTAGCTCCGCACAGCTGCAAGTGTTTTTCATTATAGGATTAAATGCATTTTTCCTGTTTTTTATGCATGTGTAAAGAATGTCGAATCACGCACAAATCAAATAAAGTCCGACTTTATGTCCAATGAATGAATTTAATCCTTATAATTCCAATCCTGATGATTATATTTAATTTGAGACTCCTCAAGTGAATGAACAAAAAAAAAAAAAAATAACTATACGCTGCAAAGTAAACGCGTAAGAATACATCACCTCTGTCCTGGTTGACATCAAATTCTCGAGATCTAATATACAATAATATCGTAACGGCTATTGTTTCCATTATCAGATGAACTCTGTAACATTTGTTGGTTTATTGTAAAATGAAATATTTTGCGGTGAAAAAATTAAACACCCGCCTTTTATCTCTCGATTTAGACATCATTCCAGGAAATACCCACACAGTGTAGACGCTGATGTCATTGTTTAGTTTTTGTCTACACGCTTGTTTTTAAAAAATGTGTCAATATTTACGAAGGTCATATAAATCCACGCTCATTGATGGAGAATCCGAATTTGGAACATTTTAAATGACTTTTACGTGCAAGGTTTGTGTATTTACATCTCACAAACTTCAACTACATGTATATGTTTTTATTTCATTTTTCCTGTAGTATAAATTGGTCTGTGAACTTTTTTGTCAACAACTAGTATTCACGTTCGGTTTTAAAACCAGGGTTGTGTTCAATGGTATACTATACATCTCAAATGTGAACATTTTATGACCTACTTCATTGTTTCTCAAAACAACGTATGGTCTGATTGTGACACCCGGTTAAATCGCTGAACCAAAGAAATCTATAAAACAATAAACCAATGAAAACAGCTAGGACTAGATCTAACATTTGTTTTTGTTGTATTTTATTATTAAAATAAGCATGTCATTTAAGTTTGTATATTGATAAACCGACTATCAAAATGGCGATGCTTCTTTGCTTACACGAGAAACGTAAAATTAGTCCGGTTCCAGGGTTTTATCGAAAAATAAAAGTCTTTAAAAAATTGACGTTGTCCAATGAAAATGCTTTAAATACATATATGATAATGAGATTGGAATTATTGGGAAATGAAATGCAGTAAATCTATATAGTTCATTTAGGTCGATTGCAGTGGGAATATAAATATTCTGCCATAATTCAGATTGCTTTATTTTATTTTTTAACATAGTTATTACAAGTTACATTCATATGAATGACAATTTTTAACTTCCATTGTGTGTAAATTGAATGTTGCAACTGAATAATTATAAATAATATTTATTCAGGTGTCACAATATGCAATGACTAGTTCAAAATGCATTAAATTTTGTTCTTTTAATTTCCATAAAAAAAGTGAACAAGGATAAAACAGATGATAGCAAGAATAACAAATCTATAATTAAAAAAATAATTGTATGAATCAATATTTGTGTATCTAATTCAAATGTTGTGTCCAAGCGATCCTAAAGCATGTAGACAACAATAAAAATATGATTGTTGAATATGCAAATATCTGGGTTGATACAATTGCTCAAACTCTCTGAGGATAACTTTGTTTTTAAAGAGTGTGGATAGCCATAAAGGTTGTTTTGACCAAAGAAATATTAGCAAAGTATTTAAGTTTGTCGCTGTTGAGCGAATTTAGAATTTATGTGGAAAGAACTTGTTTATAATCAATTTAAATGAATAATTTAAAAAAATTGGCTTGCTATTGTGAACTTGCGCCGGATATTCTGGTCATCCTAAATCCACTAATTCCACCGTTCTGTAGTCGTTCAGTATTGTGACCTGTGGTTTTAATGAGAGGGCCTTACCTATCAACAATATTTATTCTAATTCAATACAAAAGTTGCATGTGTTTCTGGGTTGCTTACTTTTCAAACATTATTTTCATTCAAAAAGTCAGAGTATAGAGAAAACCTGAAAAAAATGAAAATGAAAAAATTCTGAGTTATAACACTTAAGATATCATATTCATTCATGTCCATTTATTATCAAATCTGTTTAAATCACAAATTACTGGCAAAGCAAAACTGATATGGAGCTGTGCAGAATCTCACAAACTATATTTTTACCAACTTGTTTAATAAATTCAATAATAAACGAACACTTAATAAGATTCCTTTTTTTAACAGTTGCCACTAAGGTAACCATTAGGGAACTTTGTTAATTTCAGGGTTTTGCGAGGCTGGTCAGCAGCTGATTGGTGACAAATGTGAGCTTTGTCCAGTTGGAACATACAAGCACAACTCCGTGTCACCTAGAGACACACGCTTTGACTCATGCATACCCTGTGATGCGGAATTTATAACAGAAGAGACTGGGTCAACAAACAGTTCTGATTGTAACATTCGTGAGTAAACGTTGCATATTATTTTTCCAAGTATTGAATTGTACCATATCTATGTCATTGAAGGTTAGTTGTTATGAGAAAAATTTGTGAACAGTCTGGCTCCTTAAATCTTTAACCCTAGAAACAGATAAGGTACCAGACTGGCTGATTTTTTTCTAATAAAATTGCATTTCAGTCTAATATGTGACTGTGAATGATATTATATCACTCGTGACCAATCACTGGGGACCAATTAGTTTAATCACTGGGGACCGATGAATTTCCATCACTGGGGACCAGTTAGTTCCATTACTTGGGATTGATTAATTTCATCATTAAGGACAGATTAGTTCCATCACTGGGGACCGATTAATTTCATCATTAGGGACTGATTAGTTCCATCACTGGGAACAATTAATTCCATCAGTGGTGACTGTTTAGTTTCATCCCTGAGGACAAATTGGTTCCTTTGTCGGGAACTGGTTATTTCCATTACTGGTGTCTGATTAATTCCATCATTGTGAACCAATAAATTCCATCGTGAACCAATAAATTCCATCATTTTGAACCAATAAATTCCATCACTGTCAACCAATGAATTCCATCATTGTGAACCAATAAATTCCATCACTGAGGATTAGTTTTATCACAGAGGATTGATCAATTCCTTCACAAACATATTTCTATATGTATTGAAAATCAGAATCAAGTTTTAGTTTATATAATGCCATGATTTCTTGCTGTTGTTGTTTTTGCCAGAAATATTCCCTGATTGGAAATACATGTATATTTCTATTTTATTCAATATTTCAGCTAAATGCAATGCTGGACAGTATATTGATGGTTCAGAATGTAAGAACTGCCCAGCTGATACCTTCCAACCTGTCACTCTACCCAAATCTACAACAGAGTGCCAAATGTGCCCATCAGGCAAAGGGACAGAAACTGAAGCTACTGACAGTGAAGACTTATGTCTAAGTATGTCATTTTGCTTTCAATAACTTAAATATTTTGTTTGGATTTAATATAAAAGGAACTTCATTAACAACAAGGACATTTTTTTAATTGCATCATTTTTTATGAATTTTATTTGCTTCTGATCTCAAACTGTGGATCTTTCCTTTATACTATGTCCATTAGTCAATCATCAGCCTCTGTAAAATGGTAAATTCAGATATTAATATCAATTTAAGTGCATCTTTAAACAAGTTTGTTATTCAATATGCAAAGGGCAATGCATAATGATTTCAATTAGTGCATTAAAACGCCACAATTAATTATTACACACATCACATTTTCCTTATAGTCGGAAAATGGTCGAGTCAGCCGGAACATAGTCAGGTTTTAGTACATTCCCAAATGCACTGTTTTGAAAAGCAGTTGCACCTGATCCATGGAAAAAGCCATGTTTTTAATATGTGATCATGACGTTTCAATATTGCAGCACCGAGAGTCAATTTCTAAAGTGACCCTTACATAGGATTCAGTCGCTCATGCAACCTAACCAAAAAAATATTCATCTAAAACTAATAAAATGTCCAGTGATATATCTTGCCTATAGCCATAGTGCCATAAAGATATACACTCAGGTCCCATAATAACGCAAATCTTGGGGTCCACAAAATGAAACCGCGTTATAAGCAGACTGCATAATAGAGATAATTACCTTGAAAAAAAATCAATGTCGGTTATCACACTTACCATGCTGTCTGACTGAATTGAATGGTATTGTTTGCATTGTAACATTTAATACACTTAGATATATATATATATATATATATATATATATATATATATATATATATATATATATAACTGACAAAAAAAAGAAAAGAAAAACATTTTCATGTTTTAAAAAAACTAAAATTGGCAGCCATTTCCGTTTAACCCAGGAGTGAAAAAAAAACAACAGTGTCTATATAAAAAATTGCACTTCAATTTTAACTCGACGTTATTAAAAAAGATATAAAGAGTATTTACAACAATAAAATAATAAAAATAAGTTTGTGTTTGTAATGTGATGAAATACCCGCAGTATATTTATACCTGTCAACCACTTGGTTGCTCGATCACATGATCACTTGATAATAACAAAGTTTGCATATGGCTTCCGTGTTTGAAGCGTGTCAGCATTTATTGAATCGCTCGGATTAGTACAAACTGTACTCAGTACTCAATGCTGGCATGAATCAATCACTTAAACTCTCCTTTAAACCAACATGAGGGAAAGGTAACATAACAGTTTGTTCTAATCAAGGCTAATTGGTGAGAATCAGATGAGTGATGATCAAATAAAAAACATGGGGATAATATATTGTTTGGTTGTCAATTGATATTTGCGCAGATTTTCAAGTTTTATATCATGACAAAGGTTGTTTTGACTAAAAAATATTA
Source organism: Panopea generosa (assembly GCA_029582155.1). Taxonomy (NCBI): domain Eukaryota; kingdom Metazoa; phylum Mollusca; class Bivalvia; order Adapedonta; family Hiatellidae; genus Panopea; species Panopea generosa. The sequence goes on from CM055895.1 coordinate 20,730,969, forward strand.
GCAAAGTATTGAAGAATTTAGAACTTAAGTGGAAAGAACTTGTTTACAATTAAATAAATGTAAAAATGAATAATTAAAAAAAACTGCATGTATCATAATAGATTTAGGTTTAAAACTATCAATCTGCATGTATCATAATAGATTTAGGATAAAAAAAACTATCAAACTACATGTATCATAATACATTTAGGTTTAAAACTATCAAACTGCATGTATCATAATACATTTAGGATAAAAAAAACTATCAAACTACATGTATCATAATACATTTAGGTTTAAAACTATCAAACTGCATGTATCATTATAGATTTAGGATAAAAAAAACTATCAAACTACATGTATCATAATACATTTAGGTTTAAAACTATCAAACTGCATGTATCATAATACATTAAGAATAAAAAAAACTATCAAACTACATGTATCATAATACATTCAGGTTTAAAACTATCAAACTGCTAGTGTCATAATATATTTAGGATAAAACTATCAAACTACATGTATCATAATACATTTAGGTTAAAACTATCAAACTACATGTATCATAATATATTTAAGTTAAAAATTATCAAACTGCATGTATTAAAATAAATTTAGGTTAAAAAGTAACTAAAATATACATTTTGGTTTAAAATAGCAAACTGCATGTATCATACTACATTTTGGTTAAAAACTATCAAACTGCATGTATCATACTATATTTTGGTTAAACACTATCAAACTGCATGTATCATAATACATTTAGGATAAAAAAAACTATCAAACTGCATGTAACATGATACATTGAGGATTAAAACTATCAAACTGCATGTTTCATAATACATTTAGGATAAAACTATCAAACTGCATGTTTCATAATACATTTAGGATAAAACTATCTAACTACATGTACCATAATACATTTAGGTTAAAACTATCAAACTACATGTATCATAATATATTTAAGTTAAAAATTATCAAACTGCATGTATTAAAATAAATTTAGGTTAAAAAGTAACTAAAATATATATTTTGGTTTAAAACAGCAAACTGCATGTATCATAATACATTTTGGTTAAAAACTATCAAACTGCATGTATCATACTACATTTTGGTTAAAAACTATCAAACTGCATGTATCATAATACATTTTGGTTAAAAACTATCAAACTGCATGTATCATAATACATTTAGGATAAAAAAAACTATCAAACTGCATGTAACATGATACATTGAGGATTAAAACTATCAAACTGCATGTTTCATAATACATTTAGGATAAAACTATCAAACTACATGTATCATAATACATTTAGGTTAAAACTATCAAACTACATGTATCATAATATATTTAAGTTAAAAATTATCAAACTGCATGTATTAAAATAAATTTAGTTTAAAAAGTAACTAAAATATATATTTTGGTTTAAAACAGCAAACTGCATGTATCATACTACATTTTGGTTAAAAACTATCAAACTGCATGTATCATACTACATTTTGGTTAAAAACTATCAAACTGCATGTATCATAATGCATTCAGGATAAAAACTATCAAACTGCATGTATCATAATACATTTAGGATAAAAAATATCAAACTGCATGTATCATAATGCATTCAGGATAAAAAATATCAAACTGCATATATCATGATACAGTTTGGTTAAAAACTACCAAACTGCATGTATCATGATATGTTTTGGTAAAAAACTATCAAACTTCATGTACCATAATACACTATCAAACTGCATGTATCATAATACATTCAGAATAAAAACTACCAAACTGCATGTTTCATATTTACAGTTATGTTGTTTAATGGTACTGAGCACAACCTATGTGATTATTGTTTATTACATATGCTATAGGGGTGTGTGAAGCCGGCATGTTTGCTGATGGTGAGGGAGTGTGCACAGATTGTCCACAGAAATCCTACAAGCCAGCATCACAGAAGTTTGGTGACTGTCAAGATTGTCCTGACTCATTGTTCACAACACAAGGAACAAAGTCCACCTCTGATGCTGAGTGCAACATACGTACGTATCTGTAGTTCCTTCTGTATGGTTCCAACCAATTACATACGTACGTATCTGTAGTTCCCCCTGTATGGTTCCAACCAAGCACATATGTATGTATCTGTAGTTCCCCCTGTATGGTTCCAACCAAGCACATATGTACATATTTGTAGTTCGCCCTGTAAAGCTCCAATCAAGCACACATGTATGTGTCTGTAGTTCCCCCTGTATGGTTCCAACCAAGCACATATGTACATATTTGTAGTTCCCCCTGTAAAGCTCCAATCAAGCACACATGTATGTGTCTGTAGTTCCCCCTGTATGGTTCCAACCAAGCACATGTGTACATATTTGTAGTTCCCCCCTGTATGATTCCAACAAAGCAAATATGTACATATCTGTAGTTCCCCCTGTATGGTTCCAACCAATCACATATGTACATATATGTAGTTCCCCCTGTATAATTCCAACCAAGCAAATATGTACATATCTGTAGTTTCCCTTGTATGATTCCAACCAAGCACACACATACGTATCTGTAGTTTCTCTTGTATGATTCCAACCAAGCACACACATATGTATCTGTAGTTTCTCTTGTATGATTCCAACCAAGCACACACATATGTATCTGTAGTTCCCCCTGTTTGCATAAGAAACAATTTTTTGAATAACATGTTTAATGGAATACATTTTTAAAAAAAAGCAACAAACCTTTATCCTGTTTCCTCATTAAATGCAGCATCTGATATAACATATGAATGCTGAAAAGTAATTGTGGTCCCCCAAAAATATTACAAAATTGCTCTGTAAACACGTAGGTTCAGTGACTGTAACCTTGTAATGTTTATCCGCTTAGGTGACTGTAAAGCTGGGTCCAAAATCTCTGACGACAATACGTGTATTTTATGTCCATTGGGAACTTATCAAGATCAGCCTCTGCAGACTTCTTGCAAACAATGTGACACTAATCAGAACACATCCACCATTGGAGCAGCTTCACAGGACATGTGCACAAGTGAGTAAAGCTCAATTATCTACTGATGTTGTGGTCAGGTATACATAAGCACTGTTTATACATTACTTATGAAATTAGGTCCTTTTTTCAAGGGTTTATTTAGAAATTATTGGTATTCTATATAAAGAAATAATGAAGTTGAATTGAAAAACAAAACACGAAATTGTTATATAGAGAGATGTAATCTTCAAATGGTAATCTTTCACAAAATGTATGGAGCTATTGGCAATTTTACACCCACCACCATGTTTGGAAAAACAGTATAGAAATGATAAACTGGTAAAACGTGGTGTGGATTATACATAAAAAAGAGAAATACATGTATCCATATATAGATATTGGATGTTATCTTAAACTAATTTATTTGAGCGTCATCACGCATAAAGCTTAAACCTTATATGAATCTGTCTCAAGTTCGCTTCTTGGGTTGAACCAGTACTGAATTGTTGTTTTTATAAAGGCCAACGGTTGAGCTGGGGATCTAACCATCAACCTTTGTTGTGAGTGAACTATTTAGTTGATTATGCAACTAAGTACTTTCAATGTTATGGATAACAATGTTATTGTTATCTCAATTTGAGGGGAAACCATATTAGAAACCTTAGAACTAGGCCACTTCACAATGTCAGCTTCTATTGACGACTGCTGGTAATCACCTTATGGAAATGTAGTTGATCATTGTTTGGCTAATAAATACATTATCACTTATGTCACATGATTAATTTCTATTTAAAAATAGAATCCATTACACAAGCAATACTCATATTTGTGAAATACTATCATTGTTCGGTTTGCAAACCAAGCGTTTACAGTGAAAGTGTAAAAACTGTGATACTATCCATTTTATGTCCACCATCCATTCTCAAATTGACTATTGATCACGATTCAACAGATATCTCTGGCTTAGTCCTGGCAAACTGTTATTTCATGCTTTTTAGTTCAATTTTGGAGTTTCTTACTGAATTGTTTTTATACTATCATGTTTCAGAGAAGTGAAATTGTAAATGAATAATTTGACTGTTATAAGTTGCGAAGCTATACAAGGCATTTGTTAGTTTCGGTGTAATACCAACTTTATTTCACTCCTGATCACTAAAATGGGCCAACACTTAAGTTAGAGTTCACTGGGTGAAATAAAATTTGCAATTCACAAAACACAATTAAAAGTTACTTATGATGGTGGTTTTCTTCAAATTCATTCCAGAGTTCTTCACAAATACTCAATCTCTAATGTGTTAAAAAAAATGTTATATTCTACTGACTTGCTCTGTTATGGCACTCTCTGTTTGTTATTTATAGTTTACTGTGGGAAAGGACATATTGGCTCCACAGGACAGTGTGTCCTCTGTGCTGAAGGAACGCATAAACCAGAGGAGGGCTTTGGTGAATGTATGGATTGCCCCATCAACTCAAAATCAAATGAAAATCGTACAGCATGTGATGGTAATTTACAAAAATATTATAAAGTCCATTAATAGTATATAGCAGATCCTTGAAGCAAGGTTGAGAGGAGAATAATATTAATATATCTAAGTAGAGAAGTTATTTATTTATTTATCTTAAATTGATAATGAAACGTGTTTTTACAAGTTATCCAAATCTTGTTATATATTTTACTCTGGGTATATGGCCAGGACCTAAATTCATCAATAATTTGAGTCTAAGAATCCAACTCAGACTCAAAATCTTGTTTAATATAACCATGTAAACATACAAGTATGGGTAATAAATGTGATCCTGTAACATTTTATGTTAAATAATCATTAAAACTTTTTTGTTTCTGTAATTAAATATAGTAATTGGCTTGTTTAATAGATGTTATTTGAATCTTAATATGTTTTTTAATATTGAGTCCAAGTCTAAATCTCAGACTCAAAATATTGAAGAATTTAGGTCCAGTATAAAAGAAATATTGCGATAAAGTGTCTTGCTCATGGACACAGTCACCTGGCCGCGGCAGGGAATCAAAACTATTATTGATATATAAGAAACCGTCTATGTCAGCTGCAATTCCAGGAAACGAAGAAATAAAAATTACTGTCCAATGTATAAGAAAGTGTCTGCCAGTCAGAATTTAAGGAGATGAATGAAAAACAACTAATGTATCAGAAACATTCTCAGTCAGCTGGAATTCCAGGGAATTAAGAAATAAGAATTACTGTATAATGTATCAGAAAGTGTCTGTCAGTCAGAATTTAAGGGGATGAATGAAAAACAATGTATCAGAAACGGTCTTTGTTAGCTGGAATTCCAGGCAATGAAGAAATAAAAATTATTGTATAATGTATCAGAAAGTGTCTGTCAGCCAGAATTAAAGGGGATGAATGAAAAACAACTAATGTGTCAGAAACAGTCTATATCAGCTAGAATTCCAGGATATGAAGAAATAAAAAAGACTGTCCAATGTTTCAGAAAGTGTCTGTCAGTCAGAATTTAAGGGGATGAATGAAAAACAACTAATGTATCAGAAACAGTCTCTGTTAGCTGGAATTCCAGGGAATGAAGAAATGAAAAATACTGTCCAATGTATCAGAAAGTGTCTGTCAGTCAGAATTTAAGGGGATGAATAAAAAAAACTAATGTATCAGAAACAATCTTTGTTAATTGGAAATCCAGGGAATGAAGAAATAAAAATTACTGTATAATGTATCAGAAAGTGTCTGTCCGCCAGAATTTAAGGGGATGAATAAAAAACAATTAATGTATCAGAAACAGTCTATGTCAGCTGGAATTCCAGGATATGAAGAAATAAAAAATACTGTCCAATGTATTAGAAACTGTCTGTCAGTCAGAATTTAAGGGGATGAATGAAAAACAATTAATATATCAGAAACTGTCTACAGGGGGTAAATGAAGTCAACATTAATGTATATGAAAATGTCTATGTTAGCTAGAACATTAGGGGATAAATGCATTGCAGGGGATGATATGAAGTCAACATTAATGTATATGAAAATGACTATGTTAGCTAGAACATCAAGTGATGAATGAATTGCAGGGGATGAATGAAGTCAACATTAATGTATATGAAAATGTCTATGTTAGCTAGAACATCAGGGGATAAATACATTGCAGGGGATGATATGAAGTCAACATTAATGAATATGAAAATGTCTATAGATGTTAGCTAGAACATCAGGGGATGAATGAATTGCAGGGGATGATATGAAGTCAACATTAATGTATATGAAAATGTATATGTTAGCTAGAACACCAGGTGATGAATGAATTGCAGGAAATGAATGAAGTCAACATTAATGTATATGAAAATGTCTATGTTAGCTAGAACATCAGGGGATGAATAAATTGCAGGGGATGATATGAAGTCAACATTAATATATATGAAAATGTCTATGTTAGCTAGAATATCAGGGGATGAATGAATTGCAGGGGATGATATGAAGTCAACAGTAATGTATATGAAAATGTCTATGTTAGCTAGAACATCAGGGGATGAATGAATTGCAGGGGATGAATGAAGTCAACATTAATATATATGAAAATGTCTATGTTAGCTAGAACATCAGGTGATGAATGAATTGCAGGGGATGAATGAAGTCAACATTAATGTATATGAAAATGTCTATGTTAGCTAGAACATCAGGGGATAATGAAGTCAACATTATTGTATTGGAAACTGTCTATGTCATTTTGGAACTTCCAGGAATTAATAAGTTTCAGGGGATGAATGAAGTCAACATTAATGTATATGAAAATGTCTGTGTCAGCTAGAACTTCAGGGGATGAATGAATTGCAGGGGATGAATGAAATAAACATACTTAATATATCAAAAACAATATAGTTATGAAAAGGGTATATTTGAACTGACTTTTGTAAATATTAAGCGGTTTTCTATAAGAACACTAGTTGCACATATTCAGCACTTGGGCATTTCCAAGACAAATACTGAATACAGTTATTAAATGTAAATATTGCATGTGTATTGCTTCTAGGTAACTGTGCCACATTACCTGTGACTGTGTAATGTTACCTGTGTAACTATGTCATATAACCTGTGTAACTGTGTTGTGTTACTGGTGTAACTGTGTCATATTATCTGTGTGACTGTGTCGTGTTACCTGTGTAACTGTGTCATATTACCTGTGTAACTGTGTTATATTACCTGTGTAACCATGTTGTGTTACCTGTGTAACTGTATCATATTACCTGTGTAACTGTGTCATATTGCCTGTGAAACAGTGTTGTGTTACCTGTGCAATTATGTCATGTTATCTGTGTAACTGTGTCATATTACCTGTGTAACTGTGTCATGTTACCTGTGTAACTGTGTTGTGTTACCTGTGTATTTGGTACATGTACAATGTGTGCAACTTTTTACACCAATGAAATGAATCGTACATATGTATTATTTCAGTGCACTGTGGTCCTGGATTCTACATAACTAGTGAAGGTGTGTGTACCGAGTGTGAGACAGGAACCTTCAAGGATGCATTTGGTAATGCACCCTGTTTCCCTTGTCCATCTGGTTTCACTGCTTTAAACAAAGGACAGGCAGCTTGTACAGACCGTAAGTATATGTGATATATTACTGTGTCATTACAGGGACATTACTTATAACTTTGTGTCAGTACTGGTCTTTAGTTCAAAGAGTCAAGAAAAGGAGCATGAACTTAAAACATAATGACTGGTTACCCTAATGTAGAAAAAATAACATGAATAAAACAACACCAACAGTTTCATTCCCACCCCACTTCTTTTCATAAATATTTTAGTGTAATTGTTATTGATGATCTTTTTAGTCACAATTCATATTTTTGGTCAATACAGGTCACAAGAGTTACATTACAAAGACGTTGTACAATATAAGTTACCTGACAGAATCCCTTTTAAAATACCATGTTTTATATAAACATGTTGTATTGCTTACGTAAAATTTTTTTCTAAAAGTCTGTTTGAAGAAAAGTTGTACTTTTGACCTTATTCAGTGATCTCTTCACAGGGAAATTTTATCTGCAAAGTTTCTATTAACACAATCACTTATTTGTACAAGTACCGATAAGAAATAAGAGGGATGATCTACCATGGATTAGATGGACACCGTGATGATAGAAATAAGACATTGTATCTCACCATTGCACCAGGGCCATGTATCATACAGTTGAAACTCGTTGTCTTGATATTGGAGGGACTGCAAAACAACTCAAAATAGCCTATCGACATAGATTTTGTCTCAAGATTAACAATATTTTTTCATTAACTAATAATTGTTGTACATCAATAATTTTTGTACTTTCACTTTCATATAATGGTGGGTACCTTGAATTACACTGTTGTAATAAAAGCTGATATTCAGGTCCTTCTTTGAATTTCTCAGCAGTGTGAGATTTAAGTTAAGGCTGATTGATTGAATTGAATGATATTTAAACAATATTTACATGCAGTCACCCAATTCGATGACATGATGTTCGCAACATTCTGTCAGTCATTAAAACTGACACCTTTGTTGTTTACCGGTAATTAGTGTCATGTTTTAAACAATCTGAAAAATGGGATGCATAGATTTTCACATGACATGGAAAAACACACAATATTATGTTAACAATAGTTATATCAAGACAAACATTCAATTAAAGGTGTGAAATAATCAGTCGGGAACTAAAACTGAGATCAAGATATCTGAAATATTTATACAGACAATATTGAGTAAAAAGGAATATACATATTTACATACTCAAAGAAGGGGAACAGTTGGGGATTGCAAAAAATATCGAAACTATCAGAATATCGACTGAAGCGATATGGAGATAACAAGTTTCAATTGTACATTGTTTATGCAGAGAGATGTTGTAGATTGCGATATGTTTATATTGCAGTGTTCTGTGTTCCTGGCCAGTATTTGTTGGATGATCAGTGTGAGATGTGCCCAGTGGGTACATACAAAGATGTTGATGGCAATGTTGAATGTACACCATGTGATGGCAAGTTTACCACCACAGACCTTGGCTCAGTCTCCGTAAACCAGTGTAGTGTAGGTAAGTAGACCAATAGTTTCTGTGTTATGCAGGTAACCTTTCTATTTTATTTAATACACACTATCTTTAATACTTTTTTAACAGATTATGAAATAATGTTTTATAAAACAAAATTTGAAAACAAGTCAATATTCAATTGGTTTAAAAATACATCTGTTTATCACTGGGTAAAAACCATCTACCGGTATATCTGATTTGGTGAAAAAACCATCCGTGTTCCACTGGGTGAAAACCAATCTACCAGTATAACTGACTTGGTGAAAAAAACATCCGTGTTCCACTAGGTGAACACCAATCTACCAGTATAACTGATTGGGTGTAAAAAACATCTTGTGTTCCACTGGTTGAAAACCCATCTACCGGTATAACTGATTTGGTGAAAAAAAAACCCACCTGTGTTCCACTGGGTGAAAATCCATCTACCGGTATATCTGATTGATTGAAAAAAACATCTATGTTCCACTGGGTTAAAACCCATCTATCGGTATATCTGATTGGGTAAAAAAAAACATCTGTGTATCTGATTGGATGAAAAATCATCTGTATAAACCTATCTTCTGATATAACTGATTGAGTGTAAAATCATCAGTATAAACCCATCTTCTTGTATAACTGATTGGGTGAAGAATCATCTGTGTTCCACTGAGTGAAAAGTCATTCATGTCTGATTGCATGTTAAAACGTCCATATTCAACTTGGTAAAAATATGTCTATCCAACTGAGTGAAAATGCATTCATTTCAAATTGAACGGCCATTTTATAACTTTTATAAATCATTATTATATTTAAACAATACACTAAGTCTTGCAGTTTATTAACTTTTGCATGTTGTATGTGAAGTGTTCTATACCACATTGAAGATTTAATTCTGTTGTCATGTTTTAGTTGTGTGTGGTCCCGGCCAGTACCGTAAAAACAATAGATGTACTGTTTGTGATTTTAACACATACCAGGAGTTGGAAGGTCAGACGTTGTGTAATCCATGTAACACGGGTTCGGTAACCATAGTAACTGGTGCAAATAGTCCATCCTTTTGTGTTGGTGAGTAATTAGTCTTGTTAAAACGTTATCTTGGATATAAACATAAACATTCCTTTTTTTTATCTGGGATCAATTCTTTGGACATGTTCCATTTAAGTGGTTCTGATTGTAAGCAAGGTATACAAGATGGTAACATTATAAGGGTGTGTCATGTACAGGTATGATTTATAATTGTATAGGTACAAATGGATACAAACATGGCATTTCATACAAGTTGTTGAACTCGATAAATCAGAGTTATTACCCTTGAATATTAAGAAATTGCATTTTTGACCTTGGGGCACTCAAGTAGTTTTCATTGGATCCTTACTAAACTGATAAGAATATACTAATATCATAAGATCTCAGATAATGTTTTGAATATAAATTTCCAAGTATTGGCTCTAAACTTGCATTATTTGGTCCATTCTTCTAATAATAATCTATTCAAACTGGTTTGAAATATCTTCATTTTTTTATAGCATATTAGTTTTATAACAATTTAAAATGAAATATACTTAAAATTGTTTTTCCTTAACTTATTTCAACGGACAAATATACAAATACTTCACCTTTTTCATAAATATTCAGTGTTTATGATTGAAAACATTCAATAATTGGTGTCTGAATTATTTTTTTTTTTTACATAATTTGTATGGTCGTTGGTGCATTTACCTGTATAGTGGTATGAATGAATTGAATAAAAACAATATAGCCAGGCATTAAAACCTGAACAGTATGTGTTTGATGAATGAGCATTGCTGCTCATGAAACTTCTGTGTTGAAAAATGCAAATTATTCTGATGCAAATTTGAAATTAGATGAAAATATTGAACATTCTTATTGGGAATGTGTCATTTGAGAGATATCTGACATCCAGGACATTTAAGTGTGAAAGTTTGTGATTAACTTACAGAAGCTAGCATGCTAGTGCTTTTACACAAATTAATGTATGAGCTTTTCCAAAAACAACTAACTTTATTTTATGCTTTTTGATTAATTATTGAGATTTCTCACTGGATTGTTTATGGTAATCCACTGTTTCATTAATAGTGAAATTATGAAAAGAAAAAAATTATCCTTGCATATTAGTTTATTAATCCAATAATAACTAATGAAAACTTGAGGTCAAAATAAACAAAAAAATATGCAAATGCATAAAGTTAAAGAAATTTGTTTGTTTTTGGTGAAGATCAATTGATATTTCATCTCGTGATCACCAAAAATAATATGACTTTTGGTGATCATGACTTTATGAAATATAATTTGATCTTACACCAAAACAAACAAATATTCTCTATATAATCGTTTACTTATTTCTGTCTGACCATCCAAAAACAATTATGATAATTCTGTCAATGAGCATGTCAAGGTCATGGATCTCTGGTTAACTGTACTAGACTTTGTGGCAGTAATGCTTTAATGCTTGACAGTACCGGTACAGCCAATCATTTATTTCTTCCTAACCATTTATCATAACTATTCAATATTAGTGTACTAAGTGACCCCCATGCAAGATCCTCTATCTTACATTGGCTATGCTTCTGTTTTCAGCTGAGTGCGGTGCAGGTTTCTACTATAATGGTACAGCATCAGTATCGTGTGTGCCATGTGAAGTTGGTAAATACAAGCCAGATTTTGGTAACCTTGAGCCATGTCAGTCATGTGAGATAGGCAAGACGACCCTGGGAACAGCTTCTACCACGCTTCAAGATTGTAGCATAAGTAACTATCTCATTGATTCTATGTGTGTGATTAACAATAGCTGATGATGGTATGATGGTATTACTGACTGAACTACCCAGGGTCCGTTGATGGTATTACTGACTGAACTACCCAGGGTCAGTTGATGGTATTACTGACTGAACTACCCAGGGTCTGTTGACAGTATGATGGTATTACTGACTGAACTACCCAGGGTCAGTTGATGGTATTACTGACTGAACTACCCAGAGTCTGTTGATGGTATGATGGTATTACTGACTGAACTACCCAGAGTCTGTTGATGATATGATGGTATTACTAACTGAACTACCCAGGGTCTGTTGATGGTATGGTGGTATTACTGACTGAACTACCCAGAGTCAGTTGACAGTATGATGGTATTACTAACTGAACTACCCAGGTTCTGTTGAGGGTTTGATGGTATTACTAACTGAACTACCCAGGGTCTGTTGACGGTATGATGGTATTACTGGCTAAACTACCCAGGGTCCATTGATGGTATTACTGACTGAACTATCCATGGTCAGTTGATGGTATTACTGACTGAACTACCCAGGGTCAGTTGACAGTATGATGGTATTACTGACTGAACTACCTAGGGCCAGTTGACGGTATGATGGTATTACTGACTGAACTACCAAGGGCCAGTTGACAGTATGATGGTATTACTGACTGAACTACCCAGGGTCAGTTGACAGTATGATGGTATTACTGACTGAACTACCCAGGGTCTGTTGAGGGTATGATGGTATTACTAACTGAACTACCCAGGGTCTGTTGACGGTATGATGGTATTACTGACTAAACTACCCAGGGTCCGTTGATGGTATTACTGACTGAACTACCCAGGGTCTGTTGACAGTATGATGGTATTACTGACTGAACTACTCAGGGTCAGTTGATGGTATTACTGACTGAACTACCCAGAGTCTGTTGATGGTATGATGGTATTACTGACTGAACTACCCAGAGTCTGTTGATGATATGATGGTATTACTAACTGAACTACCCAGGGTCTGTTGATGGTATGATGGTATTACTGACTGAACTACCCAGGGTCAGTTGACAGTATGATGGTATTACTGACTGAACTACCCAGGGTCTGTTGATGGTATGATGGTATTACTAACTGAACTACCCAGGGTCTGTTGATGGTATGATGGTATTACTGACTGACCTACCCAGGGTCTGTTGATGGTATGATGGTATTACTGACTGAACTACCCAGGGTCTGTATATGGTATGATGGTATTACTAACTGAACTACCCAGGGTCTGTTGACAGTATGATGGTATTACTGACTGAACTACCCAGGGTCTGTTGACAGTATGATGGTATTACTGACTGAACTACCCAGGGTCTGTTGATGGTATGATGGTATTACTGACTGAACTACCCAGGGCCAGATGACGGTATGATGGTATTACTGACTGAACTAACCAGGGTCAGTTGATGTTATTACTGACTGAACTACCCAGGGCCAGTTGACAGTATGATGGTATTACTGACTGAACTACCCAGGGCCAGTTGACAGTATGATGGTATTACCTACTGAACTACCCAGGGCCAGTTGACAGTATGATGGTATTACTGACTGAACTACCAAGGGCCAGTTGACAGTATGATGGTATTACTGACTGAACTACCCAGAGCCAGTTGACAGTATGATTGTATTACTGACTGAACTACCCAGAGTCTGTTGATGGTATTACTGACTGAACTACCAAGGGCCAGTTGACAGTATGATGGTATTACTGACTGAACTACCCAGGGTCAGTTGATGGTATTACTGACTGAACTATCCAGAGCCAGTTGACAGTATGATGGTATTACTGACTGAACTACCCAGGGTCCGTTGACAGTATGATGGTATTTCTGACTGAACTACCCAGAGCCAGTTGACAGTATGGTGGTATTACTGACTGAACTACCCAGGGTCAGTTGATGGTATGATGGTATTACTGACTGAACTACCCAGGGCCAGTTGGCGGTATGATGGTATTACTGACTGAACTACCCAGGGTAAGTTGACAGTATGATGGTATTTCTGACTGAACTACCCAGGGTCAGTTGACGGTATGATGGTATTACTGACTGAACTACCCAGGGTCTGTTGAGGGTATGATGGTATTACTAACTGAACTACCCAGGGTCTGTTGACGGTATGATGGTATTACTGACTAAACTACCCAGGGTCCGTTGATGGTATTACTGACTGAACTACCCAGGGTCTGTTGACAGTATGATGGTATTACTGACTGAACTACCCAGGGTCAGTTGATGGTATTACTGACTGAACTACCGAGAGTCTGTTGATGGTATGATGGTATTACTGACTGAACTACCCAGAGTCTGTTGATGATATGATGGTATTACTAACTGAACTACCCAGGGTCTGTTGATGGTATGATGGTATTACTGACTGAACTACCCAGGGTCAGTTGACAGTATGATGGTATTACTGACTGAACTACCCAGGGTCTGTTGATGGTATGATGGTATTACTAACTGAACTACCCAGGGTCTGTTGACGATATGATGGTATTACTGACTGAACTACCCAGGGTCTGTTGATGGTATGATGGTATTACTGACTGAACTACCCAGGGTCTGTATATGGTATGATGGTATTACTAACTGAACTACCCAGGGTCTGTTGACAGTATGATGGTATTACTGACTGAACTACCCAGGGTCTGTTGACAGTATGATGGTATTACTGACTGAACTACCCAGGGTCTGTTGATGGTATGATGGTATTACTGACTGAACTACCCAGGGCCAGATGACGGTATGATGGTATTACTGACTGAACTAACCAGGGTCAGTTGATGTTATTACTGACTGAACTACCCAGGGCCAGTTGACAGTATGATGGTATTACTGACTGAACTACCCAGGGCCAGTTGACAGTATGATGGTATTACCTACTGAACTACCCAGGGCCAGTTGACATTATGATGGTATTACTGACTGAACTACCAAGGCCCAGTTGACAGTATGATGGTATTACTGACTGAACTACCCAGAGCCAGTTGACAGTATGATTGTATTACTGACTGAACTACCCAGAGTCTGTTGATGGTATTACTGACTGAACTACCCAGGGCCAGTTGACAGTATGATGGTATTACTGACTGAACTACCCAGGGTCAGTTGATGGTATTACTGACTGAACTATCCAGAGCCAGTTGACAGTATGATGGTATTACTGACTGAACTACCCAGGGTCCGTTGACAGTATGATGGTATTTCTGACTGAACTACCCAGAGCCAGTTGACAGTATGGTGGTATTACTGACTGAACTACCCAGGGTCAGTTGATGGTATGATGGTATTACTGACTGAACTACCCAGGGCCAGTTGACGGTATGATGGTATTACTGACTGAACTACCCAGGGTAAGTTGACAGTATGATGGTATTTCTGACTGAACTACCCAGGGTCAGTTGACGGTATGATGTTTTTTCTGACTGAACTACCCAGGGCCAGTTGACGGTATGATGGTATTACTGACTGAACTACCCAGGGTCTGTTGATGTGATGGTATTACTGACTGAACTACCGAGAGTCTGTTGATGGTATGATGGTATTACTGACTGAACAAACCAGGGTCTGTTGACAGTATGATGGTATTTCTGACTGAACTATCCAGAGCCAGTTGACAGTATGATGGTATTACTGACTGAACTACCCAGAGTCTGTTGATGGTATGATGGTATTACTGACTGAACTACCAAGGGCCAGTTAACAGTATGATGTTATTACTGACTGAACTACCCAGGGTCTGTTGACAGTATGATGGTATTACTGACTGAACTACCCAGGGTCAGTTGATGGTATTACTGACTGAACTACCCAGAGTCTGTTGATGGTATGATGGTATAACTGACTGAACTACTTAAGGCCAGTTAACAGTATGATGTTATTACTGACTGAACTACCCAGGGCCAGTTGACAGTATGATGGTATTACTGACTGAACTACCCAGAGCCAGTTGATGGTATTACTGACTGATCTACCCAGGGTCTGTTGATGGCATGATGGTATTACTGACTGAACTACCCAGGGTCTGTTGATGGTATGATGGTATTACTGACTGAACTACCCAGGGCCAGTTAACAGTATGATGGTATTACTGACTGAACTACCCAGGGTCTGTTGATGGTATGATGGTATTACTGACTGAACTACCCAGGGTTTGTTGATGGTATGATGGTATAACTGACTGAACTACCCAGGGTCAGTTGATGGTATTACTAACTGAATTACCCAGAGTCTGTTGATGGTATGATGGTATTACTGACTGAACTACCAAGGGCCAGTTAACAGTATGATGGTATTACTGACTGAACTACCCAGGGTCAGTTGATGGTATTACTAACTGAATAACCCAGAGTCTGTTGATGGTATGATGGTATTACTGACTGAACTACCAAGGGCCAGTTAACAGTATGATGGTATTACTGACTGAACTACCCAGGGTCTGTTGACAGTATGATGGTATTACTGACTGAACTACCCAGAGTCTATTGATGTTATGATGGTATAACTGACTGAACTACCAAGGGCCAGTTAACAGTATGATGTTATTACTGACTGAAATACCCAGGGCCAGTTGACAGTATGATGGTATTACTGACTGAACTACCCAGAGCCAGTTGACAGTATGATGGTATTACCGACTGAACTACCCAGGGTCTGTTGATGGTATGATGGTATTACTGACTGAACTACCTAGGGCCAGTTGACGGTATGATGGTATTACTGACTGAACTACCCAGGGTCTGTTGATGGTATGATGGTGTTACTGACTGAACTACCCAGGGTCAGTTGACGGTATGATGGTATTACTAACTGAACTACCCAGGGTCTGTTGACTGTATGATGGTATTACTGACTGAACTACCCAGGGTAAGTTGATGGTATGATGGTATTACTGACTGAAATACCCAGGGTCTGTTGATGGTATGATGGTATTACTAACTGAACTACCCAGGGTCAGTTGACGGTATGATCTATTACTAATTGAACTACCCAGGGTCTGTTGACGGTATGATGGTATTACTGACTGAACTACCCAGGGTCAGTTGATGGTATGATGGTATTACTGACTGAACTACCCAGGGTCTGTTGATGGTATGATGGTGTTACTAACTGAACTACCCAGAGTCTGTTGATGGTATGATGGTATTACTGACTGAACTACCCAGGGTCAGTTGACGGTATGATGGTATTACTAACTGAACTACCCAGGGTCTGTTGACGGTATGATGGTATTACTAACTGAACTACCCAGGGTCAGTTGATGGTATGATGGTATTACTGACTGAACTACCCAGGGTCTGTTGATGGTATGATGGTATTACTGACTGAACTACCCAGGGTCTGTTGACGGTATGATGGTATTACTGACTGAACTACCCAGGGTCAGTTGATGGTATGATGGTATTTCTGACTGAACTACCCAGGGTCCGTTGACAGTATGATGGTATTACTGACTGAACTACCCAGGGTCCGTTGACAGTATGGTGGTATTTCTGACTGAACTACCCAGAGCCAGTTTACAGTATGATGGTATTACTGACTGAACTACCCAGGGTCTGTTGATGGTATGATGGTATTACTAACTGAACTACCAAGGGCCAGTTGACAGTATGATGGTATTACTGACTGAACTACCCAGAGTCTGTTGATGGTATGATGGTATTACTTACTGAACTACCCAGGGTCCGTTGTCAGTATGATGGTATTTCTGACTGAACTACCCAGAGCCAGTTGACAGTATGATGGTATTACTGACTGAACTACCTAGGGCCAGTTGACAGTATGATGGTATTACTGACTGAACTACCCAGGGTCTGTTGATGGTATGATGGTATTACTGACTGAACTACCAAAGGCCAGTTGACAGTATGATGGTATTTCTGGCTGAACTTCCCAGAGCCAGTTGACAGTATGATGGTATTTCTGACTGAACTACCCAGAGCCAGTTGACAGTATGATGGTATTACTGACTGAACTACCCAGGGTCTGTTGATGGTATGATGGTATTACTGACTGAACTACCAAGGGCCAGTTGACAGTATGATGGTATTTCTGACTGAACTACCCAGAGCCAGTTGACAGTATGATGGTATTACTGACTGAACTACCCAGGGTCTGTTGATGGTATAACTGACTGAACTTACCAGAGTCTGTTGATGGTATGATGGTATTACTAACTGAACTACCAGGGTCTGTTGATGGTATGATGGTATTACTGACTGAACTACCCAGGGTCAGTTGATGGTATGATGGTATTACTGACTGAACTACCCAGGGTCTGTTGATGGTATGATGGTATTACTTACTGAACTACCCAGGGCCAGTTGACGGTATGATGGTATTACTGACTGAACTACCCAGGGTCTGTTGATGGTATGATGGTATTACTGACTGAACTACCCAGAGTCTGTCGATGGTATGATGGTATTACTGACTGAACTACCAATGGCCAGTTAACAGTATGATGTTATTACTGACTGAACTACCCAGTGTCTGTTGACAGTATAATGGTATTACTGACTGAACTACCCAGGGTCAGTTGATGGTATTACTGACTGAACTACCCAGAGTCTATTGATGGTATGATGGTATTACTGACTGAACTACCAAGGGCCAGTTAACAGTATGATGGTATTACTGACTGAACTACCAAGGGCCAGTTGACAGTATGATGGTATTTCTGACTGAACTACCCAGGGCCAGTTGATGGTATGATGGTATTACTAACTGAACTACCCAGGGTCTGTTAATGGTATGATGGTATTACTGACTGAACTACCCAGGGTCTGTTGACGGTATTACTGACTGAACTACCCAGGGTCAGTTGATGGTATGATGGTATTACTGACTGAACTACCCAGGGTCCGTTGACAGTATGATGGTATTTCTGACTGAACTACCCAGAGCCAGTTGACAGTATGATGGTATTACTGACTGAACTACCCAGGGTCTGTTGATGGTATTACTGACTGAACTAACCAGAAGCTGTTGATGGTATGATGGTATTACTGACTGAAATACCCAGGGTCCGTTGACAGTATGATGGTATTTCTGACTGAACTACCCAGAGCCAGTTGACAGTATGATGGTATTACTGACTGAACTACCCAGGGTCTGTTGATGGTATGATGGTATTACTGACTGAACTACCAAGGGCCAGTTGACAGTATGATGGTATTACTGACTGAACTACCCAGAGTCTGTTGATGGTATGATGGTATTACTGACTAAACTACTAAGGGTCAGTTGATTGTATTACTGACTGAACTACCCAAAGTCTGTTGATGGTATGATGGTATTACTGACTGAACTGCCATCCCTTATAGAGAAATATCTGTAACAAAAAACTACCCATGGTATGTTTTAAATATATATCATTTTAAAAGTTTAATCCATTCATCACATAGCTATGGTGTTTTGTGTTACGATTATAACCGTAAGTTTATCATTTTTAGTCGATATTCTGTTTAAATTTAATGTCTCATATAAACAATAGTATTTGAACTTGTTAAGTAACAAACACCGTATTGGGTTTGTTTTTTTTTTCAGGAAAAAAAAAGACATTTTTAACAAAGAGTTTCATAATCAATTGTGTACCAATTTTTTTCACATAAAACAGCAAAGCAATAGCAACACACACACACCATATCAGTATTTACACATACATACACACATATCTTTTTACAGTTACCATTTGTCATTCATAAAAAGGCATTATATTCATTATTAGCTAAGACTGTAAAGAAACATTTAATAATAACAACAAATTTATTTACAGATATGCTATACATAGCTCATGTATTGGGTTTACTGGTTTTTATTTCAGATTAATATAATCATTTTTATAAATCTAAAAACAAATTATATGGGATTTTTAAGATCAGGTTGAAAATTGGTGTTCTAAATACTTAAAATTTGCATTTTTCATAATAATAATAATTATATGAAAATAATAGATTGAAAGAATAAAGTCTACTGTATGTGATTGTATAAATATTTAGGACAGTTTAACTACAAAACCAGTATAAAACTTCTTTTTCTAATCCACTGGATTTTTTTTTTCAAATGTCAAACTATAATTATAATGAAAATTATCAATTGAACATCTTTATAAAAGAAAAAGTTCAGAACAAAAAAGACAGAGTAAAGTCTACTGTATGAGATTGGATAAATATTTAGAATAGTTTAACTGCAAAACTTGTATGAAACTTCTTTCTTTCAATCCATTGGTTTTTTTTATACCCCCGACAAACGAAGTTTTGAGGGGGTATATTGGAGTCACCCTGAGGTCGGTCTGTCAGTCTGTCGGTCTGTCGGTCGGTCTGTCCGTTGCAATTTTCCTTGTCCGGTGCATCACTTGAAAAGTACTGGATGGAATTTCATCAAACGTCATGCAATGGTAGAATATAATGAGAGGAAGTGCAGTGTACAAGAAACATAACTCTATTCTTGCTAATTACAGACTTATTGCCCTTTGATATTTTTTCTTGTCCGGAGCATAACTTGAAAAGTACCAGATGGAATTTCATCAAGCTTCATACAATGGTAGAATATAATGAGAGGAAGTGCAGTGTACAGGAAACATAACTCTATTCTTACTAATTACAGAGTTATTGCCCTTTGATATATTTCCCTTTGATATTTTTTCTTGTCCGGAGCATAACTTGAAAAGTACCGGATGGAATTTCATCAAACTTCATACAATGGTAGAATATAATGAGAGGAAGTGCAGTGTACAGGAAACATAACTCTATTCTTGCTAATTACAGAGTTATTGCCCTTTGATATATTTCCCTTGTCCGGAGCATTACTTTTAAAGTACTGGATGGAATTTCATCAAACTTCATACAATGGTAGAATATAATCAGAGGAAGTGCAGTGTACAAGAAACATAACTCTATTCATGCTAATTACAGAGTTATTGCCCTTTGATATATTTCCCTTGTCTGGAGCATTACTTTTAAAGTACTGGATGGAATTTCATCAAACTTCATACAATGGTAGAATATAATGAGAGGAAGTGCAGTGTACAAAAAACATAACTCTATTATTGCTAATTACAGAGTTATTGCCCTTTGATATTTTTTCTTGTCCGGAGCATAACTTGAAAAGTAGTTGATGGAATTTCATCAAGCTTCATACAATGGTAGAATATAATGAGAGGAAGTGCAGTGTACAAGAAACATAACTCTATTCTTGCTAATTACAGAGTTATTGCCCTTTGATATATTTCCCTTGTCCGGAGCATTACTTTTAAAGTACTGGATGGAATTTCATCAAACTTCATACAATGGTAGAATATAATGAGAGGAAGTGCAATGTACAGGAAACATAACTCTATTTTTGCTAATTACAGAGTTATTGCCCTTTGATATATTTCCCTTGTCCAGAGCATTACTTTTAAAGTACTGGATGGAATTTCATCAAACTTCATACAATGGTAGAATATAATGACAGGAAGTGCAGTGTACAAGAAACATAACTCTATTCTTGCTAATTACAGAGTTATTGCCTTTGATATATTTCCCTTGTCTGGTGCAGTACTTTTAAAGTACTTTTAAAGCCATCAGTGATAACAGTTTAATAAAGTTCATGAAAGAACCAAGTTGATGAATACATGGAGTTCGAGCAAAGCAGGTTTGATATTGTATCCCTAGTGCTCTTGTTTGTTTCTTATCCATAAAATTGTTGTCCCTCAACATAACTCGAAAAAGTATAACATTTATTGATTGCCATGAAAGCTTGTACACTGCACAATAATTAAAAAGACTGTTTTTAATTTTTCTCAAATATCAAACCTTAATTATAATGAAAGTTATAAATTGAACAGCATAATAAAAGAAAAAGTTCAATACAAAAAAGACAGGGTATTTCCTTGGAGATGTGGTTTTCATTTCCAATGCAGCAGGGAACAAACAAAGTGTGACTTGTCTGGTCCAATTAACTTCATTAAGGAATTTACATATGCATTATTTGCAAAATATATTTTATTTTACACAAACTCACAACATAAATATGGTAAAATGAAGTTAATATTTTCTTGATAAGATATAACAGGCCAGAGTTGTTTAAAGCTTAATGCTGATGGTCATGGTATTTTAAGTTTATACATTTTTTTGTAATTATTTGCTTCATAATCATAAAGATAATCAAATATTTCTGAAGTTATAGATATGAAAACTTTAAAAATATTGAACAGAAAAAAATCCACTTAACAGATTGCTGTGTTAAGTTTAATGTTCAAATCATGGTATTTTGAGAGCAAATACATTTAATGTAATTACTTACTTGACAATTGTAATTTCTAAAGTTTATTGTGTAAGATTTGAAAACTTAATTCATAAAAATATCCACTTCACAGACTGTTGACGTAACAGAACTTTGAACAACTTGACTTAATTATAATGTATTAGCAGTTGAATAAGTACTTGCATACATGTATATTTACAGACATCTGTCTGCCGGGTACATATCGCCAAGCCGGTCAAGATAAGTGTAAAGAATGTGGATACGGGAAGTATCAGCCAGACATAGATCAGTCGTCGTGTAAGCTATGTCCACCTGGTCAGACAACGGACAGGAAAAATGAAGTGTCTGTCAGCAAATGTAGAGGTAGGCTTTGTCTGGATTATAGCAAACACATTGAGGTCGCCTTACATCTTACACATATCTTTGCCTCAGTTGTGGACTTCTGTGAATAGATAAGTTTTATGTGGGCATTATTATTGCCTCACAATAGAGCTAGCTTTTGTGGGTGACATCGGTCGGTAGAGAATTTGCTAAAGTAGACAGGAATATAATGGGTTTGAAGCCCTGCTGAGGGTTCTTTTTTTCTCTATAATTTTGCTGGTTTGATTTCACATGTATAACTGACACTTCGGGTCTTTGTGCAAATCTTTTCTTTCAGTCATTGTAACATTATCATTTTATCAGAGGTTTTATTTTACTTTGAATAAACACGTAAGGATATAATGTACATTCAGGGAACAAGGATAGTATTGGTCCGTCCATCTGTCTGTCTATATGTCCACACTTCATCTTCATAAAACTCTTTGAAAATTTTTTTTAGTTTATTTTAGCTGATATGAATCTCCTTAAGTCTGTTTTACTGGGTAGAACCATTACTAGGTGTAGTGGTATCAAACCTGCAACCTCTGGCCTGAATGTTCAATGCTGCATCCATTGCATTACTGCTGCTGCCTTTTATCACACATCAGTCTACGAAATATAGTAGATTATGTTGTTGTTTGTTTTTATATGAGTGTTTGTTTCTATATAAGTGAAAGAAGCTGGCAGTTGCTTCTCAGGTGATATTAGAAATACAAATAGGATTTTAATAATTTCTGTTCCAAATACCCATATCAATCTTAGAATAGCTTGTATTCTGATCAGGTTATATCATTGCTTAGCTATCAGTCTGTAAACTATTTTTTTTACTCCTTCTTAATTTTAATGGATTGGTCAGAAGACAAAGATGGAGGAGTCAGTTATAGAAATGAAGTATGTAACAGGTTAGGGGTGATTACAACTTACTTAGAACTTGGTGAATTGTTTCCTGCTGTTTTCATGAACAAAAATGTTCATGTATATGTAACCTGAATCATAAAAATTAATGCCACACTGTAATAACAATTAAAACTGTTCTACTATTATACCACACTGTAATAACAATTAAAACTGTTCTACTATTGTACCACACTGTAATAACAATTAAAAATGTTCTACTATTATACCACACTGTAATAACATTTAAAAATGTTCTACTATATGTTCACAATGTAATATCAATTAAAAATGTTCTACTATTATACCACACTGTAATAACAATTAAAAATGTTCTACTATTATACCACACTGTAATAACATTTAAAAATGTTCTACTATTATACCACACTGTAATAACATTTAAAAATGTTCTACTATAAGTTAACAATGTAATAACAATTAAAAATGTTCTACTATTATACCACACTGCAATGACAATTAAAATGTTCTACTATTATACCACACTGTAATAACAATTAAAAATGTTCTACTGTAATAACAATTAAAATTTTTCTTCTATTAAGATGAGTGCGGAAGTGGTAAGAAGTGGAATTCTATTGAGGCCGCTTGCGTTGATTGTACCCAGGGTAAGGAGCATCGTCCCCTCACAGCAAGGACATGTATACGGTGTCTATTTGGTCAACTATCTCTTATCAGTGGCGCCACATCTTGCATTACTTCAGGTAAGATATCCAGTCTTGCTGCCCTTTATTTGTGCTTCCTTGTTTCTATACTAGGCAATATTACAAAACTGCCTGACTTTATTAGCCCGACATGCAAAATGTTTAAAATGAACAAATTGAAATGATTTGAATGCTCTGTAGTTAAAACTGTCATCCCATTGCTGATTAGTCAAGGTAGACTTCTATAGTAAATGCTGTTTTTGTCCCACCATTTTGGGAACATGACCCATACCCTTAGAATTGGTAATTTTAGCGGTGTTTTCATTAACACTAGGAAAACTTTTGCATTCAGTATATTTATTCTACTTTATAAAAAAGTGTACACTTGCTTCTCTGGCCATTTAATTAAAGAAACAATGTCATACTCAATTGAGAATGGCAAAAACTTTGTTTATATTATCAAGGAATTATGACAAGTTTCAATTTACAATTATTGAAGCTTTCAATTGGGAACTTTTACTGCTCAATTGTGAAAAAAAGATACTATTTGCCATTGGGAATATGACCCAATAACAGCTATAAAAATTGCCAAAAAAAAACACTGTAGTGTAGAAACTATGTATTGTATGAATATTTTCACAATCGTAAAATAATTAAATTTAAACCTAGAGCTCACAGTTGTATTCCTCTATTCCAGATGCAGCTGATAATGACAACAAAGGCATCTATGTGAAATACAGATTGCAGTACAGGACTGTTCCATGTACTAGAAGCAATAGCAAGATAATAAGTAACCTGATTAAGGAAGCAATTATCTCCAGATACAGCAAGTGGCAAGAGTTTTATAAAACCAGTTTGTGCAGAGATGACTGTACATCAGATGTTAATTTGGTGATATCAAAAGGATATTGTGATGCACTTAGAAAACGCCGCGAAGCATCTGAAGTTCTTCAAGTTGATGTGTCAGTCTATACCTCGTAAGTACATTACAACTATAAAAGTTGATGTGTCTGTCCATACCTCGTAAGTACGTTTCAACTATAAAAATTAATGTGTCTGTCCATACCTTGTAAGTACATTACAACTGTAAAAGTTGATGTGTTGGTCCATACCTCGTAAGTACATTACAACTATAAAAGTTGATGTGTCAGTCCATACCTCGTAAGTACGTTACAACTATAAAAGTTGATGTGTTGGTCCATACCTTGTAAGTATGTTACAACTATAATATTGATGTGCGGTCCATACCTTGTAAGTACATTACAACTATAAAAGTTGATGTGACGGTCCATACCTTGTAAGTACATGTCATCTATTAAAGTTGATGTGTCGGTCCATACCTTGTAAGTATGTTACAACTATAAAAGTTGATGTGTCAGTCCATACCTCGTAAGTACATTACAACTATAAAAGTTGATGTGTCAGTCCAAACCTCGTAAGTACGTTTCAACTATAAAAATTAATGTGTCGGTCCATACCTTGTAAGTATGTTACAACAGTTACTATAAAAGTTGATGTGTCTGTCCATACCTCGTTAGTATGTTACAACTATAAAAGTTGATATGTCAGCCCATACCTCGTTAGTACATTACAACTATAAAAGTTGATATTAAACTCTATTAAACTCTTTTGATTGTGTTGTGAAATGTCAACTTTATAATATAATGTCTCTAGTAAGTCTAGTATATAGAATTTTGTCATTAATTTTCCATGGATGCATACCCATGAATGTTTTATTTTTACTTCAGACATAAAAATTAAGTCAGCAGTGTCAAGTTTTAGAGTGATTGTGACATTTTTTACGTTTTCATTTGTAAATATGTGTTTTATGCAAGAGAATTAGTAGTAAATAAGTTTGTTCAGTGTCATATGTTATGACATGCCATTAAGTAGTGTCATGTTATGACATTTATTTAAACAGTATCTTGTTATTACATTAAACAATGTAGTGTTATGCCATTAAGTAGTGTCATGTTATGCCATTTCTTTAAACAATGTCATGTTATGTCATTTCTTCAAACAATGTCATGTTATGACATTTCTTCAAACAATGTCATGTTATTACATATCTTTAAACAATGTCATGTTATGTCATTTCTTCAAACAATGTCATGTTATGTCATTTCTTCAAACAATGTCATGTTATGACATTTCTTCAAACAATGTCATGTTATGCCATTTCTTCAAACAATGTCATGTTATGACATTTCTTCAAACAATGTCATGTTATGACATTTCTTCAAACAATGTCATATTATGACATATCTTTAAACAATGTCATGTTATGTCATTTTTTCAAACAATGTTATGTTATTACATTTCTTCAAACAATGTCATGTTATGACATTTCTTCAAACAATGTTATGTTATGACATATCTTCAAACAATGTTATATTACGACATTTCTTCAAACAATGTCATAGTATGACATTTCTTTAAATAGTGTCATGTTATGACATTTCTTTTGAACAGTATCATGCTATGACAGTAAACATTGTCATGCTATAAATTACAGTGTCATATTATGACATTTAGCACTGTATTGTCATGACATTTATTCAATGTATACTTTAGAGAGTTCCTGACAAACACAGATGAAGAAGAACAACAGTCGATAGATGCACTAAGAGAGGATTTATTCTATAACCCAGACCTCTATACGCCTGTGGTATGTTTTTCAATGTCTTTGATTTCCATGCAGATATAATCTTGAGCTCAGAATTCAGTTTTGGACCACTCACCGTTTTTAAGTTATGTTTTTTTAATAAAACACACATTATGTTCTCACAACTTTTGATTTTTTTTATATTCTTTAC
Organism: Panopea generosa; assembly: GCA_029582155.1. NCBI lineage: Eukaryota > Metazoa > Mollusca > Bivalvia > Adapedonta > Hiatellidae > Panopea > Panopea generosa. The sequence continues at coordinate 20,757,749 of CM055895.1, forward strand.
AATCAAGATACATAAATGATGACTGTGTCAGCTCAGTATGCCATATTATAATTCATATTCTTAAACTCCAACACTATTCAAGGGATTTTGTTGAATTTTCACACAAAGGCCAAGGAAGTGCAGTATCTAAGAACCACAACTACCTTACCCCATTTTTCAATTATCCTCATTTATCACTTTTAGTGTACTTGTCATAAAGATTACTCAAGAACTGTTCAAGGGATTTAGTTCATATTTGTCCCCTGCTTTTATATAATGCATTTATAATGACAAAACACAAGCTAAGTTTGATAACAAGGGGTTGTGTCATTTGCCATTCTACAGTTATGACCTTTTAATTTATGAAAAATTGTATTTTTGGGTGGTTTCCATGCAATAGCAATGATAGAGGACATTGAGATAAAGTGCATTTTCCAAGAACTAAAGCTCTAGCTTGTCCATTTTTTAATTACCTCCCTTTATTATATTTTACTATGCTTGTTTGGAACATAACTAAAAAGTGTTAAAGGGAATTAGTTCATATTTCACACAATGATAGAGGACATTGAGAGGAAGTGCATTGTGCCAAAAGCATAACTTTTTCTTCTGTCTTTGCAGAATTATTCCCCTTTATTATTTCCCCTTGTTTGGAGCATACCTTGAACAGTTTTGAAATGAATGTTTTGAAACAGCATATAATGATAGAGCATTGACAGGAAGTGGACATTACAAGAATTTGCTTCGGCAGAGGGATTGGCGATATCCAACATGGCTCTTGTTAAATTAAGGCTAGTTCGTTCATGCAGAGACATTGGTCACAACAATCTCTTTTGTAACATATATGTCATATAGTATACTATTGCAGCCACAGGCATTGGTCGCAACAACCTCTTTTTTAGCATAAATGGTTGTTGTAGCCACAGACATTGGTCACAACAACCTCTTTTTCAGCATTTATGGTCATTGTGGCCATATGCATTGGTCACAACCTCTTTTTTAGCATATAATTATGGTCATTGTAGCTACAGGCATTGATCACAACCTCTTTTTTAGCAGATATGGTCATATAATATCTATATTGTAGACCAGTGCCTTTGGTTATATGTTGATTATGGTGAAAAGCTTTGCAATGCTATAGTCAAAATAAGGGAATGTCCTGTTATGTAATATGTTTAAAGGAATGTCCTGTCATGTGATACACTTAGGGGAATGTCTTGTTATGTAACACATTTAAAGAAATGTTCTGTCATGTAATATATTTCAGGGAATGTCCTGATATGTAATATATTTAAAGGAATGTTCTGTCATGTAATACATTTAAAGGAATGTCCTGTTATATAATACATTTAAATGAATGCCCTGTCATGTAATATATTTAAGGGAATGTCCTGTTATGTAATATGTTGAAGGGAATGTCCTATTATGTAATACTTTTAAGGGAATGTCCTGTTATGTAATACTTTTAAGTGAATGTCCTGTTATGTAATATGTTTAAAGGAATGTCCTTTTATGTAATACTTTTAAGGGAATGTCCTGTTATGTAATATGTTGAAGGGAATGTCCTGTTATGTTATACATTTAAAGGAATGTTCTGTCATGTAATACAGTTAAGGGAATGTCCTGTTATGTAATACATTTAAAGTAATTTCCTATCATGTAATACATTTATGGGAATGTCCTGTTATGTAATACATTTAAAGGAATGTCCTGTCGTGTAATATGTTTCCGATGTTCCTCTATCATCAGGCTGCTGCTGATGAGGTGGTGTTTGAGAAGGTAATCACTGCCATAACAGAGCCAAGGTGCTTAGCTGGAGAACAAATCAATTCAGATTCTACTTCATGTGGTAAGTTAACCCAAATATAAACATAGTATCCAAGCTCATGTGTTACCCCAGATATAAACATAGGATCCACGCTCATGTGTTACCCCAGATATACACATAGGATCCAAGCTCATGTGTTACCCAGATATAAAAATAGGATCCAAGCTCATGTGTTACCCAGATATAAACATAAGATCCAAGCTAATGTGTTACCCCAGATATAAACATAGGATCCAAGCGTGTGTGTTACCCAGATATAATCATAGGATCCAAGCTCATGTGTTACCCCAGATATAAACATAGGATCCAAGCATGTGTGTTACCCAGATATAAACATAGGATCCAAGCTCATGTGTTACCCCAGATATAAACATAGGATCCAAGCTCATGTATTACCCCAGATATAAACATAGGATCCAAGCTCATGTGTTACCCAGATATAAACATAGGATCCAAGCATATGTGTTAACCAGATATAAACCTAGGATCCAAGCCAATGTGTAACCAAGATATAAATATAGGATCCAAGCTCATGTGTTAACCAGATATAAACATAGGATCCAAGCTCATGTGTTACCCCAGATATAAACATAGGATCCAAGCTCATGTGTTACCCAGATATAAACATAGGATCCAAGCATGTGTGTTAACCAGATATAAACCTAGGATCCAAGCCCATGTGTTAGCCAGATATAAACATAGGATCCAAGCTCATGTGTTACCCAAGATATATAGGATCCAAGCATGTGTGTTAACCAGATATAAACCTAGGATCCAAGCCCATGTGTTGCCCATATATAAACATAGGATCCAAGCTCATATGTTACCCCAGATATAAACATAGGATCCAAGCTCATGTGTTACCCAGATATAAAGATAGGATCAAAGCTCATGTGTTACCCAGATATAAACATAGGATCCGAGCTTGTGTGTTAACCAGATATAAACATAGGATCCAAGCTCATGTGTTACCCAGATATAAAGATAGGATCAAAGCTCATGTGTTACCGAGATATAAACATAGGATCCAAGCACGTGTGTTAACCAGATATAAACATAAGATCCAAGACCATGTGTTACCCCAGATATAAACATAGGATCCAAGCTCATGTGTTACCCAAGATATAAACATAGGATCCAAGCTCATGTGTTACCCTAGATATAAACATAGGACCCAAGCTCATGTGTTACCCAAGATATAAACATAGGATCCAAGCTCATGTGTTACCCAGATATAATCATAGGATCCAAGCTCATGTGTTACCCCAGATATAAACTTAGGATCCAAACTCATGTGTTACCCAGAGATAAACCTAGGATCCAAGCCCATGTGTTACCCAGATAAAAACACAGGATCCAAACCTTATGTGGTACCCATTAGTTTACCCTTATTTGAGTAAGGATTCACCTTATGTGGTACCCTCTTCAATATATTATTTTGGTATGATTAAATAGATATCCTTTTGGCAATATGGTGCCAATGAGTATATATAGGCATGGTATATCGGAAAATAATTTTTTAAGTCAGTTTTATATTGTTGAAAAATCCTGATATATTCCCTTTACTAAAGTAAACATTAATTGCTGATTCATTATGTTTTCAGACCCATGTGGTGCTGGGAAATTCAATGCAGATGTTGGTGGCACATGTGAACCATGTGAAGGAGGCACATACCAGAATGCAACTGGACAAGCTTCCTGTATGACATGCAGCAGTCCCAGAGGCTTCACTAATGCAACTGGTGCTGACAGTGTAGACAAATGCTTATGTAAGTTTGGTGGGCTGATAAATTAATTGCCAGTTGGCAGCATGAAGAATTGTCTATTCATAGATCTCTTTTACGTTCTATGAGGTAATTTAATTAAAAATAAGTGTCAAACACCACAACAAATCTCCTCATTAGTGCAAAAAGGTACCAAATGCCTTCTTATTTCATACACTTGGTAGCTTATTGCACTAATGGCACAATCATCCAATTAGAGCAATAAGGTACCAAGTGTATATAAAATGATCCCCCCACCCTGCTGAAGGCAAATGGGTATATAGAAATGGTCTCCATCTGTCCATCCGTCTGTAACACTTGTCCAGAGCATAACTACAAAAGTATTCAAGCAATTTTGTTGAATCTTCATACAATGACATTGGACATTGAAAAGAAGTGCAGTGTACACAAAACCATAACTTTACCTTGCTTACAACTTTTTAATTATCGTCCTTTATTAAGTTTACTTGTCCGTAGCATAGCTCCAAAACTATTCAAGGGATTTTTTTTAATTTTCACACCATGACTGAAGACATATAGATCCATTTTCACTAAATTTACATGTCCAGAGCATAACTCCAAAACTATTAAAGGGATTTTGTTGAATCTTCACACAATGACTGAGAACATTGAGAGGAAGTGTAGTGTACAAGAAATATAACTATACATTGCTTACTTTTTTAGTTATATCCCTTTATTGAATTTACCTGTACTGGGTATAACTCTTAATGTGCTGAATAGAATTTATTCAAACTGTATACAAAGACAGAGGACATTTAGAGGAAGTGCAGTGTCGTAAAAAAAACATAGCTCTACCATGCCTTATTTTTCAATTATCTCCATTTATCACTTTAAGTGTACTTGTCATAAAGATTACTCAAGAACTATTCAAGGGAGTTTGTTCATATTTCATATAATAAAAGTGGCCATTGAGAGGAACTGCATTGTCCAAGAACTATAGCTCTACCTTACCTATTTCTTAATTTTCTCCTTTTATTATATTTTATTATACTTTTCTAGAACATAACTAAAAATGTGTTTATGGGATTTAGTTTATATTTCGCACAAGTATAGAGGGCATTGGAATGAAGTGCAGTGTTCAGGAACCATAACTCTTTCTTCTGTTTTTGCAGAATTATTTCCTTTTGTAATTTCCCCTTGTTTGGAGCATACCTTGAAACGTTTTTAAGTGAATGTTTTGAAACTACATACAATAATAGAGAGCAATGACAGCAAGTGGACAGTACAATAATTTGCTTTGGCAAGGGATTGGCCATGTCCAACATGGCTCTTGTTACTATTACTGTAATGACCAATTACTGTAAATGGAATGATCAATAACTGTAAACGTAATGACCAATGCAGTAACTGTAATGACAAAATATTGTTACTGTAAAGACCAATAACTGATACTGTTATGCCCAATTACTGTAACTGTAATGACCAATTGATAATAATGTAATGACCAATTACTGTAAATGTCATGACCAACTACTGTTACTGTATTTACCAATTACTGTTACAGTAATGACAGATTACTGTAAATGTCATGACAAATTATGGTAACTGTTATGACCAATTACTGTAACTGTAATGACCAATTAATGATGCTCGAATGACCAATTACTGTTACTGTAATGACCAATTGCTTTAAATGTAATGATCAATTACTGTTACAGCTGTAATGAACAATTATTGCAATTACCAATTATTGTAACTGTAAGGACTGTTTACTGTTACTGTGATGACCAGTTACTTTAAATGAAATAACCAATTAAGGTAAATGTAATGACTAATTATGGTCACTGTAATGACCAATTAGAAATACTATCATGACCAAACCAAAATTGTAATTACTAATTACTGTAACTGTAATGACCAATAAAGTGTAACTGTAATGACCAAGAACTGTAACTGTAATGATTAATTACTATTACTGTAATGACCAATTACTGTTAATGTAATGACCTATAACTGTAACTGTAATGACAAATTTCTGTAACTTTTATGACCTTTTTAGCTTGCCGGGACGAAATCCAAGGAGAGCTATTGCCATGACCCCAGTGACGGCATTGTCATCGGTGTAGACACCCAGGTTAAACTTTTGCGTTTAAGTTTATGATATCTATGCAACCATTCATTAGATGTGAATGAAACTTCGCATGACAAGAACCATAACTCTGGATTGGATTTTGGCACAGTTATGACACATTTTTTTTACTTAGACACCCAGAGGCGAGCTTTTTTGTCTTCTGACAACTCTTGTTATTGATACTGTAATACCCAGTTACTGTTACTGTAATGACCAATTAAGTGTAACTGTAATGACCAATTACTGTAATGACCAATTACTGTAACTGTAATGACCTATTACTGATACTGTAATGACCAATTACTGATACTGTAATGATATATTACTGTAACTGCAATGACCAATTATTGTAACTGTAATGACCTATTACTGATACTGTAATGACCAATTAAGTATAACTGTAATGACCAATTACTGATACTGTAAAGACCTGTTACTGTAACTGCAATGACCAATTATTGTAACTGTAATGACCTGTAACTGTAATGACCTATTACTGATACTGTAATGACCAATTAAGTATAACTGTAATGACCAATTGCTGATACTGTAATGACCTATTACTGTAACTGCAATGACCAATTATTGTAACTGTAATGACATGTTACTGTAACTGTAATCACCTATTACCCATACTGTAATGACCAATTAAGTATAACTGTAATGACCAATTACTGATACTGTAATGACCTATTACTGTAACTGCAATGACCAATTATTATACCCCCGACAAACGAAGTTTGAGGGGGTATATTGGATTCACCCTGTGGTCGGTCTGTCGGTCTGTCCGTTGCAATTTTCCTTGTCCGGAGCATCACTTGAAAAGTACTGGATGGAATTTCATCAAACGTCATACAATGGTAGAATATAATGAGAGGAAGTGCAGTGTACAAGAAATATAACTCTATTCTTGCTAATTACAGAGTTATTGCCCTTTGATATTTTTTCTTGTCCGGAGCATAACTTGAAAAGTATCGGATGGAATTTCATCAAGCTTCATACAATGGTAGAATATAATGAGAGGAAGTACAGTGTACAAGAAACATAACTCTATTCTTGCTAATTACAGAGTTATTGCCCTTTGATATATTTCCCTTGTCTGGAGTATTACTTTTAAAGTACTGGATGGAATTTCATTTCATAGTGTCATTGGCAGTTCCACTCAGAACTATGTTATAAAGTGCACTAAACCCACAAGTGCACCGTAGTAACTGTTCCATACTTAATAATAGAGTTCAAGTGTCAAAAATGTAATGAACATATGCTATTTGTTAACAAACAATGCATAAATGTTCAAAACTTTCAATTGCTCCAAAATCATAGCAGTGTCATTTGTAATGAACTGTATACAAAGACTTTGCCAAATGTTTATAAACTGTCTTCTTCATAAAAAGCCATCAGTGATAACAGTTTAATAAAGTTCATGAAAGAACCAAGTTGATGAATACATGGAGTTCGAGCAAAGCAGGTTCGATATTGTATTCCTAGTGCTCTTGTTTGTTTCTTATCCATAAAATTGTTGTCCCTCAACATAACTCGAAAAAGTATAACATTTATTGATTGCCATGAAAGCTTGTACACTGCACAATAATTAAAAAGACTGTTTTTAATTTTAACAAAACCATAAAAAAATTAACAATACAAAAAACTCGATCCATAACATTCTCTTTTATTAAGTATTTTGTTTGTCTGGAGCATAACTTTAAAACTATTGGATATAATTCAATAAAACTTCATACAATGGTAAACCATTTTCTGTCATGGCGGCGTTCGGGGGTATTCATCACCTTCAGTGATAGCTCTAGTTGTAACTGTAATGACCTGTTACTGTAACTTTAATGACCTGTTACTGTAACTGCAATGACCAATTACTGTAACTTTAATGACAAATTATGGTAAATGTAATTACCTATTATGGTCACTGTAATGACAAATTAGCGATACTGTAGTGACCAATAAATAATACTGTAATTACTCATTACTGATACTGTAATGACCAATTCAGTGTTACTGTAATGACAAATGAAGTGTAACTATTGACAAATTACTATAATTGTAATGACCTTTTACTGCAACTGTAATGACCAATTACTGATACTTTAATGACCAATTACTGTCACTGTCATGACCAATTAGTGAAGTCATCAGGATGTGTAATAGTTCACCATTGGTGGTTTCAGATAGGAGGACAGGTCTGGATCCCATCTGCGATTCTTCAATAATAACAGTCAAAATATTTTCTATCTTGGAACACCGCCACTGGAATTTGTGAACCACTACAAGACCAAATTTCTGGGTCTGCTTACGTTTCACTATAAACAGTCTTTAATTTGTATTTATATCTAAAATTATATTAATTATATATATATTCTATTTCTTTTAAAAAAAAATGAAAATGTTGGACTTGCTATCTTTAACGGATATTTTACCTTTAACAGCCAAGTGTGACATGGAGCCCAACTATTGTAACAACCGTGGCACGTGCATAGCTGAGGGTGCATCAGCCTCATGTACCTGCATGTCAGACTACTATGGTGATCAATGTCAGAACAAAGCAGGTAAGCAATCAACTTTTACATGTTACATTTGTTTTTCAATGTCCAACTGCAAGTTATGTTTAACAGAGTTTGTTTGGGAAAAGTTTAAACTTTACTGCCTCTACTATTGTTCCAGTGATATATATATCCATTGCAGTATTCCACTGCTTTTTATAAAGAATATTATTACACACTAAAATTAATATTCTAATTCAATTTTTTTCTCTGATAAAGGTATTTGAGTCCATCTAAGTCACTATAACAAATCAGATTTTCTTTTTAAGAAATTTGGATAGTAATATAGTGTTGGCCAATCACATCAGAGGTTGCGGGTTCAATCCCCAGCTTGGTCTGATGGCTCACAAAAAAAACACTCGGTACTGGTTCTACCCAGGAAGCAGAATCAAATGGTTCATATAAACTCTTAAGTTTTTATGACAATTGAGCTATAATAAATTAGTAGAAACTAAAATTAACTAAATTCTCTTTTTAAATGATTCTGTGTAAACAATCATGTAACTTTACTAATTTCTCTATGCTCCATAATGTAGAGCCATTATTTAACTCAAATTGAGGTAACAAAAGTACAATGACAATCACTATTGTTTCCAAATGAAAGTTTGCAAAGATTAAAATATAGGATTGATAAATGTCGGCATTTGTTTACTGTAGATCGTGAAGCTATAATAGAAAAAGACATAATCATAGGCGGTGCTGTCGGTGGCGGGGTCCTGCTTCTTATAATCATCACCATCATCGTCGCTTGCTGTGTAATGTATAGAAAGTAAGTAACATATAATTACTATAATCTTAATGATGTATTTATATACGATGTCTTCTTTGTAATAATCTTGAATATAAAGACACAAGATAGACGACATAAGGAAAATTATAATAAAGGAATTCTCGCAAAAAAAAACAAACCCTAGAGTTACACCCTTTGTGCATTTAATTTCGTTAAAAATACCACAGGTTAATTTTCAGACCATGTACTTTCATTTACAGCAAGTTTCATTTTAATTGGGTTAAACTGTTGGTGTTACATTAGCAAGATTGTTTGCCCAAAATATGACATAAAATTCAAACAAAATGCTGGGGATATGAACATACTGAATTTCTTTTTGTATTGAAAATAGGATTGTCCAATGCTGGTAGGTTTAAGGTGCCATCTCAAGATCACTTACCTCTCACTGTGGATATGATGGGTTTGAATCTAACTACGCCTAAGAAATATGATTTTGATTTTGATTGTAGAAGGATACTTTATGATGGAAGGATGGTGGTCCTCCCTCGACCAATAAAAACTGGATGTCTGCCTTATATATAACGTGTAATGTATTGAAAATGGCATTAAATCCAATTCAGAAGAAAACAAAATGAACATAATTAGAACATGATAAATGTGATGTATTTAAAAGAAGTTTAATAAATTTATTTAATTAGACATTTTCTTACATAATTTATGAAAATTTGTTACAGACGATCTGGCAGCACAAAGTCTTCTATCACAGAAAGTTCTGAAGAGATGTATAAAAATCCCTTCTACAGCGAACGCCGACAATTCCCTTCGCTAACAAGGACATCTTATTCCCATCCAGGACCATTTGTCATAAACCCTGCCTTCCAGGATTTGCCACAGTCTGGTTACTATGACAACCGATCAGTGATAGAGCCAATCCCAAGGCAACACCGTCTGCACCGTCAGAATGATGATTATGTGTGGACTGCTTCAGAGGATGCATAAACAAGGACAATAAAGTTCGATACAAATGTCATTCAAAATTCTAAAACCGTTCATATACTTAAAATATGTGCTTCAATGTGATATATTTTACAATGTATCAATATTTTTGTAAATAACAATTGACATTAGAGAGTTTTTATATTTTTTAACAATAAAAACTGTTTAATAAGGCTCAAAGACTAGTGCTGTACTTAATTGACCTCTTTGAAATAGAATAGGATGTAATATGTGCCATTAATTTTTTTTAAATGTTTTACATTATCAAGGCAAAGAATATGGTTCTAATTATCAAATAATTGACAATTAACATAACTTAAAATATTAGTGTCAGTGATGTAAGATAAAGAAATGTTAGATAAAATCAACATTGGATCACAACTCAGAAATGTAAAAACATACTTGTATATTTGATTACCCAAAAATGATTTTTTATGAGGGAGGAAGGAGACACTTCGACGGAACCCAAATATATACAAAATAATCCCACTAACAAACAATGTATGCTCATATATGTAATTCTGTTTTAATTTATTTCACATGGTATAGAAGTTATAATTACAGTTTTGTAATAGACAGTCAATGACTATAGAATCGTATACCCCTGAATAAATACTCTCTATCTCATAAATACTCCCCACCTTTTTCCATAGAAAATAAAATGACTTGACACTCCATTTATTTGGGGATATACAGTATTTGGAACAATAAACCCAGATATTTATTTGGGGATATACAGTATTTGGAACAATAAACCCAGGCATTTATTTAGGGATATACAGTATTTGGAACAATAAACCCATACATTTATTTCGGGATATACAGTATTTGGAACAATAAACCCTGACATTTATTTCGGGATATGCAGTTTTTGGAACAATAAACCCAGATATTTATTTGGAGATATACAGTATTTGGGACAATAAACACACATTTATTTAGGGGTATACAATATTTGTAACAACAATCTTCACATCAACTGGTTGCACTTGTGACTTTCTGATTGGATGTTATCATTGAAAGGCATGTGTGTTGTTAATGGGTAATGGAACACGTTAATTTGTAATAAGTCACAACTTTTTACAAGATATTGACAGTATTTTCTATAGTGTATGTACATCTATGATGTAAATACAATATCACAATTTTTAGCCATGTTTTGATATAGTTTGTAGATAAAATACATATTTAAAGTTTTATGTTAATTTTTACATATTTGTTCAAGATGTTTGATTTCCAGATATCAGCAAGTGGACATTCTTTGCCACAGTTATGATGTTCCATTACCCATTTTTGTCTATATTTTATACATCAACATATTATACGCATCATAAAAATAAAATGCTTAAATCAACCTTTTTGGTTTTATTTCATCAGGTCCCTTGATATGACATGAATGAATGTCATGTAGCTTTAGGTGTATTAGATATATTAGAGTAAATAATTGCTGCACCTCTTGTTTAGTTAACACTGTTTTATTTTGGCTTGATTGTGAAGAAAGCTCAACTTAATATGAATCACTCTCTGGTCTGCTTACTGGGTAGAACCAAATTTTGAGTCTATAATACAATATTGCTCTGTACTGGTTTAGCAATACAATATTGCTCTCTACTTGTTTAGCAATCTATAATACAATATTGCTCTCTACTTGTTTAGCAATATATAGTACAATATTGCTTCTACTGGTTTAGCAATCTACAGTACAATATTGCTCTCTACTTGTTTAGCAATCTATAATACAATATTGCTCTCTACTGGTTTAGCAATCTACAGTACAATATTGCTCTCTACTTGTTTAGCAATCTACAGTACAATATTGCTTCTACTTGTTTAGCAATCTACAGTACAATATTGCTCTCTACTTGTTTATCAATCTATAATACAACATTGCTCTCTACTTGTTAAGCAATCTACAGTACAGTATTGCTTCTACTTGTTTAGCAATCTACAGTACAATATTGCTCTCTACTGGTTTAGCAATCTATAATATAATATTGCTCTCTACTTGTTCAGCAATATACAGTACAATATTGCTTCTACTTGTTTAGCAATCTACAGTACAATATTGCTCTCAACTGGTTTAGCAATCTACAGAACAATATTGCTCTCTATTTGTTTAGCAATCTACAGTAAAATATTGCTCTCTACTGGTTTAGCAATCTACAGAACAATATTGCTCTCTACTGGTTTTGCAATCTACAGAACAATACTACTCTCTACTGGTTTAGAAATCTACAGAACAATATTGCTCTCTAATGGTTTAGCAATATACAATACAATATTGCTCTCTACTTGTTTAGCAATCTACAATACAATTTTGCTCTCTACATGTTTAGTAACTACAATACAATATTGCTTAACTGGTATAGCAATATAAAATACAATATTGCTTTTAACTGGTACAGCAATCTACAAAACAACATTGCTACTTACTGGGATAACAATCTACAATATGATTTTCTATAAAGCTGTATAGCAATCTACAATACAATATTTCTTCTTACTGGTATAACAATCTACAATTCAATATTGCTGCATTTTTTTTTAGCAATCTACAAAACAATATTGCTACTTACTGGTATAGCAATCTACAATACAATTTTCTATAAACTGGTATAGCAATCTACAATACAATATTGCTTTTTAGTGGTATAGCAATCTAAAATATAATATTGCTTCTTACTGGTATAGCAATCTACAATTCAATATTGCTGCAATTTTTTTTAGCAATCTACAAAACAATACTGCTACTTACTGGTATAGCAATCTACAATACAATATTGCTTCTTACTGGTATAGCAATCTACAATACAATATTCTACTTACTGGTATAGCAATCTACAATTCAATATTGCTGCATATATTTTTAGCAATCTACAAAACAATATTGCTACTTACTGGTATAGCAATCTACAATACAATTTTCTATAAACTGGTATAGCAATTTACAATATAATACTGCTTCTTACTGGTATAGCAATTTACAATACAATATTGCTTCTTACTGGTATAGCAATCTACAATACAATATTGCTTCTTACTGGTATAGCAATCTACAAATACATATTGCTGCATCTTCTTTTAGCAATCTACAATTCAATATTGCTTCTAACTGGTATAGCAATCTACAATACAATATTGCTTCTTACTGGTATAACAGTCTACAATACAATATTGCTTCTTACTGGTATAACAATCTACAATACAATATTGCTACTTACTGGTATAACAAGCTACAATACAATATTGCTACTTACTGGTATAGAAATCTACAATACAATATTGCTATACAATTTGCTTCTTACTGGTATAACAATCTACAATACAATATTGCTTCTTACTGGTATAGCAAACTACAATACAATATTGCTACTTATTGGTATAGCAATCTACAATACAATATTGCTTCTTACTGGTATAGCAATCTACAATACAATATTGCTGCATATTTTTTTAGCAATCTACAATACACAATATTGCTACTTACTGGTATAGCAATCTACAATACAATATTGCTTCTTACTGGTATAGCAATCTACAATACAATATTGCTTCTTACTGGTATAACAATCTATGATACAATATTGCTACTTACTGGTATAGCAATCTGCAGTACAATATTGCTACTTACTGGTATAGCAATCCACAATACAAAACTGCCACTTACTGGTATAGCAATGTACAATTTAATATTGCTACTTACTGGTATAGCAATCTACAACACAAAACTGCCACTTATTGGTATAGCAATGTACAATTTAATATTGCTACTTACTGGTATAGCAATCTACAATACAATGTCTACTTACTCCATAATAAATTGCTAGATTGTCATCCCTGCCTGCCCCCTAATTTTCATGCAGCCCCATCCATTTTTATTTTCATAAAAAAAAAAATTATTTATTAATATATATTTATTTTTTTATTAAAAAAGTATCAAAACTTTTAAAAATCAAAAAAAAAATCAACCCACCCTTCCCATTTTTAGCTCTACTGGCCAAAGGCCAGAAGTGCTTATGTCGTCCATCGTCTGCCGTCTGTCGTCTGTTAGCAGCACTTTCTCTGAAACCACTGGGCGATTTGAACTGAAACTTCACATGGATGTTTCTATTGCATAGGAGACTATACAGAAGATTTTTTTTTTTCAATCTAAAATTCAAGATGGCCGCCATTACTAAAAATAGTCCAAAATTTAAAAAATCTTCTTCTCATGAATGGCCTAACAGATTTTCAAAATGTTTATGTAGTAATGATGACCAACTATAGTTTTGTTAGATTTGTTCAAATGGTGTCCCTAAGGTTAAAAATGACCCCGCCCCGAGGGTTCAATTAGGGGACACATGTCATTATAATATATATATATTTTTTTTTAAATGGAAATGATTTTGCCTATATTTTCACAGAAGCATTGATTGAGGGTTCAATAAGGTGACACATGTCAATATAATATTTCTAAATTTTTTTATAAATGGAAATGATTTTGCATATATCTTCACAAAAGCATTGATAGGTGAAGGAAGTTCAGATTTGTAAAAATGACTGGGTTCCTCTGTCTTAAGGGGTCAGGAGGGGCCCCAAAAGGGTACAAATTGGGAATTACTAAAATCATTTTCTTAAGAACCGGTATGAATTTTACATTTGGATACTATCAGAAAACAGAAAATTCTCTTTTTTTGTCATTTATTCTGAAACCACTACGCCAATTAAACTGAAACTTCACATGGATGTTTTTCATTTATTTATTTGTAAATAATTTAATTTATTTATTTGTAAACAGTTTTAATAAACTTTAACCATATTTATTTAATATAATTATTTTTGTCATCACATTCATTAATCTTTGCGCGCACAAAATGACCTATTTATGTGTCGACGTGCTGTAAAACACCATTCATTCATTCATTCTATTGCATAGGAGACTACACAGATTTTTTTACCATTTGAAATTCAAGATGGCTGCCGTTACTTAAAATAGTTCAAAACTTAAAAAATCTTCTTCTCATGAACGGCCCAACAGATTTTCAAAATGTTTATGTAATAAAAAAGACAAACTATAGGTTTGTTATTTTTGTTCAAATGGTGTCCCTAGGGTTAAAAATGATCCCACACTGAGGGTTCAATTAGGGGACACATGTCAATATAATATATATATATATTTATTTTTTTTAAATGGAAATGATTTTGCCTATATCTTCACAAAAGCATTGTTAGGTGAAGGAGGTTCAGATTTTAAAAATGACTGGCTTCCTATGTCTTAAGGGGTCAGGAGGGGCCCCAAAAGGGTACAAAGTGGGAATTACCAAAATCATTTTCTTAAAGGCCCATCGCCGGTAGCTCCTACACACAGTATTATAGGCGGGGCTTATCACTAGCAGCCGACAAGTTTACTACAGTTATTTGATAATACTCATGTCCAACATAAGCTGTAACTACCAGCATAGCCATAGATGATACTGCCTATTGCAAGTTAATATACACTGAATTCTTGTAAATATAATTGATTGATATTATGGAAGTTAATCTAAGCAACAATGTTTATTGTACATTCAGGTTCCTCAGTATTATGGATTAAAATAAAGGTTTCCCCAGATTAAGTACAGCAAACACAGCACTCAAATATATTGCAATGGACATCTTATCTGCATGCATAATAAACAAAATTGCTAATTAGATACATCCAATTTACAGTTTCATGCTGGGCTACATATAACACATCTCTGGTCATGATCAAAGAGATAAAGTGAAATTATTTGGGTCAAGTTCCATGGATTAGTACATTATTTACTGAGAGAGAATAAAACTATTTATGAAAAATGGTTTATCGTATTTATTATGGACTTATATCAAACAGGCATACATGTTGTAATGAATTGTAAATAAATTGCTTGGACACAAGTAAAGGGCAAACAATTATTTGTGAGACAAAACATAAAAAGATTGAAAATACAGAAACCCCTTTAACATAATAGAATGACCCATTCCATTTAGGTTCACAATTTCCCTGGCAAAACTTACAAATGGAAGAAAATGTGGAAATACTTTGAAGGTTTCGAGGGAACAATTTCGTATATAATTTCATTTATTTGATTAGGGTATAATGAGTGTGATTTCAAGATCATTTAGTTACACCAGACTGGTCAATTAATGTTGATGAAAATAACTATAGTTAGACACAGAACTTAAAGGAATATTTATTGTCAGATGGCATTCAGGACAAAAATTGAGACACAGATGGGGAAAGTGGGGAAGTGATTATGATGCTGATGATGATGATGATGAAAATAAATACATTCCTGTAGAACAATTATGGATATTGCTTCATGTCCGTTAATAACAATTCAACATCAGTTTTGGCTAGGTGAATTTTCATTTCCTAATCAAAGAAACAGTCATTTACCAAAACGTAGATACAGACAATATTGGAATATGTTTTCAAATGTAGGAGTTTGGTTCCTACTTCATTATGTAAGAAAAAAAAGCAAAGAATATTAAACCAACCAAGATCTAAATTATGCCAATTTGTGTTCTGAACCTAGTACATGGTTCATACACAAACACCCAAGGCCACCTATATAGCACTAAGTGTTTTTAATTGAAGGCTGTGACATAAGAACTGTATAAACAATAAAATGACATTTCATTTGCTAAAACACAAAACTAAAAGTTATTTCCAAAAGGAAGCTATTGTGAATTATGGGATTTAAAACAATGATCAGCCAAGGTAAGGGTGAATTGTAACTTATTTACATCCAAATAAAAAAGCAAGTATGCATGTATCTGAGATAAGCCATAAACTACAATGTATAATCATTTGTTTATACATGTATATGAAAAAGGCAGAAATATTATGAAGATTGATCTTCCTAAACATGTAATTCACAAACTGAAAGTCAAACACATTATTCTACTCTGAGATATCAAATACTGCATGGCTCCTCACAAGTAGGTTATACACATCTCCAAGCAAGTGTTGCTGTTTACACCACGTGACAAGGGTCAAATGGGGTTCAAAATTCAAATATTTAGCAAATTTTCCTTGATATTTCAATTTTGTAAGGACTACTACTACTTTGTTTCTGGGAGCTTTTGTGAATAAAGGGCATTTTTATAAAGACAAAATATGTCCCTACAAATGCACTTCTTTTTGAAAATAATGACATATTTGTTACTATGTTTTACAGAAAAACATCTCCCAATTCAACATTGTTGCAAAAAAGAGCCACCATTTGAAATTAGGCTCCTCCCATTTCTTTTTATAGAAAAGTTTGGGGTTTAAGAACCAGTATGTCAGATTTGTACATATTTGATATAAATTATCCCTATCCCTATGTGTAGGGGTTTGATTGCAGATAAGAATTTAGTGGCTTAAATATATAGGGGCCCTGTAAGGAGACTTAGAATTACATAGGGATACTACGGGAAAACAGAAAATTCTTTTTTCTTCATTTATTCTGAAACCACTAGACCAATTAAACTGAATCTTCACATGGATGTTTCTATTGCATAGGAGACTATACAGAAGATTTGTTTTTCTATCTAAAATTCAAGATGGCCACCATTACTAAAAATAGTCCAAAACTTAAAAAATCTTCTTCTCATGAACGATTTTCAAAATGTTTATGTAGTAATGATGACCAACTATAGGTTTGTTATTTTTGTTCAAATGGTGTCCCTTGGATTAAAAATGACCCCGCCCTGATGTTTCTATTGCATAGGAGAATTTCAAAAAGTGCTATGGCCACTATGAGTCATTAGGGCGTCCTCGGGCTCTCTTGGGCCTCTTGTTAAGAAAAATTTGGATGATAATCTAGCAATTAATTTATAATGGCCTTATTGGTATAGCATCTATAACACAATATTGCTACAAACTGGTACAGCAATATACAATTCTATATTGCTACTAACTGGTATAGCAATCTACAATACAATATTGCTGCATATTTTTATAGCAATTTACAATACAGTATTATTACAAATTGGTATAACACTACAATACAATATTGCTACTTACTGGTATAGCAATCTACAATACAATATTGTTGCATATTGATAAAGCAATATACAATAAAATATTGCTACTTACTGGTATGGCAATGTTCAATTCAATATTGCTTCTTCCCAATACTGGTATAACAATTTACAAAATGATATTGCTTAATATTGGTTTAGCAATATACAACACAATATTGCTACTTACTGGTATAGCAATCTACAATACGATATTGCTTCATATTGGTAAAGCAATCTACAATTCAATATTGCTGCATACTGGTATAGCAATCTACAATACAATATTTCTACTTACAGGTATAGCAATCTACAATACAATTTTGCTGCATATTTTTTTAGAAATCTACAATACAATATTGCTTCTTACTGGTAAAGCAATGTATAATACAATATTGCTACTTACTGGTATAGCAATCTACAATACTATATTGCTTCATATTGGTAAAGCAATCTACAATTCAATATTGCTGCATACTGGTATAGCAATCTACAATACAATATTGCTTCTTACTGGTATAGCAATCTACAATACAATATTGCTTCTTACTGGTATAGCAATCTACAATGCAATATTCTACAAGTCAACAGTGCTGCATATTTTAAAGCAATTTACAATACAACATTGCTGCATATTTGTTTAGCAATCTACAAGTCAACAATGCTGCATATTTATATAGCAATCTACAAGTCAACAGTGCTGCATATTTTATAGCAATCTACAATACAACAGTGCTGCATAATTTATAGCAATCCACAATACAACATTGCTGCATATATGTATAGCAATCTACAATATAATATTGCTACTTATTACAAAAAGCTACTTAACTTGTTCAAAACATGACCCTCGGTCTTTGACCACGCTTCAGCGGATGATTATGGATGATTATCAGTTGTTTTTTCTTCAAAATTTAAAAAATCATTTTCTCTGAAAGGCCTGGTATCACCTTATTTCTTTAACTTTGGTTTGTTAAACCCCACCCAAGAAACATTAGTTTTTACATAGAGAAATCTTCTCAAAACAGATCAGCCAGCTTCATTCATATTTGCTATAAATAATCCCAATGAGTTGGGTTCCAAGATTTTCTGGCCAAAGGTCAGAATGGTTTATGCAATGGTAAATTGTCAATTGTCCTGCCATTAACCTTTTTCTTGTAGACGCGATAGCACTCCCATTTTTCATTGAATTTTGACCAAACTTGCACAGCAGTAATATAACCACAATATCTTGGACGAGTTCTTGAACCAGCATGGTTCAACCACAACTGCCCCTGCCACAGGGCTTATAAGCACATTTTAAGCGAAACTTCTAGACATAGATATTTTATATGGAGCATTACATGGAGATCCCCTAAAATGTGTGTTGAAGTCGGGTCCATGGGGTGCAATTTAGGACTGCCACAGGGGTCATGGTTTTACATAGAGTTATATAGGGAAAATGAAGATGCAATAGCACCCCCATTCTTAACAAAAAAAATTCTTCTAGGGTATTTGTTTCCAGTAGAGCAATTCAGGCCCTCTTAGGCCTCTTGTTTTACAAATAAAGTGGCTCAGGTCAATTGGTGCCCAGTAAGGCAACTTTTTAAAGGGTATTTAATATAAATATGGGGTCCAAAATATGGATGAAATTGTAATTTTCATGTCTTCTTCTCAAGAATCAGCCAATTTTTTATCACATTTGGTATGAAGTGGTTACAAGCTTGTTTACTAAAGGAGATGGCATTCATATGCGGTATAAATGATCCCAAATTTTAAGCAAAATTATGGTTTAAAATAAATAAATTCTAAAAGATTATGTATCAAATTAACTATTCTTAAATTAACTATTCCTAAAATAGGTGATAAACTAGAAAAAAAATTCATATCATATGACATGGATGCTCCCCCTGCATTACTTTACTGAAAAATAAGTTGAAAATGGGTCATAACTCGTGTTCAAACTGATGTTAACCATTGACTTTTGACTTTTGCCTGTATTATATAATTATACAGCTACACATCAATATTAATTGAATGCATAAATATTTTTGTTTAAACAATATTTTATTTAAATAAGTACATATATTTAGCATACATTTAACAATGAAGAAATAAAGTCGTAGATTTAATATATTATGTGGAAAGGATACAGAAAAAGCATTTGAAGCTTGTGTAAATCTGCTTCTGTTAATGTCATAACTACAAGGTCAGTGAGTATATAATGGCATAACATATTGAAAAAATATTTTTAGTCAATTTTAAAATTTTGAAAATCAACCCCCCCCCCCCATATATTCCCTTCAAACCAAATAGGACAAATTTGGATCAACAGTTCTTGAGAAGATTTTGCAATTTCAAAATTCAACTATATGACTAGGCAGGTTTAAATTTTCACCCTTGCATCACAACTTAAACAAACTTAATAGAGCTTTATGCAAGAATGCTTAACACCCAATAAATTGAAAATCCAAGAGTAGTTTCATAGAAGTCATTTAAAAAATAAGCAGACACCAACAGGAAGACAGGACGAAAGCAATCTTGAGCAATCAAATGAATGAATGGGGTTTTACAGCATACCAACACAGGTTATTCGACGCAAACAGGAAGGAAGATTCCAGGTTCACTCTACATGTATAAAAAACAAAAATTGTAGATAAAAACATAAACAAATGAATATACAAAATGAACTTACAACCTTGATAAATTGCGAAACTGCAGAGTTTCAGCAAATTCCATCATATTACTCAAACTATCTCTTTTAATTCTTACAAAGTGCATGAGTCTATAAAAATCTAACATGGTTTTGAGGTAGAAAATTCTGTCTCGAGCAATAACTGTTTTGGCAGGAACGAGGCTCTGCCATGAATGCTTCTTTTTCTTGCATACCATATTAAATACCGTAAACATTTTAACTTAATTTATCATTATAAATTATACAACAACTGCTTTACAGACGTTCAATTATATGTTTATGTAATATATTTTATACGTTGCGTCAACTAGATGGTTCCAATGTCACAGCGCAAGAATTTTATCTTGGTCCTAGGGTGAGATAGAAATATCTAACCCCATTTAAATGCAAATGTACTTATCTGGTGTGCAAGAAACGGTATTCCTATTCTTGCCACCACTCATATGACTCCCTGACCAAGACACCAATACGGAGAATTCCTACCCCTCTGCTGAGATTAACAGTGATTCTACAATTAGCCGTAACCACTCGGGCTTTGAGCAATCAAAAAAATTAGTGAATATACAGAGCATACCTATAGCCTCGATACATTCAGAAATGTCGAGTTTCAGCAAACTACATTCATTGTTAAATTTGTCTCTTATGAGAAGTAGTACTTACCATGGTCTTATTCTTTTGCATTTGCATTTAACTGAAGCACAAGTTTCAACTCGAACCGTTTTTACATCGGGTAATAGCTGCCAAATTTAGTTATATTAAAACAAACAAGTGTTTTTGATTTGATTTTTTTGTTAATTTTATGTTATATCTGTTGCACCCACATTTCAATTCAAACAATACCATTCAGTATGGAACAGGTGACTAAAATTCCTACTTGAATCAGTGGTGAGAGACATGACAATAAGATGTAATGTCTTATATCAATCATCACGAAGACTGGCTGGATGGGATTCAAACTCACGAACCAAGGATTGATAGTTATATGCTCATAACAGGGGGAAATACTGGTATTCATCATTTATGACGCAATAATTGTTAGAAAATTGTAGCAAATTCAAATAAAAAACGTAAGATAACTATGTATAAACAAGAAATGAGAAAAAAGTTTTGTGTTCATTAATGCATGGTTAGATATCCCAGGGTATCCACTGCGATACTTTCCATCCATCACAATGTGTAAAGTAAACAACTGGGGGTAATCGACATTTAATGCATAAATAGTGCAATTTAAGTATATGGTTCTATTCTATATTAAAATATTGTTGCTATAAAAACATAGTAAAGGATTTTTTTAATGGACAGCTTGTCATATTTCAAGTTAATCAAAAGAATCAAACATGTTTTAAATTCAGTAGTTTATTTTACTTACATTGAAAAGTAACTTTCATCCGACAAATACATAAAAAATCAAGAACTACTTTCTCTTGAGCAGTTAGAGGGTGCATATGAAATGAGCTGAATATTCCAATTACCAACATCCTACAATACTAATGGAACACCAGAAAATCTGGTGCCTCAAAAATGTGGTTCCATATTTATCGCAGCTTTATTTTGTAGATCCACGTCATAATGTGATTTTGTCCGATGTACAAAATATGCTAATTATATTTTCTATGGTATACTAGTGTACTTGAAAGATAGGTAAATATTGTGTATTGGAATTGAAAGAGGTGGAAAAAAAGACGGCATTTCGCGATGAAGACTAATTAATACAAATTTGGACAAAGGGCCATCATTTAAACATTTATCTGAAATTGCTTGGTTATTAACCGACAGTAAACACTGCTGAAAACTAGTATAGGTATTATTATGTAAGTGAACAAGAAAAGGCATTGATGAGCACCTTGTGATATGAAAGGCTGCAAGATTTGACATCACAAAATATCAAAATTCAACCTGAACTTTGCAATTATAAAGCTATCAACCAAACAGTAATTAAAAAAACTAAAATTTATTTGAAAGCAATATTTCACGAAAAATTAATCAAACAAGAGGCCTATGGGCCTTAACAGTCACCTGATTATCCTCGATGACATAAAGCTGTATGAATCTATGTTGCATTTTTATTCCTTTGGGAAATGGCAAAAATCCAAATACGGATTTTGAATGTCGTATCTGCATCAACAAATCACATCATTTTCACTTATAGATTTAGTAAAGTAGAACCCACACAAACGGCCAAATCGTGAAACCCAGGGGCATGAAATTCACAATTTTTATAAAGTACCCATAGCCGTCTATAATCATGCTCACAATTTGTTTCCAAGTGCTTCTATAATAAGATTTTTAAAGTTTACCTAGAATTTGACTGTTTTGGCCCCACCCCTAATACCTCATGAAGACTGGGACCATGAAATTCATGTAGGTATTAACCGTCATGTCAGCAACAATAAATTGCACCAAGAAACATTCACTGAAGTCTATTCAGTCACAAGAAATAACGGTTTTTGTCATTTTCTCTTATTCAGATCTAGTAAAATAGGCCCCACCCCATGGGCTAAACCACGAGACCCAGGGGCATGAAATTCACAATGAATGATAGGGTTTTACGGCGTACATTATAGGTTATTCAACGCCTACAGGAAGGCAGATTCCAGGTTCACTGTACATGTACAAAAACAACAAATTAACATAGATCGAAAAAAATACATCAACAAATGAATATGCAGAATGAACCTAGAACCTCGATACCTGCAGAAATGCAGAGTTTCAGCAAATTCTATCATATTACTTAATTTGTCGCTTCTTACAACATGCATAAGTCACACTGATCCTATTCTAACCATCACTCATAGCTCCCTGGAACCACACAGGGGTTATTAATTTAACCACAATAGTGAACATGACAAAAAATAATAAAATGAACATGACACCCATTCGGAGGATTCCTACCCCTCTGCAGAGATCAACAGTGATTCTATTCTTAGCCGAAATAATCATAATCAATATTTGCGAATCCTTCCTATAAAAAAAATGATTTTTAAAGTTTACGATCAATTTTTTTAGGCCCAACTGCGAGACCAAGGGACATGCAATTTACAAGTTTATGAAGGTCCAACATGTGTTCATAATCATGCTCACCATTTGCTTCCCAGTGCTTTCTATTGTAAGAAGACTTAAAAGTTGCCCTTAAGTTTTACAGTTTTGGCCCCTTCCTAGGGGGGTGGCGACCATGCAATTTACAATTTTGTACCAAAGCTGCATACAACTGTTAATTATGATCGAGTTTACATTTTTTGAGATGTCAAAAAATGTGAATTGTTTACCAACACACGACAAGAGGACAAAAAGGGGCCAGAACTTCTGTAAAAATTTGAAGAATGTTGCACATATGGAACTTGGCCTATGATTTATAATTGTACAGCTGCACATAAACCCTTTCAGAAGTTATTGATCAGAAACCATTTATTACCGAGAATGCCGTCGTCATTCTTCAATTGGCAAACACAATATTACGGAAGCAGTTTATCTGAGCTGCAATTGGATGACTGAATAAACTGGAGAACAATTTTGTTTATCATTTATTGTATGCATATATTTACATAAAAAATCATCTTATATTTTCCTGTAAAATGATACGAATTCATCCAATTAACAGTTACTGATCAAGTCTTAACAGATAAAACATAGCTGCAATGTGCAACACAAAAATGTGTTATTAACATGTACGATTCCAGTCTTTAAAGTGGAGCTGACAATCCAGCACACAATGGTTATGAATGAGTAATTTTGCAATTTTTTTTTCTTAAAATTTACCAACTATAATTTGATGTAAAAGTCCATTTTCCTTTACATTTCTATAAAGTAATTCAACTTCTTCCAACTGCATTTAAATGTTCCCCTTGAACAATGATTCTTGTCCTTGGCGGACATAGTCTTAATAGGTAAAATACTGAAATATACAGCAATTTATGAAATCCTACCATATAAAACTAAATTCCAGCTTAAAAAGAAATGTAAAATACATCTCTTAAAGACCCAGTTTCCATCACATAAATTAGATATGAAGAAAGTTCTCTATTCTTTAAGCTTCAAACCTCTCTGCCCTGGTAGGCAGAAATTGTAGGAGTGGTTGTTGTACAACAGCTGCTTTCTATACCTTTCAAATGGATTTCAGTGTGCTAAAAATACACCATTTATTGACTGCTTTAAGCCTACTAAAGATGCGATTTATACAAATTCACGAGTATTTGTTTACAATTCAGACTGCATGAACTCAAGTTTTTTCCTCAAATTTTTGTTTTATTTGCTGTTGAGTTATCTAGTTGTATGTAAATTTATACAAAAAAAAATGCAGTAGTGACTAATTTCATAAAAATGTTCCCCGATTTGAATCCAGTATAGACTTATATAAAACCAACCCAAGAGCCATCTTACGGCTTTCATATGGCAGTTGGTGCTTTAATAGCAATGCTAACTGGTGAATATTTCTTAATTTTTCACAACTTCTGACGTACAGAGATGATAATCCTCACAGCTGTGTGTACTTCCCAACAAGTTCATGTCAAGGTAATGAAACCACCACAACAAGTGTCCGTAAGATGAACTACATTCATCAACTTGTGATAACTGCGGAAGTTTCACAAGTTTTTAAAATATCCGTGTTAAAACCATTATTTATAAAGTGTCTATAAGGCAAATGTATAATGTTTTATCTTCCCCTAAACCCTCCACCGCCTCGTCCACCACCACCTCGTCCGCCTCTGAATCCACCGCCACCACCTCCACGGAAACCTCCACCTCCGCCACGACCACCAAAACCTCCTCTTCCACCACCTCGCCCACCGCCTCGTCCACCAAACCCACCACGACCACCACCTCTCCCTTAAACATGAAAATGATTATGATAATATTAGGTTTGATCAAATTTCCATATATTAAACATGAAAATGATTATGGTAATATTAGGTTTGATCAAATTTCCATATATTAAACATGAAAATCATTATGGTAATATTAGGTTTAATCAAATTTCCAATTGATTTTACAGTCAAACCTGTCTTAAGCAGCCAGTCAAAGAAAGGAGCAAAAGTGGCTTTTTAATACAGGTTGTTGCTTAATACAGGTTAATTGGCTCTGAAGGCAAAGAAATGGAAAATAACAATGTCACTGTTTAAGACTAGTGGCTGCTTAATAGGTAATCACTTGCAAAGGTTTGACTGTATTTGTAAAATGTGACTTGAATATAAAGTGCTCCAAATAAATTAATATACTACCATGTTTTGACAGCTTATTTTAAATAGGTATATATAAATAAACATTCCTTTCATTTGATTTCCAATGAATCTGATCTTAGAACAAATCATTATGTTTAAAAGGGAACTAATTTTCAACATACAAACTTGCACAAAGCTAGTATGTTCCATTTGACTATCGGTCAGTCAATTCTTATTCAACACTTCTTCTGTATAATAACAGGATTATCAAAAGACAAAGATTTTTTTTTAATGATGTTTAAACTTATTTAATTCATTTCCATTGTTCTTGCAACTTAGACAAATCACTCTCAAAGTCTTCCTGGGTAGAACCAGTACTAAACATATATGGAAAAAAGTGTTTTACTCAAGGACACCACACATAGCTATGGCGGAGTATCAAACCCAAGTCTCTCCCATTATGGGTTTGGTGCTTTACCACTGGACCACACATTCCACTTTTAACTGACAAGATTTGATGTCTGTGACCCTGGATGTTATTTCACTTTTTGTACTTATCCGGAGTATATTAGGTACTTCAGATAATATACGAAGGGTAATATGAAGGGTAAATGTAGAAAATTTGCTTATGATCTGTAAAAGCCGGCCACTTACCTCCTCCACCTCTGCCTCCTCGACCACCAGCACCTCGTTTAGGCTTCTCCAAAAATCTCTGCAGTGGCAGCAGTTTGTACGGATCTATGAAAAACTGAAACAAAAAATAGTCTGTGAAGTCTTGTATTTATTCTGTGTCTATCAATTTAAATGATCTATTTGTTATTGTGTCAATATTCCCCGTCAGTGTTATTATAATAGGGTTTAATAAGACCCATGGAATTTAAGAGGGGGGGGGGATCCATGCTTTATACATATATTAATTTACATTAGATGAACAATGCAAACAAATCACTATAAATATTCCAAGTATTACAGATGCTCTGCTTAAAAGTTAGTTATAATCAAAATAAATATTTAAGTTTGGCAATTTGCTCCACTAACATCAGCATCATCTTTGAATTGTACATTTTAATGCAGGACAATTCAAACCAGAAATATCACTGGAGGTGATGAATATCCCCAGATGGCGCCCTGACATAGTTATTGCGCCCTTTTGCTGCCCGGTTTGACACAGTGAACCAATTAAAGTAACCAATCACTTTTGTGAAGTGTCATTGAATTCCAACCCACGGCTGCCGAGAAACAGCAACCACAAAAAAAATGTCTGAAAAATTCAAAGGGCCATAATGATATTGGAAAATTATTTGGGTGCAACATGCTGACGATATGCACAAATAGGCTTGGTACCAATCATTTTTGTGAGGTGTCATAAAATTCAAGCCAATGGCTGCCAAGAAATGGCGACCACAAAAAAAAACAATGACGAGCACATAAACTTTGTATCTGGAAGTATAATGAACAGTTAAAACTATAATATGATTAAAATTTGATTACTGGTATACAGTTTAAGGTTTCACTGTAGATAAAAAATGTAATCCTTGTGATCTACCAGTCTATGCATTTTACTTTACTTTTATAGGATTTGTCTGAACATCTAGTGTCATTTTATGTCAATGCACCAGTAAACCAATTAACATGCTACAGTTGAAACTCATTATCTCGATATTGCTTGAGTTGATATTCCTGTAGTGTCAATATTTTTTGCCATCCACAACTTTCCCCCCTTCTTTGTGTATATTAATATATTTCTTTTTACTCAATATTGTCTGAGTCGATATTCAGATATCTCGATCCCAGTTTTAGTTCCTGATTGATCATTTCACACCTTTAATTGAATGGTTGTTTCGATATAATTATTGTTGACATAATATTGTGTGTTTCTCCATTGTATTATCAAATTAGGTGCTTGCATGTAAGTTGTTTAAATATCATTTGATTCAATTAGTCTTAACTTATTTCTCACACTGCCGAGAAATTCTAAGAAGGACCTGAATATCAGCATTATCATGACATTGTAATTCTACTGCATGGCCCGTAATATGATAGCGAAAGTACAATTGACGTACGCCAATTATAAGGTCATGAAAATAAATATTGATTCTGAGACAAAATCTCTGTCGATATTCGGATATCTCAAGTTTGTTTGGTAGTCCCTCCAATATCGAGATAATGAGTTTTCACTGTAGTTTAAACTTATTTATTTTACTTCGATTGTGAAACAAGTTCTTACAACTTAGACAAATCATGCTCGAAGTCTTCCTGGGTAGAACCAGTACAAAGTATATGCGGAAAAAGTGTCTTGCTCAAGGACACCACACATAGCCGTGGCGGAGGATTGAACTCACGACCCTCCGATCATGGTTTCCACTGTAATGCATATTTAGTCACATACAGCATTTAATCTGTAATTGATGTTTTTTATATTAGAATCAAAATATAATGATAGTGAAAACACTTACTTTCTGATCTTTTGAAAATGAATTTGCTTTCATATTATCTGACAACTTGATGGAAAAATACTAAACAAAGAGTCAAGGAAATCCATGCAATATAAATAACAAATTCAATATCCAATTTAATATGTAACTGTTTTTCTTGGTATTAGTTATTTTGTTTTCAATACAAGTGGATTATTTCTAATGACAATTAAACCTCTAGGCCGCATAAGACATAGATCTCCACATATCATGTTTACAATTGTGTTGACATATATCTCCACATATCATGTTTACATAGGTTTCACATATTGTGTTTACATTTATCTCCACATATCATGTTTACATAGGTTTCACATAATGTGTTTACATATATCTCCACATATCATGTTTACATAGGTTTCACAAATTGTGTTTACATAGATCCCCACATATCATCACGTATTAATATCTTAATATGTGGTCCACAAGGACAGATGAACACCTTGATATGTGGTCCACAAGGACAAATATGAACACTTGATTTGGTCCACAAGGAACATTTTGATGTAGTCCACAAGGACAGATGAATATATTGATATGTTGTCCACAAGGACAGCTGAACATATTGATGTGGTCCACAAGGACATATGAACAGCTCGATATGTGGTCCACAAGGACAGGTGAACATCTAAATATGTGTGTGGTCCACAAGGACAGGTGAACATCTTGGTATGTGTGGTCCACAACCACAAATGAACATCTTGATATGTGGTCCAAAAGGACAGATGAACATCTTCCACATGTGTGTGGTCCACAAAGACAGATGAACATCTTGGTATCTGTGTGGTCCACAACGACAGATGAACATCTTAATATGTGTGTGTGAGATCCACAAGGACATATGAACATCTTGCTATGTGGTCCACAAGGACAGATGAACATCTTGATATATGGTCCACAAGGACAGGTTAACATCTAAATATGAGTGTGGTCCACAAGGACAGCTGAATATCTTGGTATGTGTGGTCCACAAGTACAGATGAACAGCTTGATATGTGGTCCACAAGGACAGGTTAACATATTGGTATGTGTGTGGTCCACAAGGACAGGTGAACATCTTGGTATGTGTGTGGTCCACAAGGACAGATGAACATTTTGATGTGTGGTCCACAAGGACAGATGAACATATTGATATGTGGTCCACAAGAGCAGATAAATATTTTGATTTATGGTCCAGAAGGACATATGAACATCTTGATATGTGGTCCACAAGGACAGGTGAACATCTAGAAATGTGATCCGCATGGACAGTTGAACATCTTGATATGTGGTCCACAAGGACAGATGAACAATCAACAAGGACAGATGAACATCCTTTACAGATGATCAAGGAAATAAACACTATTAGATGGTTATACAGGAAAGGTCAATAGCCTGGTCCACTGAGACATATGGACATCTTTGTTGGTGGTCCAACATAATACATAACATTTTTGACAGTTGGTTCATTAGGATAGGTGAATATTATTTTATTTCACCTGGACAAATAGTAACACAGGTAACCCAGAGAAGAGGTGACATTCCCTCCACATGAAGCTTAACTAAATAAAATTACTTTCACAAGTTGCAACATGTATATGCAACAACTTAATTGACAAGAAATGCAAGGATACAAAGTCTCTGATTGGTCCAAATATTTCATCCACTTTGCCAATTTGCTGCTTGTTTTCTAAAAATATGGGTGCATTGAAGTATGGTACTTTCTCATTGGTACATTTACAGACGAGGTCATCTTCACAGGGATGTGAATAAAGTCCAAGTTCTGAAATAAAAAATATGTTTATTTATTTATTTTTATTGTATGATAACTGCAAACACAGTGAGCATAAATACTTCACTTTAAAGGGACACCTCATCTATAAACATTAAATTACATCAGCATGGTGTATAATGTATAAAAGTAGATTAATTGTTCTTCTTCAAGTAGTTACCAAACATCCTCATGTGAACCCACCGTCTCAGTGGTTAATGGCGCCAGACAATTATATAGATATATACCAATAGGGGTGAAACGGTTCAGATAATCCACGGTTCGGTTAATTTTCGGTTAAGAGCTCATGGTTTGGTTATTTTCGGTTCGTTTTTTAAGTAAACAAGAAAACACATAAAGTTATTAAACTTTTATAAAATAACAATTGATATCAGTCATACCATGACTAGAAAAAAAACAAAAAAACCAGAAACATCTAATTTCAGCTATGTGTGCATATTTTCCAGGGCCCAAAGTGAAGCCACAATTCTAACAAATCTGCGAGCGTGGATGTATGTTCTGAAGTTATTTTCACTGCTGACGCAATATCCCAATTTCGTTATTTTGTCACAAGACTTTGCATTAATTGGTGTTTTCGTAGTTTTGTAGTTATAGCAATGCGCATGCCGCCGAAAAAAGTTGAATCAATATTTTTGCAGAATTTCATATGCACGTTTTTATATTCATATCCATAGTGGAGGATTTGTAAATGTATCCGATAAGTCAAATTGATATGTGATTGGTGAAATTTACTTGAGGAAATAGCGTGGCTTGTGCTGTGACACGGCATCAAGGAATAAATTTTAAAGTGGGTGGGGTTACGGCCTGCTACGAGTGTATTCCGATTTCTGATTAGTTCATACTTTTCCGTGTAAATAATTTATTCATGACCCAGAGTATGCGGGTAGATAATTATAATACTTTGTTTCAAACAAACCAACTTAAATGTTATGTCGTTGCAGGGTGATGTAAGTATATAATGGCAATCTTAACAAAAAAGAAAAGTCAGTTTGGGATGAAAAAGTTTATCGAAGATAATCCCCAACATATATACAGCACCTGGGTATCAAGTGTCCAACTGTGCAGTCGCGTGTAACTTAGTCTTGCTGATGTCAGGAGGTTGTGTATTACAATCGGTCTAAATGCGCGTGTCAGTGGCAAACAGGTAAATTTAAAGACCTACTGTTTCCTCTGCAATGAAGATAATATCGTCGCCGGAATCTAGACACTGTGGGATATTGAGTTTGGAAATAAAGCGACTGGGGAAGGGCCTGTACGATAAGTATTTTATTATCGCCCCTGAAGCACGGTGTGAACCAAACCGTTTTGGCGTGTTGAAAAACCGAACCAATCCGAGCACAACTAATCATGGTTAACCCTTTCACCCTCATATACCACTGTATGTAATTAACCATAGTTTTTATCACACTGATGTTTACAACCATTAACACATGTGTTTATGTCATGTAGTTTACAGCAGCCATAAGGAGTGGTACCTGAACCAAGACCTTCATTCAAATAACTGATCCTTTATAACATGCTCAAATGACAAGACTGCCCTTCAATGCACACATATTCCTAGCCTCTAAATACACACATATTCCTAGCCTCTAAATACACACATATTCTTAGCCCCTAAATACACACATATTCCTTGCCTCTAAATACACACATATTCCTAGCCTCTAAATACACACATATTCCTAGCTTCTAAATATACACATATTCCTAGCCTCTAAATACACACATATTCTTAGCCCCTAAATACACACATATTCCTTGCCTCTAAATACACACATATTCCTAGCCTCTAAATACACACATATTCCTAGCTTCTAAATATACACATATTCCTAGCCTCTAAATACACACACATTCCTAGCCTCTAAATACACACATATTCCTAGCCCCTAAATACACACATATTCCTAGCTTCTAAGTACACATATATTCCTAACCCCTAAATACACACATATTCCTAGCTTCTAAATACACACATATTCCTAGCCTCTAAATACACACGATATTCCTAGCTTCTAAACATACACATATTCCTAGCCTCTATATACACACATTTTCCTAGCCTCTAAATACACACATATTCCTAGCCCCTAAATACACACATATTCCTAGCTTCTAAATATACACATATTCCTAGCCTCTAAATACACAAATATTCCTAGCCTCTAAATACACACATATTCTTAGCCCCTAAATACACACATATTCCTAGCTTCTAAATACACATCTTCTTAGCCCCTAAATACACACATATTCCTAGCTTCTAAATACACACATATTCCTAGCCTCTAAATACACACATATTCCTAGCCCCTAAATACACACATATTCCTAGCTTCTAAATATACACATATTCCTAGCCTCTAAATACACACATATTCCTAGCCTCTAAATATACACATATTCCTAGCCTCTAAAAAACACATTCCTATGGTGAATGTGGCAAAATATCTGCATGTTACTCTCAGCCTACTTGCCTATCTAGTGTTTTGATTATAACTTTAGACTTAATTATTGATTATGGAGGCTCTTGTACATATGTATTCCAATCATATACTGTACATGTGATTCGTAAATTTTTCTCTACATGAAATGAAAGAAACAGTACCACAGGCTCAGAGCTATCTTTTTCAGCTAGACAAACAAAATAAATATTTGGAAAAATGGAAATTCCAAATTCGAGCATAATCCTAAAAACTTTCACCATTGAATGTATCCTCCCTTTGCAGACCTGTAATACAGCCAGTCATATTTGGCTTCATATTATGGTGAAGTAAACAGCTGCTGATCAGGTATAGGCCGAGTGCATGACTGAGTCCTTGTAGTCATGACAGGAAATAAACAGCTGCTGATCAGGTATAGGCCGAGTGCATGACTGAGTCCTTGTAGTCATGACAGGAAATAAACAGCTGCTGATCAGGTATATGCCGAATGCATGACTGAGTCCTTGTAGTCATGACAGGAAATAAACAGCTGCTGATCAGGTATAGGCCGAGTGCATGACTGAGTCCTTGTAGTCATGACAGGAAATAAACAGCCGCTGATCAGGTATATGCCGAGTGCATGACTGAGTCCTTGTAGTCATGACAGGAAATAAACAGCTGCTGATCAGGTATAGGCCGAGTGCATGACTGAGTCCTTGTAGTCATGACAGGAAATAAACAGCTGCTGATCAGGTATAGGCCGAGTGCATGACTGAGTCCTTGTAGTCATGACAGGAAATAAACAGCCGCTGATCAGGTATATGCCGAGTGCATGACTGAGTCCTTGTAGTCATGACAGGAAATAAACAGCCGCTGATCAGGTATAGGCCGAGTGCATGACTGAGTCCTTGTAGTCATGACAGGAAATAAACAGCTGCTGATCAGATATAGGCCGAGTGCATGACTGAGTCCTTGTAGTCATGACAGGAAATAAACAGCTGCTGATCAGATATAGGCCGAGTGCATGACTGAGTCCTTGTAGTCATGACAGGAAATAAACAGCCGCTGATCAGGTATAGGCCGAGTGCATGACTGAGTCCTTGTAGTCATGACAGGAAATAAACAGCTGCTGATCAGGTATAGGCCGAGTGCATGACTGAGTCCTTGTAGTCATGACAGGAAATAAACAGCCGCTGATCAGGTATATGCCGAGTGCATGACTAAGTCCTTGTAGTCATGACAGGAAATAAACAGCTGCTGATCAGATATAGGCCGAGTGCATGACTGAGTCCTTGTAGTCATGACAGGAAATAAACAGCTGCTGATCAGATATAGGCCGAGTGCATGACTGAGTCCTTGTAGTCATGACAGGAAATAAACAGCCGCTGATCAGGTATAGGCCGAGTGCATGACTGAGTCCTTGTAGTCATGACAGGAAATAAACAGCTGCTGATCAGATATAGGCCGAGTGCATGACTGAGTCCTTGTAGTCATGACAGGAAATAAACAGCCGCTGATCAGGTATATGCCGAGTGCATGACTAAGTCCTTGTAGTCATGACAGGAAATAAACAGCTGCTGATCAGGTATAGGCCGAGTGCATGACTGAGTCCTTGTAGTCATGACAGGAAATAAACAGCCGCTGATCAGGTATATGCCGAGTGCATGACTAAGTCCTTGTAGTCATGACAGGAAATAAACAGCAGCTGATCAGGTATATGCCGAGTGCATGACTGAGTCCTTGTAGTCATGACAGGAAATAAACAGCAGCTGATCAGGTATAGGCCGAGTGCATGACTGAGTTCTTCACAGTCATGACAGGAAATAGGACATGGGAATAGAACATTCAGTTGTTGAAGTTGGTTTGTCAGGTGACTGACCGAGAGCGAGATGGAGTGGGATTCAGCGACTGCTTTCAAAGAAGCTTATTTGAACATCTGATCAATTCTTTTGTTTTTCCTGTCTTTTTTTATTATAATATTTCGAATTGTGTGATTTTTTGTTGGATTCACAGCCTTTGTTTAAGTTTGATTGTTTGATTTTCAGACAATTTACAAAACATTTTCCAAGCACATGTTCGACAGATTCGTGATTGT
Source organism: Panopea generosa (assembly GCA_029582155.1). Classification (NCBI taxonomy): domain Eukaryota; kingdom Metazoa; phylum Mollusca; class Bivalvia; order Adapedonta; family Hiatellidae; genus Panopea; species Panopea generosa. Next base: position 20,792,286 of record CM055895.1, read on the forward strand.
GATTGTGATTGTTTTGAAGATGTAACAGATGTGTAGAAGAGTTGTGCTACAACAATAGTATCCTTGTGCGGATATCTGGGTATCAGATATCGAAAGAAAGTTTTCACTTTATATCCATATAAAGAAAACCAGCCTCCCTTCCTGGCGACTATGTTATTCGACGAATTGCAATGGCTGGAACAAACTTGGTAGAGGTTCACCCATGGTAAATGTCAGTAAAATTACATTGAAATCAGGTCAGTAGATTCTGACAAGAAGGCTTTTGAAGTTTTTACTATAGCTGCCTATATATAGTAAACTAAAACCTCACTGTGGCGGTCATGTTTTTTGAACAAGAGGCCCAAGAGGGCCTGAGGACACTCTACTGACTCATAGTGGCCATAGCACTTTTTGAAATTCTACTATGCAAAAGAAACATCGGGGCGGGGTCATTTTTAACGGTAGGGACACCATTTGAACAAATCTAACACAACCATAGTTGGTCATCATTACTACATAAACATTCTGAAAATCTGTTGGACCGTTCATGAGAAGAAGATTTTTTAAGTTTTGGACTATTTTTAGTAACAGTGGCCATTTTGAATTTTAGATAGAAAAAATAAATCTTTTGTATAGTCTCCTTTGCAATAGAAACATCCATGTGAAGTTTCAGTTTAATTGGACTAGTGGTTTCAGAATAAATGAAAAAAAGAGAGAATTTTCTGTTTTCCCATAGTATCCCTATGTAAAATTCTAAGTCCCCTTACAGGGCCCCTATAAATTTAAGCCCCTAAATTCTTATCTGCAATCAAACCCCTACACATAGGGATAATTTATGCAAAATATGAACAAATCTGACATACCGGTTGTTAAGAAAACGAAGTTAGTAATTCCCAATTTTTACCCTTTTGGGGCCCCTCCTGACCCCTTAAGACATAGGAACCCAGTCATTTTTACAAATCTTAACCTCCTTTACCTAACAATGCTTACGTGAAGATATAGGCATAATTATTTCCATTTAAAAAAATAAATAAAAAAAATATTATATTGACATGTGTCCCCTTATTGAACTCTCAGGGCAGGGTAATTTTTTACCCTAGGGACACCATTTAAACAAATCTAACAGAACTATAGTTGGTCATCATTACTACATAAACATTTTAAAAATCTGTTGGGCCGTTCATGAGAAGAAGATTTTTAAGTTTTGGACTATTTTTAGTAATGGCGGCCATCTTGAATTTCAGATCGAAAAAAAAAAATCTTCTGTATAGTCTCCTATGCATTAGAAACACCCATGTGAAGTTTCAGTCTAATTGGCCTAGTGGTTTAAGAACAGATGAAAGAAAAAGAGAATTTTCTATTTTCCCATAGTATCCCTATGTAAAATTCTAAGTCCCCTTACAGGGCCCCTATAAATTTAAGCCACTAAAGTCTTATCTGCAATCAAACCCCTACACATAGGGATAATTTATGCAAAATATGAACAAATCTGACATACCGGTTGTTAAGAAAACGAATTTAGTAATTCCCAATTTTTACCCTTTTGGGGCCCCTCCTGACCCCTTAAGACAGTGGAACCCAGTCATTTTTACAAATCTGAACCTCCTTCACTAAACAATGCTTCTGTGAAGATATAGGCAAAATCATTTCCATTTAAAAAATATATATATTATAATGACATGTGTCCCCTAATTGAACCCTCGGTGCGGGGTCAAATTTAAGGCTAGGGACACCATTTAAACAAATCTAACAAAACTATAGTTGGTCATCATTACTACATAAACATTTTGAAAATCTGTTGGGCCGTTCATGAGAAGAAGATTTTTTTAAGATTTGGACTATTTTTAGTAACAGCGGCCATCTTGAATTTCAGATCGAAAAAAATAATCTTCTGTATAGTCTCCTATGCAATAGAAACACCCATGTGAAGTTTCAGTTTAATTGGCCTAGTGGTGCTAACAGACGACAGACGTCAGACGACAGACAACGCGCCATCGCATAAACACTTCTGGCCTTTGGCCAGTAGAGCTAAAAATCACAATGACTTGAACAAACTTGGTAAAGGGTCACCCAAGGAACATTTATGCGAAATTGTTTTAAAATTGATCCGGTGGTTTCAAGTTTTTACTATAGCTTATATAGTTAACTAACCCCACTCCCTGGCCGCCATGCTTTATGATGAATCACTACAATTTTAACAAACTTGGTGAAGGGTTTTCCAAGGAATATTTCTGTGAAATTATTTTAAAATCATGCCAGTAGTTTCCGAAAAGAAGATTTTTTAAGTTTTTACTAATTAAACTTGCCCCGCCCCCTGGCGGCCATGTTTTTTGACGAATCGAGTTTTAAGTTTTTACTATAGCTTATATAGTAAACTAACCCCACTCCCTGACCACCATGTTTTTTGACGAATCACTACGTTTTGAACAAACTTGGTGGAGGGTCCTCCAAGGAACATTTCTGTGAAATTATTTTAAGATCAAGCCAGTAGTTTCTGACAAGAAGATTTTTTAAATTTTTACTAATTAAACTTGCCCTGCCCCCTGGCTGCCATGTTTTTTGATGAATCAAGATGGCTTGAACAAACATGGTAGAGCGTCACCCAAGAAACATTTCAGTGAAGTTATATCAAAACTGGTCCAGTAGTTTCAGAGGAGAAGCTAAAAGTTAACAATGGACGACAGACGACAGACACCAGGCCTTCGGCTCAGGTGAGCTAAAAATACCAACAATATAAAGATAAAAGAGTAAGATATTAACATGGTTGTACCTGTGACATGGTCAGGAGGACCCTGGTCTTGAAATCTATTTCCGCCACCACCTCGACCTCCTGGAGCAAATTTAAAACACATTTAAATAATAATATTATATATAATTTTATATTATAGGATTAAATTCATTTTTTCAGTTTTTTATGCATGTGTAAAGAATGTCGAATCACGCACAAATCTGACATAAAGTCAAAAGGAAACAAATAATTTGACACTTGCCGGACAAAGAAAATTTGTAACTCTGATTACTGGTCAAGATGACTGAAGAAATTCACCTTAAAGTAGGTAAAGAAAGATTTTGTCAAGTTGTTAATTTATTATATTGTTATAACTGTTACTTATGTTACCTCTGAAACCGCCTCTGCCTCCGCCTCTGTCACCCCCTCTACCTCCACGGAAACCTCCTCTACCACCACCTCCACCACGACCACCACCGCCACGGAAACTCATTTTTGACAAACTAAGTATCTGTTATATAAGATAAAAGATTAATTAAGTTAAAACATCATAATATATTGGCAAACATTACAGAACAGTTTAATATCTTACACTACCAAAAGAACAGTTTTGAATGTTCACTGTTTCATGCATTGGTTTCATTAATAATTTTGTCTTCCATTTAGTCAAACCCCTTCTAGGGACCTTAACGGATACACATCACTGAAAAGAAGGTTAATATAAACATATAAACAGCTGAGAGGGTAAAAGAATAATTGCAAAGGGTTAGAAACTGAACAGATTTTCAGAGACATAATTTATGTTTCTAAGGTTCAAGGTAGGGATGCAAAGAATGCAATGTCATGAAACATCATCACGAATGAACTGTCCACACTCAAAACAGGGAGAAATGGGATCAATTCAGGTAACAACAAGAGTTGTCAGAAGACAACAAAGCTCGCCTATGGGATAATACTCACCACCCATGCTAAGATTGAGATTGGAGGCAAGCACCACAACTTAAACGCAACTAAACCTAAAGTTTAACCCGGATGTCTACAGACGAAAAATTATATCCAAAAGGGCCATAACTCTGCCAAAATGCAACCCCAATTATGGTTCTTGTCTCTGTGTCTTCCATCGATGATGGTGAATACACATGCAAAGTTTCATTCATATCCAATGAGTCGTTGCATAGATATCTTAATCTTAAACGCAACTAAACGCAAAAGTTTAACCTGGGTGTCTACAGACAAAAAAATAAGTTCAAAAGGGCCAATACTTTGCCAAAAGCAATCCAGAGTTATGGGTCTCTGTGTGTTCCAATGACTTTCGTTCATATCCAATGATTGGTTGCATAGATATCTTAGCTTAAAATGCAACTAAACGCAAAAATTTAACTTGGGTGTCTAAGTCCAAAAAGGGCTATAACTCTGTGAACATGCAACACAGAGTTATGGTTCTTGAATGTGTGTGTTCCACTGATGATGGTGAACACACATGCGAAGTTTCATTCATATCCAATGAGTGGTTGCATAGATGTCTTAACTTAAACGGAACAAAACGCAAAAGTTTAACCTGGGTGTTTAAGTCCAAAAAGTGCCATAACTGTGCCAAAATGCAGTCCAGAGTTATGGTTTTTGTCTCTGTGTGTTCCACTGATGATGGTGAACACACATGCCAAGTTTCATTCACATCCAATGAGTGGTTACATGGGTATATTAAACTTAACGCAAAAGTTTACATGGGTGTCTATAGATGCCGCCGCCGCCGGGGTCATGGCAATAGCTCTCCTTGGACTACGTCCTGGCAAGCTAAAAAGTTCTGTAACTTTCTTAATATTGCCATAATTGGGGTTTTATGCCATTTTAAAACATTTCAACGCATAATATGCTTTATTGGTGGAGAAAGACCTCAATGAATCAGGGTAGAATCACCGTCCTTCTGCAATAAACTGGCAAATTTTCTACAAAAAATTTTGAGCAAGCAAACTCAAACTTGCAACCATAGCGATGTTAAATGATCTTGAAATTGTATCTTAGACCACTCGACAATGGAAGATTCTTTCCTAATATATAACCAATTGACATGTGAAAAAGCGCACCGTACTCGGCTTCCTGTATACTTTTAAGTGGTGATATGCTCCAAGCTACTTTTTTCGTGAAAATGCAGGAACTTATGAAAAAGCAACCCAAGTACTTCTACACCCAAGTCATGAAGAAAGTGAAATGCACATTATTCTATCAAAAACTATTAAAAAATTCTGATGGGGAAAATATCTGTGAAACTTATTATTATAAAATAGTATTGAATTTATTTTTTAATAAGACGTTCGCCGCGATTGTATGGAAAAAAGGAAACAATTGTAATGAAAACGACACTAAATCTTTAATTTATTAACGTCTCATAAAATATTGTAAACGTAGCATTTCTACAAGTGAAAAATTGGCTGACCACATTGCATCTTCAAATAAATAAAAAATGATTCTTACTCGAAGTTCCTAACGAATATATGATAACATTTTAAGATTCATTCAGTGGAGAAAAAGAGATCAAATTCATGACTTCAAACAACATTGAAATTCGCAAGTTATAAAATAACGCAACAAGACAATGGGCGATATTGTAAAGCATGACAAGCGTCTGATCAACATTGTGAGGGTCAAACTGTCTCCAGTGTAAGGTCCTGGTCACAGGGAAACGTTACTGGCCTGTGGTTCTGGCAGTTAAGCCGAGACACTAAAAGTGCGACCAAAGTCGTGTTTAGCTCACCATCAATTCGCTCATCTCAGCATTCAAAATATCTATTGTTCGTCTACTAATAAATGATGTTTATAAATAATATTCATATATATGACTAACTTATTTAAAGGCTGAAAAAATATAGCGATTAATTGCTTGATAAACATGCAATAATTACCTTCTTTAAAATTTAATAATGATCGTCCATGAAAGGGGGAATAAACACGTGCTTCCGTTTGTTTTTCAAATATCGGAAGTTGTCGTTTAATGTCGTAAAATATGTTGAAACATAATATATCTTTTAATATATAAATGTTATAGATTAGTGATATGCATTTACACTATATCACATATATATTACTTGTAGGCATTAAACGATATGCATTTAAGTTTGAATGTCGCAAATTACACTGCGCGGCTAGAGTGTTAATCATCGTTAACCTATATTAGCCTAAAGTCAATGTTAAATCCCATTTTAAAGCAACACAGTGAATTAGGTGGCTCCCATTTACAATTGAACTATTGGTTCGATTATTATTATTTCTTTCTATATAGAAAGTATACATACATGTGATTATATATTGAAGAACAGTCAAATTAAGGACTATAAGTTCGGATGGTTCCAATGCAAACATTTTGTGTATCAGAATTTTAAAACAATCCCAAGAAATGTATGTTACAGTTTTAAACACATGTCTTTTTATGAGTGAGTTATAACACAAGTTCGTGACTCCATTACAATTGTAACAACACAATATTACACCAAGCAAGTTATATACATGCAATAAAACTGAGAAATGATGTTATTTGTGACGATTGACCTAAAAAGTATTAAAATAGATTATTGTAAAAAAACACGCACGACTGAAAAGCAAAACAGACGTGTATTATTAAAACATTTTCTCAAGAAGAGGCCCAAGAGGACCGGAGGACGATCTACTGACTCATAGTGGCCATAGCCCTTTTTGAAATTTCACAATATTTACTTTGGGAGGTCGTCTTAACAACTAATGGATAAATACCCCCACCAAACCCATACTGAACAAAAACTTAATTGCTTGGGTAATGAAAGGAAATACTTTAAATTCCCATACCATCTGTATAAAAAATATAGTCCCCTGTACAGAACCCTTATACAACCCAGCCCCTAAATTTGCCGGAACTTCAATCACCATTAGCGATATGTTAGGGGCAGAAATGATTCGAATTTTAAAAAGAAGATTTTTTTGTACATATGGATGCAAAATGAAAAAAAAATCAGTTTTCCCTATAATATTCCTATGTAAATTTAGCCCCTAAATTCTTATCTGCAATCAAACCCCGACACATAGGGATAATTTATACCAAATATGAACAAATCTGACTTATCGGTTCTTAAGAAAACGATTTTAGCAATTCCCAATTTTTGCCCTTTTGGGGCCCCTCCTGACCCCTTAAAAATGTGGAACCCAGTCATTTTTACAAATCTGAACCTCCTTCACCAAACAATGCTTCTGTGAAGATATAGGCAAAATCATTTCCATTTAAAAAAAAAATTCTATTATGATCATTGACATGTGTCCCCTAACTAAACCCTCGGAGCGGGGTCATTTTTAACCATAGGGACACTATTTGAACAAATCTAACAAATCTATAGTTGGTCATCATTACTACATAAACATTTTGAAAATCTGTTAGGCCATTTATGAGAAGAAGATTTTTTAAGTTTTTGACTATTTTTAGTAAAGACGGTCATCTTGAATTTCAGATCGAAAAAAAAATCTTCTGTATAGTCTCCATTGCAATAGAAACATCCATGTGAAGTTTCAGTTTTATTGGCCTAGTGGTTTCAGAAAAAAGTGCTGCTAACAGACGACAGACGACGGACAACACACAATCGCATAAGCACTTCTGGCCTTTGGCCAGTAAAGCTAAAAACCTATACCACCTCAAATCAGATTGGTTGTGAACTGATTAAATTATCTTCTCAGATGCAGTAAAATAATCACAGACAGTGTACAAGAAGGTGTATTAAGAAGGAACTCAAGTTATTTTCGAAATCAGAGGTATAACTGGTATAAAATAAAACTAGAAGTAATTTCCAAAGTGAATATGTATTTTTTCTGTGGTAAATATAACATACGAGTGAGTATGTTTATTTATCACAGAAGCGTGTAATAAACACATGACATATGTTTTATATTAACCTAGTTTAATATCACTTCCGATTCATAGCTCGGTATTTACAGTATAACTCGGCTCTCGTACGTAAATTGCTGAAGTACTTTCGGACTTGCCCGAATATATACTGAAGGAACAGCTAGTCCGTCACCTGACATTTTATGTACCTAACATTTTATGTATTTTTTCAAACAGTATCAAAGTTATTTCCTTGAAATTCGAACTTGAATAAGAAATTATATTTAGGTTATATAAAACACATAATTGTCTGTTAGTGATATATACAGCACACAATTGTCTGTTAGTGATATATACAGCACATAATTGTCTGTTTGTCACATATACAACAAATAATTGTCTGTTTGTCACATATACAACACATAATTGTCTGTTAGTGACATACACAACACAAAATTGTCTGTTTGTCACATATACAACACAAAATTGTCTGTTTGTGACATATACAACACATAATTGTCTGTTTGTGACATATACAACACATAATTGTCTGTTAGTGACATACACAACACAAAATTGTCTGTTTGTGACATACACAACACATAATTGTCTGTTTGTGACATACACAACACATAATTGTCTGTTTATGACATATACAACACATAATTGTCTGTTAGTGACATACACAACACAAAATTGTCTGTTTGTGACATATACAACACATAATTGTCTGTTTGTGACATATACAACACATAATTGTCTGTTAGTGACATACACAACACAAAATTGTCTGTTTGTGACATATACAACACATAATTGTCTGTTTGTGACATATACAACACATAAGTGTCTGTTAGTGACATACACAACACAAAATTGTCTGTTTGTCACATATACAACACAAAATTGTCTGTTTGTGACATATACAACACATAATTGTCTGTTTGTGACATATACAACACATAATTGTCTGTTAGTGACATACACAACACAAAATTGTCTGTTTGTGACATATACAACACATAATTGTCTGTTAGTGACATACACAACACAAAATTGTCTGTTTGTGACATATACAACACATAATTGTCTGTTTGTGACATATACAACACATAATTATCTGTTAGTGACATACACAACACAAAATTGTCTGTTTGTGACATATACATAATTGTCTGTTTGTGACATATACAACACATAATTGTCTGTTTGTGACATATACAACACATACTTGTCTCTTGGTGACATATACAACTTTTAATAGCACTATTCCATATTTTGAAGAAAAAAAATGGAAATACAAAAGTGGCGGGTCATCTATTCCGTTCAGTATCTAAACGTCTCACACTACACAGTTGCGCTCTTTTTTTGCCACGGTAGTAACATTCTTACGCTTAAAAACAAGCCTTTGTACTTTGGTTATGAAATATTTTCAAAATGGTTCATAGTGGTTGTGATTTATTGCTGCAGATGAGTAGAGCAAAAGTTGGCATAGCATATAGTGCAATAACACATCACTGGTGTTAAAAAGGGGAATTTTATAGGATTTCAACATATGCATGTATTTATGATATTTGAGGACTTCTTTTTTTTTTTTTAAAAATCTCAGGGTGTCACTTCACCCTCTTTAAAAAACAATGTGGACAACCTACCAGTTATTGTGCATTTTTATGTGGGTATACATTCCTGCTATGAAAAAAACACTTAAAAAAAATTCTATGTGGAATTCTATTTTTACCATTGAAATCCTAGACCTTATTTTATATATAACAAAGAAAAAAAAATCAACTGTGTAGTGAGACCATAAATGACGTCAATTTGCCATGGTTAAGGAGGAATATACATTTTAAATTATTTAACTATAAATCGGGACGTCAAAAAGACCAAACATGGACATGCTTACGATGTCATAGGTAAAGAAGTGTTATATTTACCGCAAAAAAAAAAGCATATTCAAATTGGAAATTGCTTCTTGTTTCATTACATACCAACTATTCCACTGGCTTCCAAAATATTTTAAAGGTATATTCCTCCTTAAATGACGTTATTTTGTGACAAAACGTTATACGATGACTCAAGGTAACAAATATGCCCGATTTTTTTCTCGTTTCTTCTGGAGAAGACCTTTAAATAAATGGTAAATGTAAACTTTTCATTTATTATTGAATTTATCAAACTCGTTGGGAAAAATGATAAAATGCTCGACAGAGCCTCGCATAATATGTTTTCCAACCTTTTTAATAAAATCAATAATAAATTAGCACTCATGTAAGATCCTCTATATATGACTTCGTAAACATGGCTATGTTCAAAAGTTATAGCATCAAAATCGCGTATTTTTCATCTTCAGTTGAGTTTAACCTTACGTACAGAATCAAAAAATATATCGCCACGTACACATTGATGGATGTATTGATTTACAAATGTAAAAATTACGACTTACGTCAAATTCTGAAAATAGAAGAAAAACGAAAAAATGGCTTCATATCAAAATTACCAAAAGAACAAACAGAGGGATATTTGCATACTCTTTATATGATTTTATACAATATATTTTACAATAATTGTGATTTTTTTAAGAAAAAAATACAAATGAGATTTTTTAGAATGTTCAATTCTTTAATTAATTTAAAGGACGTGTGTATTGTTTGTCATGAAGTGTGAAAACACAATCAAACGACCTATAATTAAGACGGCCTATGTTTACTGCCAATGTATTGTAATTCCATTATGTTAACAACTGCCTTTAACACCTTTCCAATGTTTTAACAGTATTAGTTTATTCATCTCCCAGATTACAATATTAAATGATCATTCAATGTCTGTTATTCTTAATATTAAGAACAATATTGTGGTTCTTACCTATACTTAGATAATCTAAAAGTGTTATTTCATTAAGTTATATCAAAATCAACTTTAATCAAACAATGGCTCTTGTTATCGGACATAGTCAGGCAAAGTATATAAGTCAGTATATTGATAATGAGGACATCATTGTGAAATCATGGTCTGGATATAAAGTTGACCAGTTTTGGGATGAGATATTGTGTTATGTTGCAATACTTTGTTATTTTTTTTAACATAATGTATATATATGTCAGTGAAGTTTTCACTAAGTAATACTCGTTGATGGAACATAAATATTAACAAAAGTATAAAAGGCAGTGTGCAGACTTTTTTTATATATCTTCGCTTCGATAATATTAATTAATGAAGTATTTGATGTGTTCATTTTAACTGTCCGTATCTCAATCATTTGATAATAGATTTTATCTATCTTTTCAGTTTCAGAAACAAGATATTCTAAGCTTTTTTATGGTATAAGCATTTTTAAAATCGGTTAATGAATAAAGAAGTAAGTATGCACCGCCAGCTACTCCCTCTAAAAATCCTAAATTTAACACTACTGCCAGGTTTTAGGCATAGTGCCACCATTGCAAAAAGGAAGCGTAAATAATCCTCAATTCTTCTTCTTTAAAAATGCATTTTCCTTATTTTAATGCTCATTTTTTTATTTGAATGGCATTATTGATGTATTTTGAACATTTTGATAGCATTGTCATGTTCGAATTGTGAATTTAGAAAAAAAAATGATGCTTGGTAATTGGGGTATGAATTCATGATTTCGGAAGTCTACTTTCACTTTGTCACCAGTGTACACAATGAGCAGAAAAAATCTCTTATATGACACATGACCCCTACTTTTCTCAGAGGTTGACAAACAGTCAAATGTAGGTTTCATTTCTTTCATTTGGGACCCTCTATGAATGACAAGCGTTCAAACTTTTATTATTTACTATAGAATAAAGAACAAAAATCAATGGTGGGGTTACACCTTTACACATGTCCATTGCGTCCCACTAAACTGAAATACTGGATCCACCCCTGTACATAACGGATCAAATTGAAATCAAAATGAAATCACGCGACTCATTTAAAACGTTACAAAATATGTTGCACTTTTGAGCGAGAGATGCTTATACCATAAGACTAGGAAAGTATTTAACGTATTCTTACACAAGAAAAATAAAAATTACTAGCCTACTGCCGAAAATCGGTCGCTGAACCGGTGCTTCCGGAGAAACAAAACATCGTCTTGAAAACGAATTTGTCGACAATGCCAAGAGACGGAAGGTGAAACGATTATGTCATTCTAATTTTAAGACCATTTTAATCATGAACTCGTGTTACGTTTGCTAAAGATTACTGTTTTTACCTATTCGTTGCTTATCGCGACTCGTCCTTCGATAGTCATTAGAATTCGCGACTAAATGTTTTTAAACAACGACCACTATTTATAATTTAATAGTAGTAACCAGAGCCAGTGAGTTTGAAATTATCACATGGCCACATGTTAAATTAATATGACAGTAAATAAATAGTTGAAAATGTCTGTTGTATCTGATCTTAGATTCGATCACACAAAATAATCTTGAATTAAACATATTGAGGTTTGAAGGGAAACTTATAGTAATTTGTCAATATTTTAGCTGCTGTATACACATTTTGTAATCAACAATTTTAAACACATTTTTTTGGGGAATACTGTTGTTTTGGTGACAATTTCATTCTACAATGTAAGCATTTTGTTCCTGAGTTAAATTGAAGTTTAGATATTAATTGAAAACGAGATATTGCAAGATTTTGCGTGAATACGCCACGGGCCCTATCTTACTATAGCTTTTTGATAGCTATATATAGTGAATAGTGGAAAGGTAGGACACTTTAAAATGACCATATCTGGTTTGAAGAATATATAGGTGTGAAGCGAGAAAACCTAAATTAAATCCGTGGACTAAATCATAATAATTAAATAAACCTACTGACTAATGTTTGTCTCTTTGAAAACAGTAATTAGCACGAAATATGCATTTTTTCGCGAAATCCAAGTTTGTACATTGACAAAGGCTGTACACATCCCATACTGACACAGATTGAATATGTCGTCATTGCTTGATAAGCCAAAATTTAAACCTTACATTTTGAAGGTTTGAAATTTGGTTAGAATATATAATTTATAAAAAATATTACATAGTAAAAATGAAAACATGGCAAACGATATATTCTTGATGACACAATTAAATAGTTATTGTTTTATAATGTTCAACTATAATTTAACTTTATCGTGTGTGTACCATACATACATGGTAGGTGGTATCTACCGCTTTTTTAACCCCATCTATAGCTCTACTGTTTTAGGTAGAAATCTACCGCTTTGAAATATCTGCAAAATATGCATATACAAAGGTCATAAGTCTCGTCTCCAGCTGTGTTATGTTGGCTTGTCCCTGTCACTATCTCCCTTGTCCAAATAAATTAAAGCAATTATCGGGATTAGTTGGCACCAAGCTGTTTTTTCCCCAGGCCAAATCAGCAGAGAATCCCTTGATCTAAAAATAGCAAGTTCCCAAATGTTTAAAATAGAATAGGTAAATGTCTGGTTCCCTGACCCGCAAAGGAAGTACTAACATTGTTATCTCCCTTTGATAAAGAAGAGTGCCAATTTGGAGCATCGCAATATATGTCTGTAAAAAGTTCAAGATAGATCGATTTATGTATAATGTTAGCGCTAGAATTTGTTATCATATTTACATCGACTGTATGTTGAAAATAGTGGGTGGGATAAGGTATAGAGTGTTAAGTTTCAGAGTACCGGTATCATTTTTTAAATCAAGTCATATGATTCAGCTAAACTCATTGCTTAGAAGTATCCAAGTAGGATGCTAGGAGAAATCTAGATAAGAAGACTATTATATACTAGAGTGCCTTTTGATGAGCTGCAAGCTCAACAGTGGATATCACTGAAATTAAAGACTAAAACATGAATAGAAATAGGTTATTTTAGTTATTTTTTGTTGTAGTTTCTACTTAGACCGCAAAAATATATTGACGCAAAAATCTACTGATTTTTTATCAAATCTAATGATTTTTAATCCCAAATCTACTGATCTGAAAGCTCAGATTTAGCAAATCTATCACATGTATGGTGTATGGAAAGGCAGAAAACGTATTTCTCACCATCTGTCAAATGGCACCTTATAACCAATCAAAATCATACAAGTAATTCGCACCGTGCAACCAGAAGTAACTAGGCAAGGCAAATGTTTGACTCATTTAGGAACGTAAAATACTAATTTTATAGGCAAAACACAACATATCTGTTGTTATTACATGATGTATATGTTTAGAATATTATTTTCTATCTATGCTATAACTTTATTTTATTGAAACCGATCATGGATCATTGATTCAGTGATTTGGGTATTTTTGAAATGTCCTACCTTTCCATTATTTACTTTATATAGCTATAGTAAGCTATAGTAAGATAGGGCCTGTGGAATATGTGAGCGTTCACAAAATCTGAATCAGCATTGCCTTTCCTTCTCTTTGTAGTATCTTGATATATACAGTAAAACCCCTCTAATAAGACCACCTTTGGGACCAGGCAAAAGTGGTCTTAATAGCAGGGTGGTCTTATTATCAAGTTTCAGAATCATTTACAAAGCTATAGCCCTATGTAACCATAATAGTAGATTGATGTATACTATACTGTGCATATGAGTACATTTACTGTTATACTAATGTTATAATAACAAAAAATAAATCCTTTTTTAGCTCACCTGAGCCGAAGGCTCACAGGTGAGCTTTTGTGATCGCCTGGTGTCCATCGTCTTTCGTCCGTCGTTAACTTTTAGCTTTTAACAACTTCTCCTCTGAAACCACTGGGCCAATTTTAATATAATTTCACACAAATATTCCTTGGGTGACCCTCTACCAAGTTTGTTCAAGCCGTCGTGATTCGTAAAAAAAACATGGCGGCCAGGTAGTGTGGTTAGTTTACTATATAAGCTATAGTAAAAACTTAAAAAATCTTCTTGTCAGAAACTACTGGCTCAATTTTAAAATAATTTCACAGAAATGTTCCTTGGGTGACTCTCTACCAAGTTTGTTCAAGCCATCTTGATTCGTCAAAAATCATGGCAGCCAGGGGGTGGGGATAGTTTTATGTCAAATAACTCCCCCTGTTTTATAGCATAAATGTCTGTATATAGCAATTATTATAAGAAGAGGTAATAAACTCTTTAAATAAACTTTTTTTTTGCTATTATTATACCAGATATAAGTTTTAAAAGATAATTCATCATAAAAAGATGAATGATAAAGATATAATCAATGATTGAAATATTATTCATATTGTTCAAATATCATGAACTATTTTTATAATAGGTGTTAATCTGAATATAAAAGTCAGTTTTACTGGTTCAGACAGATTGTTAACTGCTTCATAATAAAGCAATACCATATTTCTAGCTAGTTTCATACAGCAAGAAGTCTGCTTGAGATTTTCAGTGTCAAAGTGTACTTGAAATCTTGGAGGAGGAGCTTAATTGTTTTTGGGGGAGAGTGCACTGTGACAAAGATTCTTTCAAGTGATATACTTCGGGAAGGCTTGTGTTTGAAACTCATAGGAATATTTATTGTGCTGGAACTGCCGATTGTTTTATGCACAATAGTTTAGTCTAATGCTTTAGTTTGAAACCGTTCTCAAACATAACAGGTTAGTTTTGTGCTGGAACTGGATTTTTATCTTAGTTCGAAGACTTAGCATCTATAGTCAAAACTTCAAAAGCCTTCTTGTCAGAATCTACTGACCTGATTTTGATGTTATTTCACTGACATTTACCATGGGTGAATCTCTATCAAGTTTGAACTCTTCTACGCATCTGTTACATCTTCAAAACAAATCAAAATTTTAACTACTTGCCCATCTCATCTTTCTGGAATTTTGAGCGTACATGTATTATATAATCTACTTATGTTGGGTGACTCAAGGTCAGTAAGGTGAGCGATAAAGGGCCATCTTGGCCCTCTTGTTTCTAATTATGGATTTGTTTCTGTTTTAAATATTTATTATCATTATTTTAAATGTATGCACATGTAATCACAAGGGGATGATTAGTATAAATATGTTGTATGGTTTATCTTTTATTTACATAGGAAAAATAATAACAAGTAAAGACAACATATTAAATGTTTCAACATTATACATGTGTAGATTTAGTTTTTCTCATGGGATCCTAAGGTTGTTTCTCTTTCACTCCTGGCTTCTGTTCTTATCCAGGAACGTGAATGTATTTGGACTTTCATTCAATTATTGTCAGGACCTTTAAAACAAATATAAATATTATAAACAACAATTTCATCCATAGTCATCATTGAAAAGTTCTGTCATTAATAAGATTATCATTTTGGTTAAGAGTAAGTTCAATGTGATTTTGTTTCTCCATTTTTACAGACATGTTTTACTTTTACAGTATAATTTAGCCGTGCACGATTGGCTCAGTTGGTTATGCGTCTGACTGTCAATACAGGGGTCGTGAGTTCGAATCCTCGCCCGGCAACAGTCTCCATGATGATTGATATACGACGCTGTGTCTCATTATCATTAGTCTCTCACCACTGATTCAAGCGGGAAAGTTATCAGTTACTTGCGGAGATGGAGTGTGCTCAAGTACTGGTTAATTCAAGGAAACAGTGGTTAGGTTAATTGATCGTCTGTTAGCCCTCGATGGCATAAAAATGACGCTAAATATTCAATCAATCAATCAATCAATCAATACAGTATAATTTAGAAATGCGAATCACCACATCGATGAAAGACCATCGATATCAGTTAAATAACAATTAAGCAATTAAAAGATGCGAACTTGCTGGTTTCAATTCTCCATAGACACCTGTTCTTTGACAGGTTGCATATTCCAACGACCACTAAGTTTAATCTCTGATGTCCTTAAAGTTTTTGTATACCTGACGTTTTTCACACCTTTAATGACAACCACAAATCAGCTTGTTGGTTTTGTTGTAAATTTTTCCTCGAAGCGTCTTTGATCATACAAGTGGGCGTAATTAAGGGTGTGAAAATAGAACAAAGACCATGATTGGTACAGTTTTGGTGGTCGTAATACCGGATAAGCGGGGTGCCCGTATTATCGGAGTTATTGACCATTGAATAAAGAAGGAAAAATCCATCCCTAAAATAAATGCCCGTAATAGCGGAGTGGTCTTAATATTGGGGTGGTTGTAAGATGGAGTTTTACTGCATATAGATGCTTTAACAAAGTTTAAAAAAATTATATATACTTTTTTTTTAAATCAGTATTTTAATTGGTTATCTCACTGTCTTTTTAAAATAGAATTAGAAAATTTAACAAGCTCTTGGGTTTCAGTGCATTGACAATGTTATGGAATAAATCCATTGAGAAATATTCACTCGTCTTTATTTTGTGCATATATCCATTTAAGATCTTACCGGAGACGTAGTCGGAGCAGATCAAAATCTAGAGAAAGGTCTAAGAGGACTAAGAGGTCTCGATCTCGTTCAAGAGATAGAAAAAGGTCAAGATCAAGAGATCGGCGCTCAAAGTCAAGAGAGAGAAAAAGGTCACGATCAAGGGAAAGAAAACGTTCTCGGTCAAGAGAAAGGAAACGTTCTCGGTCAAGAGATAGAAAGAGATCAAGATCTAGGGAAAGAAGGAAAAAAGATGACAAAAGGCGATCAAGATCTAGAGAGAGAAGGTAAAGTAACGTTTGGTACCAGTTTACTTTGAAAGAGTTTGTTTGAGCAGTCAGAGGTAGTACTGATGATTATTTAAGTATGTCATTGCTACAGATAAACTGTGTATTTGCATATTTAACTCAAATAAACTCTTGAAATAGCAAACAATTTTGTTTTTAAGCGTAATGCTTAAATTATTACATAGATAATTTTCTGTTCACTCAAGACATTGTAAATTATACATACATACCCAAACAGCTGTTTCATATTTCCTGTTAATTGGTAAATAGAAAACAGCTAGAGAAACCGGTTCTCAGTTATTACGGTTCGTACCTCACAAGCTATTAGCAAAGGGAAAGTAGCGACAAGTGCCAGTTTATTTGGCGTTCTCATACAGAAATTTGCATATCATTAGTATATTGTAGTGAATGGGTCTAGATGATCCCAATCACAAACTTTAACAAAATGTCAAAGTAAGGACGAAAACAGCTTGCTATGAAAAAGCATGTTCTAATCCAAATCAAAATACAATATTTATATAACAGTACTTTTCGCCCCGAACACCCATTTTTTCAATAAGTATTTTAAACCAATATTTTTTGACATAGCGATGAATTAGACTAGAAATTCTGAGTTGCCAGCAAACTTTTGTACAAGAATAAACGAATTTGTTCATTTAAGACTTGCAGGCAGCAACATTTGATACAATACTGATGGTGCAAGTCAAGCATTACAAGTAGCATCAGTTCTACAATACTGTATATTCATTATAGACTAGTTTAATCTATGTACATGTTGGTATTTGAATGACTTTCATTTACACAAAACTCCATGTTTCATTCAATTATTGTAAAGTTGTTCAAGTGAAAATAACCCAATTAGTTCTTTGATTATAAGATTTCACTCAAATTATTTCAAATTTGAAGAGTTTTCACCATATTCAGTCAATTCTTATCTGGAGCACTGGTATGTTCAAACAGTTCTTTTAATTACTGCAAATCAACATATACAGTAGAATTGTGAGGAATATTTAATCTTGGAAGAGGCGTCCTCCATGGTTGAGTGGTTTATTGCAGTATTATCAAAGACCACCTACTCTCACTGCTAAGGTGGTAGGTTCTGGCCCAGCTCAGTCCAAAATCTTTATGTGACTTGGCCAGTTACTTGTGGAAGATCCAGTTTAACACGAAACTTGTTATAATGCATTTTTTCTATGGCTTCCAAATTTAAAATTGATATTTTCATCCAGATAATGATTTATTAAAAACCTGCAGTATAATAGTTGATGAAATGATCGAAAATCTCAACTAAATCACTAATTTTTTAATGAGCTTGATACGTTTTTCATACTGTGACCATGTATTTGTGCATCAATTACACCTTGATAATTCAGGCTGACATGATAACAACTTCTTATTGTTATAAACAACATTGCTTTCAATTGATTTACACCAACAAACAATGGTCTGTCATATTAATCACACATTGTGTTTGTTTCCAGTACTTTGGCCAGATAAAGTATTGCAAAAAATTGTAGCATAGTGCACCTTTGGATGTTCCGCGTTTATCGTGGTTTCATTCCATGGATCCAAGCCATCACATTGTAACAGTATCACAGTGTATGTTATTTTTAACCATTCATGAGCTGAACTTACGCTGCAGTTACAAATTAACCCTAAACTGTTCAAGTTCTCCAATTGCACACAAATGAAATGCATTTAAAGCACACAATGAACATAAAACGATGGATGGAGTGAAACTAATGTGGCATAACAGGCATTCAAACTCAGGGGGTTTCATTTAACTCAATTTATTCACATAATTACATAATAATTGTTTCGATCTCTATCAATGTTCTGTCTCACAAACATGTCTTAACATGTTTAAGGTTGTTTTAAAACTCACTCTCTGCCCAGCTATATAGTAGATGCATCATTATGCATAACTGATAAAGTAAACAAGAGCGCAATGACCAACTGATAAAGTAAACAAGAGCACAATGACCAAATGATAAAGTAAACAAGAGCACCATGACCAACTGATAAAGTAAACAAGAGGTCCATGACTAACTGATAAAGTAAAAAAGAGCACCATGACCAACTGATAAAGTAAACAAGAGCGCCATGACCAACTGACAAATTAAACAAGAGAGGCATGACCAACTGATAAAGTAAACAAGAGTGGCATGACCAACTGATAAAGTAAACAAGAGTGCCATGGCCAACTGATAAAGTAAACAAGAGCCCCATGACCAACTGATAAAGTAAAAAAGAGCCCCATGACCAACTGATAAAATAAACAAGCGCACAATGACCAACTGATAAAGTAAACAAGAGCACCATGACCAACTGATAAAGTAAACAAGAGCACCATGACCAACTGATAAAGTAAACAAGAGTGCCATGACCAACTGACAAATTAAACAAGAGAGGCATGACCAACTGATAAAGTAAACAAGAGTGGCATGACCAACTGATAAAGTAAACAAGAGCCCCATGACCATCTGATAAAGTAAAAAAGAGCCCCATGAACAACTGATAAAATAAACAAGCGTGCAATGATCAACTGATAAAGTAAACAAGAGCACCATGACCAACTGATAAAGTAACAAGAGCACCATGACCAACTGATAAAGTAAACAAGAGCGCCATGGCCAACTGATAATGTAAACAAGAGGGCAATGGCCAACTGATAAAGTTAACAAGAGCGCCATGGCAAACCGATAAAGTAAAAAAGAGTGCCATGGCCAACTGATAAAGTAAACAAGAGCGCCATGACCAACTGATAAAGTAAACAAGAGCGCAATGACCAACTGATAAAGTAAACAAGAGCCCCATGACCAACTGATAAAGTAAACAAGAGTGCCATGGCCAACTGATAAAGTAAACAAGAGCGCCATGACCAACTGATGAAGTAAACAAGAGCACCATGGCAAACTGATAAAAGTAAACGAGAGTGCCATAACCAACTGATAAAGTAAACAAAAGCACCATGACCAACTGATAAAGTAATCAAGAATGCCATGGCCAACTGATAAAGTAAACAAGAGCGCAATGGCCAACTGATAAAGTAAAGAAGAGCGCCATGGCCAACTGATAAAATAAACAAGAGTGCCATGACAAACTGATAAAGTTAACAAGAGCACCATGACCAACTGATAAAGTAAACAAGAGCGCCATGACCAACTGATAAAGTAAACAAGAGTGCCATGACCATCTCTTCTAGCAATAGTAATGTAAAAAAGCTTTTGTAAAGGTTAGGCATTTTTTGTGCAACAAACAATTGTGTTTCCGAGTGCATTAAACAAAAAGCACTTGATAGAAATAATGCAAATGGAGGGCAAACTGAGTGCAAATGGAGAGCAAACTGAGTGCAAATGGAGAGCAAACTGAGTGCAAATGGAAAGCAAACTGAGTGCAAATGGAAAGCAAACTGAGTGCAAATGGAGAGTTAGCTGTGTGCAAATGGAGAGCAAACTGAGTGCAAATGGAGAGAAAACTGAATGCAAATGGAGAGCAAACTGAGAGTGAATGGAGAGCAAACTGAGTGCAAATGGAGAGCAAACCGAGTGTAATTGAAGAGCAAACTGAGAGTGGATAAGAGTAAACTGAGTGCAAATGGAAAGCAAATAGAGTGTGAATGGAGAGCAAACTGAGTGTGAATGGAGAGCAAACTGAGTGCAAATGGAGAGCAAACTGAGTGTGAGTGAAGATCAAACTGAGTGCAAATGGAGAGCAAACTGAGTGCAAATGAAAAGCAATCTGAATGCAAATGGAGAGAAAACTTAGTGCAAATTAAGCACAAACACATTGGATTCTTGAGCAGTTTAGGGTCTGTACATGTACCTTATTTTTACATATGTGTTATAATTTATTTGAACATACTTAAAAATCTATGTGAACCAAATTTTGACATTTTTTAGAGGTAGTTTGGGATATTGTAATTATAGTCAGGCATGTAACATGGCAAACTCAGATACTCTGCTTTGTAATATTTGAAAAGGCCAATAAGTCGAGAGAAGCAATAGAAATATAAAAGGAGGGGTTTAAAAAACAGCTACAGTAATATAAAAGTTCCGGCATGAATTGTTCCATGCATAAAGAATTTGTTCTAGCCAAAGGAGTCATAAAATTTGAACAAAAGAAGTCATCTTTTATTTCTAAATATTCCTGTGGGGGAAGTTCCCCATGATCCCCACCAGTGGAAGCGGAACCACCTTCACACTCCCTGCCCTGAGTAACTTGCATACTTGTCACACTACGTTCCTGATAGTTTTATCATTTTTATTGATTATCTTTTGATTATTCTGATATTGTTCTATTGATTGTTCTCCATTATGCTACAAATGATATATGTTTTTATCTTGTAATATATGTTTTAAGTAAAAGATAAAACTACAACTTGTTTGTAGGAAGAGATCAAGATCAAAAGATAGATCCAAAAGTAAATCTCCGCTGAGCCATGTGGAAGGAGCACTCCGGGTGAAGGATGAACCTCTAAACAAGGTATACAACAGATATAGCACAACTGTACCATAACTGTACAATAGCTGTACAAAAGCTGTACAATAACTGTACAATAATAACAGTATAGTTGCAACTTTAAACACTTATTTTCCATAATTTTTTTTCTTCTTTTGTTTCCAATTAGAATAGTCCGTTTAACCATAGAATATTATATTCCCACATAAAACCCAAAGTTCCTTTACAGAGTCTAATGCACCCTAATCTTAAAGCCTTTATGGAAAATCAATTTTCATTATTGTACTAATTCTAATATGCTACGACTAAACAATGCACAATTGCACAAATGGAAAACAAAGTGTGAATTATTTGCTTTCCAATAGTATTCCTAAGAGGAGTGTTCAATATCTAATTCTATTGCCTTTATACAGACCCTAAACCACTCAAGTACCCCATAATTGCACTCCGTTTGCGCTCAGTTTGCACTCCATTTGCACTCTGTTTGCGCTCTGTTTATGCTCTGTTTGCGTGCACTCGATTGAGTGTGGTTAATTTAATGCACTCACAAACGCATGTATTCAGTCATGAGCGTTGTATATCTGAGTGTTCTATAATATCTTTATTTAATACTCCTCTCAGTGTTCGCTTCGTTCATTCAGCGTTCACTCAACGTTCAGTCAGCTTAGTTCATTTTCCGGCCCATAACCAATTGCAACATCTCAACTCTTAAATTTATTCATTTTTAGCTTTACTGGCCAAAGGCCAGAAGTGCTTATGCAATGGCGCGTTGTCTGTCGTCCGTCGTCTGTTGTCTGTCGTCTGTTAGCAGCACTTTCTCTGAAACCACTAGGTCAATTAAACTGAAACTTCACATGGGTGTTTCTATTTCATAGGAGACTATACAGAAGATTGTTTTTTTTTCGATCTGAAATTCAAGATGGCCGCCGTTACTAAAAATAGTCCAAAACTTAAAAAATCTTCTTCTCATGAAGGGCCCAACAGATTTTCAAAATGTTTATGTAGTAATGATGACCAACTATAGTTTTGTTAGATTTGTTCAAATGGTGTCCCTAGGGTTAAATATGACCTCGCTCCGAGGGTTCAATTAGGGATCACATGTCATTATAATATTTTTTTATTTAAATGGAAATGATTTTTCCTATATCTTCACAGAAGCATTGTTTGGTGAAGGAGGTTAAGATTTGTAAAAATGACTGGGTTCCTATGTCTTAAAGGGTCAGGAGGGGCCCCAAAAGGGTACAAATTGGGAATTAGTAAAATCGTTTTCTTAAGAACCGGTATGTCACATTTGTACATATTTGATATAAATTATCCCTATGTGTAGGGGTTTCATTGCAGATAAGAATTTAGGGGATAAAATATATAGTGGCCTTGTAAGGGGACTTAGAATTTTACATAGGGATACTATGGGAAAACAGAAAATTCTCTGGGTTTTTTTTTTATTTATTTTGAAAGCACTAGGCCAATTAAACTACAACTTCACATGGATGTTTCTATTGCATAGGAGACTATACAAAAGATTTATTTTTTCTATCTAAAATTCAAGATGGCCACAATTACTAAAAATAGTCCAAAACTTAAAAAATCTTCTTCTCATGAATGGTCCAACAGATTTTCAAAATGTTTATGTAGTAATGATGACCAACAACAGTTTTGTTAGATTTGTTAAAATGGTGTCCCTAGAGTTAAAAATGACCCCGTCCCGATGTTTCTATTGCATAGTAGAATTTCAAAAAGTGCTATTGCCACTATGAGTCAGTAGAGCGTCCTCAGGCCCTCTTGGGCCTCTTGTTCTGAATATAAAAGTCAGAGTTTCTATGTTTGAGACAGGGATGGTAAACTGCTTCATAATAAAGCAATACCATATTTTTAGCTAGTTTTTTTTCGCTGCAAGATGTCTACTTGAGAATTTTATTTCAGTGTCAAAGTGTACTTGAAATCTCGGATGAGCAGCTTAATTTTGATGGGGGAGAGTGCACTGCGACAAAGATTCTTTCTAGTGATAGGCTTTGGGAAGGCTTGTGTTTGAAACTCATAGGAATATTTATTGTGCTGGAACTGGTCATTGATTCATGCACAGTAGTTTAGTCTGATGCTTTAGTTTGAAACCGTTCTAATAAACATAACATGTTAGTTTTGTGCTGGAACTGGATTTTTATCTTAGTTCAAAGACTTAGGTTTGGAACAGTTCTCAAACGTATAAGTGTATATTTATGCTGGAAATGAGCATTGTTCCAAGCATACAGTTTTGTTATTAGTTTGAAACCGTTCTCAAACAATAACTTTATTTACGTGCTGAAACTTGGCTTTGTTTCATGTGCTTTAGTTTATTTTGAAGACTAAGGTTTGAAACAGTCTTCAAACATATAGGTGTACTTCTATGCTGGATAAACAGTGTTCCAGACATATGCTTTGGTTTGAGTTTGAAACAAGTCTCAAACGTATGCTGTCCAGACACGTTGTCTGAACAGCTGGTCTCATTATTCAACTAGTGTTGAACAATGTTC
The DNA here is from genome assembly GCA_029582155.1 of Panopea generosa. Lineage (NCBI taxonomy): Eukaryota > Metazoa > Mollusca > Bivalvia > Adapedonta > Hiatellidae > Panopea > Panopea generosa. Next base: position 20,816,380 of record CM055895.1, read on the forward strand.
AGTTAGTTCAACTCTACAGGGTTTGAAACATTATACTGTATATAGTTGATTGGTATGATCATTTGTCTGTAGGATTTCTAAATATTAGACTCATTTTATTATTATTTTTGTTTGAAGTTTACTAATCATGAGGCAAGAAACCGTAGGAAAATGTATATATTATATAGATTGAACAAAATGTTTAACATAGTTTCAAGCTAGGCTGTTTCACAGCTTAATCCAGTGAAGACACGGTCGCCGTACAGAAGATCCTGTTTAAGTTCAAGATTCTCATCCAACATTTTGACAGTTTACTATATAAGCTGAAGTAAAAACTTAAAAAAATCTTCTTGTCAGAAGCTACTGGCTCGTTATTTAAATGATTTCATAGAAATGTTCCTTAGGTACCCTCTACCAAGTTTGTTCAAGCCATCTTGATTTGTCAAAAAACATGGCCGTCAGGAGGTAGGGCAAGTTTAATTATTAAAAACTTAAAAAATCCTTTTGTCAGAAACTACTGGCTCGATTTCAAAATAATTTCACAGAAATGTTCCTTGGGTGACCCTCTACCAAGTTTGTTCAAGCCATCTTGATTTGTCAAAAAACATGGCGGCCAGGAGGTGGGGTTTGTTTACTATATAAGCTATAGTAAAACCTTAAAAAATGTTCTTGTCAGAAACTGTTAGCTCGATTTTAAAATAATTTCACAAGAAATGATCCTTGGGTGACCCTCTACCAGGTTTGTTCAAGCCATCTTGGTTCATCAAAAAACATGACCGTCAGGGGGTGGGGCAAGTTTAATTAGTAAAAACTTAAAAAATCTTCTTGTTAGAAACTACTAGCTCAATTTTAAAATAATTTCACAGAAATGTTCCTTGGAGGACCCTTCACCAAGTTTGTTCAAACAGTAGTGATTTGTCAAAAAATATGGCGGCCACGGGGTGGGGTTAATTAACTATATAAGCTATAGTAAAAACTTAAAAAATCTTCTTGTCAGAAACCACCGGATCGATTTTAAAACAATTTCGCAGCAATGTTCCTTGGGTGACCCTTTACCAAGTTTGTTCAAGCTGTTGTGATTTGTTAAAAAACATGACCGCCACAGTGAGGTGTTAGTTAACTATATAGCCAGCTATAGTAAAACATTCAAAAGCCTTCTTGTCAGAATCTACTGTCCTGATTTCGATGTAATTTCACCTACATTTACCATGGGTGAACCTCTACCAAGTTTGAAGTATTCTAAGCATCTGTTACATCTTCAAAACAAATCAAAATTCTAATTACTTGCCCATCTTGTCTTTCTGCAAATTTGAGTGTACCTGTATTATATAATCTACTTAAGTTGGGTGACTCAAGGTCAGTCAGGTGAGCGATATAGGGCCATCTTGGCCCTCTTGTATAATATGCGCTCACTCATCGGGGTAAATCATAAATGACTGTCATGCCATGACAATTTTTTTTTTTAATTTGAAGAAAACATCTTTGAAAAAAGCGTACGCTGCAACAATATCACTTATATACCCAGTTTTAGGTTGTTGGTACATTAAGATGAAATGTGGAAATCATGAAACTTTGTTTAAAAAGTCATGTTATTTTATTGTTTAAAATTGCCCTTCTGGCCATGTTCATAAAAAATTATATCACATTCTGCATTAAATGACTCATATTGTGCAGTGTGTATGCTTAAACTATATTTTGTACATATTCTGATAGCATTTTGGTCAGTTATGACATACATGCTAAGAACGAATAAGCAGCAGAAATCTTGCTAATTTTGTGTACTATTAAGTCAATATAATTATGCCACAGTACAATGTCTTATTCCTATTTTTCTACAGCATTGGTATATGATTTATTTTTTAGCATCTAAACTGTCATTTAACTGTTCAGCAATGGTCTGTAAGAAATCCAAAGATGAGCAGTAAAATGACTGATATAAGATAAAAGGCAAAATGGAAAGTTTGATGTCCCTTTGAACAGCTAATCACAAAATATCGTAGCAATTTAACAGGACTTTGCAATTACCTCTGTTACGCAGCCTCTTGTGTTAAGCAGCCAAACATGTTAGTTTTATATTTAACTTGGTCTGTATTCAACAACCACATGCTCTAAGGGGCCATTTTAGCACATCCCCGTTTGCTGCAACTTAACACAGGTTTGGTTGTATATCATATGTGCATTACTCATTACTATTCTGAAAATTTCAAGAATACTCATCTACTCTAATTTTGATGAGTAATTACTCATTGGCTTAAAAAATTATCTGGAGCTCTGGGGTATAAAATAATTGTTTATAGCAATTTAACCTGAATATGAAATATAATAGAAATCTTAATACTTATACAAATATGCTGAATAACTATAAAAAAATGTTAATATTGCAACAGCAGTTCATTTATCGATAGTATACTTTAAGAGCATTTTTTGGTCAAATTACGCAATAAAGTGTATATTTTATTTTGATTGTCATTAGAATATGCATCAGAAAATATTTTCTGAGGTTTTAAGCAAAATACATCCATATCAAAATATTAAAAAAATGCTATATATGCCATGCAGAGTTTTAACCTTTTAATCCATTTTCATCATAAGAGTAATGGATACTAAAGAGATACTGAAAAACAGCAGAGCTAAGAGCTTTTCTGGAGGTACAAAACATCTAGACAGTCTTGAGATGGAATAGAAAATAATCCCATGGTGCCCTGTCAGGAGAATAGGAAGGGTCTATATTTTTATCCCCCTCCCCTCCTCCCCCTTCACTCAATTAATCAATTAATCAACATGACATGACAACGTGTCATGTTAAAACCCAGAACCTTATGGAGGGATTTTAAAATAGCTTGACACAAGTGATCAGCATGTCAAGATGATGTGTCACCTGTATTTACCTGTAGAAATACCCAAACCGTTACATCAGATGTCAAGGTTATATAAAGGTCAAGGTCATTCTTTAATGTAAAAAAAAAAAGAAATTGCATGTCTAGTCTGAAACGTCAGTCCATTACTCTTGATATTCATGGATACATCGCTATCTGTTTTAACATAAATTGTTGTTTTCACAGACCATTTGGGGGGGGGGCATGCACCACTTACCAGTGATATTTCTTGTTTTCTCTAAAACACAATCTTTGTAGTAGGTACCATTATTTGATTTGCCACAAGACATGCTTATTTGGATAGCAGGTCTATGAATGCTGAAAAAATAACACATTACCTGTTTGGAGCTCATTTTTGCAACGAGAGGACGTCTGCAGGGTTTGTTGACCATCTTTTGATTGTCCCCTTCATTGATAAAGAAGACAGATAACTTCTTAATACTAACTTACAATGGAAAATGAACTTTCTTTTATTTCTTAAACCAGGAAGAGGAACAAAAACAGCTTGAAATGGAAATGCAGAAGCGGAGAGAAAGAATTGAGCAATGGAGAGCCGAGAGAAACAAGAAGAAAGAGCTTGTGCCTATAAACATTGCTCCACCATCAAAGAAATGGACCCTGGAGGATGAAGATGATGATGATGAAGACAACACAGAAGGAGCGAACAAGAATGATGATGATGAAGAAGTGGATCCTCTTGATGCCTACATGCAGGTTGGTAACTAAATGCCTTGTTTGTTTGAATAGTTAGCCTCATTTTTATACCATCGAGGGCTCACACTTAAACTTAAAACCTAACTATTCTTTACTTGGATCCTTGATCCTGAAAGGTTAACCAGTATTCGAGTACATCAATCTTTACAAATAACTAACTTTCTCACTAAATATAGCGCTTAGAACAAATGACAATGAGACACAATGTTGAAATCAATTATCATGCAGTCTGGCAGTGCTTGGATTCGCGACCCTTGGATTGATATTCAGACGCGTTATGGACTGAACCAACAGGGCTCAGCCTTTGGATGCCTAGTAAAACCTGTTCTGTTTTTAAAATGTTGTTCTCTCCATTTAAACAATAATATTTCAAAGTTGCAATAGAATACTCATTATCTACGTTTTTATTATAGAGTGTAAACGAAGATGTGAAGAAACCGGACATGTCCAAGACGTCCAGTGTAGCAGCTGACATGAACAATGTGAGTATTAACATGGACTTTACATGTCCTTGGCATCTTTCTATACCTTGCCATGTGTAGTCTATTAAGTAAACAGTGCTAAATTTTTATCTACCATTTTCAAAGAAAAAAAGTGAAAGGTGTTACTTTTTCGGCACCATTGTGTCATCATCATTAATTCAACGTTAAGTTTGCACTGAGCTATATTTCTCAGAGAGTCTGGGTTTGAGTCACCAAATTTTATCTGTAACTGAGTGTTATTCATATGGATAATACCACTCACCATAACGCATTTCTGTTGTGACCTTGACCTTTATGGATAAAAAACAGCCAATACAACATACAGGCAGAACTCCTCAACACCGCACAGAAATATTGTGGATGACCTTGACATTGTTCTCTATGGATAATAAATAGATCTTGGCTACTACACAATATTAGCTTTGCTTCTGTTCAGAAATATCTTCAGTAAAAACTTATATCCAAATATGATGATTGTTCCACTCTTTGATATGGTTTATCAAACTTAAACAGCAAATCAATAAAAGACTTCCTTATGTGATATTAATTGGAAAATCATCCATGAAGGATCTTTTGTATATTGTTGTAAATATATTGTACATTTGACCATACCATTTCTGATAAAAAAAATACACTTTGATCAAACAAAAAGTGTGTGTTCTCCACATATTTGGAACAAATCAAGAAGGTAAAATACAATGTATAAAAAGGTAGCAAAGAATTTCAGTTATATAATGTATAAGTTATATAAGTCTTTTTTTCTGATTACTGATCCAATTATATGTAATATAGTTTTTTTGTTAATAAAAAAGTCTTGGCATGCTTTCAAATATCTGTTTAATTATGTAGAAATTACTGTGTTGCAGAGTTCCAAAGTGACAATGATAACAGCAGTAGCCAAAAAGAAACCCGACCCAGTCAAACAGAAAGGAGAACTCATGTTGAACAATACAGATCTCATGGAGGTACAAGTTAACATTGTATATACTTTTTGTTTATTCCTCTGTCATTCAAAGAATGATGAAGAAGTATTAATTGTCCATACGTTTCTCTGTCAGTTTGTTCCTTCATTTTACCACCATGCATCCGGCTTTCCATCATTCTTCCTTCCATTTGTGTGTCTGAGATCAAATTGGTTTCAGATTGCTAACTTCTGAATTAAATTAGGTCTATGTATTTAATTAATATTTGGTGTGTAGCTATATAATTATAATTTAATATTTGTCAATGCCAAAATTTTTACTTAATTTTCGGCAAAATAATGTTTTCTGAACAACAGCTTTTGAAAGGATCTGTGTAGGAGCATGTGCTTGATATTAGATGTATAGCTGTGTAATTATAAAATATATACCAATTTCAATATTTACTAACATTAGTTAAACATTTACAGGAGTTATGGCCCCTTTTTTAGTTCGCCGGGACGAATGTCCACAAAGAGCTACTGCCATAACCCTGGCGTCGTCATCGGCGTCATCGGTGGATACCCAGATTAAACTTTTGGGTTAAGTTGCGTTTAAGTTTAAGATATCTATGCAACCACTCATTGGATATGAATGAAACTTCGCATGTGTGTTCACCATCATCAATGGAACACACAAAGACAGAAACCATAACTCTGGATTGCATTTTGGCAGAGTTATGGCCCTTTTTGGACTTAATTTTTCAGATTAAAGTTTGTTATCAGGTAAGATATCTATGCAACCATCTTTGGATATGAATGAAACTTCACATGTGTGTTCACCATCATCAATGGAACACACAGAGACAAGAGCCAAAACTTGGGGTTGTATTTTGGCAAAGTTATGGCCCTTTTGGACTAAATTTTTTGTCTGTAAACACCCAGGTTTAACTTTTTGTTTAAGTTTGGTGTTTGCCTACAATCTCAATCTTTGCATGGGTGGTGAGTTTTATCCCATAGGTGAGTTTCGTTGTCTTCTGACAATTCTTGTTACTTAATTTATGTTAAAATTTACTAACACGTAGCTGGTTAATCCATGTCCTATGGACACATGGTTATTGTCTGACTTTGATATTAAACCTGTGTTATTAAAACTTCAAACACTGTTGTTTTGTAAGTTCACATGACCTGATTATGTTAAAAATCATTCATCAAATGTTTTTATCATATTACACTTGATAGATAGAAAATGTAATTGTACAGAAAAGGCAATTGTAAACTGTCATACCGTTATTAGTCAGCTATGTGTGGAAGGACGGTGATTCTACTCAGATATTCTGAAGTTTTTCTCCATCAATATAACGAGATGTCATGTATTCACTGTCATGTGTTGATGTTATTTAACCCAATTGGATAAATAAAATATCAGTCAAGGGAATAACTCAGAATAATTTGACTGGACCAATCTGAGAATTTGCTCAATTTAACTCAATTTAACTGTCTCTGAAGTTAATAAAGGTTTAATGAACAACAGTCTATAAAGTTTTAAATGGATATCAAAGCACATATTTAATAGAACTAAAAATGTTATGTGATAATTTACTAAAATTAATTAATGTTACTGTCAAAAATTGTTTGTTTGCATTCACTGCAGATCTTGAGTGAAATTGTAACAAAACTTATAAAAAATTATTTTTACTTTGAATTCAAGGGTTGTGACTAATTCAGTTAGTAACATACATAACTGTGCATCTGATAGGTCCCAGGAATGATGATGTGGTGAACAGGCTGCCGTTCAATAACTGAAAATTTGGTGAAATACCCATGTAAAAAAAATGAATTCAAAGGTAAACAGTCAGGGACAGTTACTGTATAGCAAAATCAGACTTGAGTAAATAATACAATGATATATAAGTGCATGTATTGTATTTTTCAGTATTCATCTGAAGAAGAAGAGGAAGACCTGGACTCCACAATGGCAAATATTATGAAGAAAAAGAAGGTCAGTGAATAAACAAACTGTCAAATAAAATATGGGCTCAATGGTTGCATTTTCATAAGAGTGAGGTGCTGTTCTATATACTGACTTTTTAATTAATTTCACTGCACAGGTATTTCTTCTATAGTCTTATTTTTATTATATCTGTATCAAAGAACATGGAGGGCTATCTGAATCACTATGGTGTCAGTGAAGCTGTTGATTGTAGTTGTATGACAGTTTGACCTTAGCATAGATATAAGAACTTTTTTATTTGTTCACTGTTGCTATTGTTCAATGTTAGCGTAAACTTACTTAGTTTCCATTGATTGTGAAAAGTTCTTATAAACTCCTGTTTTTCTAGGTACAACTGGTAAGACACAAATGTAGATAAAGCGTCTGGCACATGAACACAATGCTTCACAATGATGTTATGAAGGAGCAGCACCTTGAAACAAGGCTGAAAAGTTAAACATTTGTTGAAAACAGACAATCCAGTTTTATGGAATTTGCTGTAAAGTAGGCACACTAGTTAAAATGAACTGACTATTTGGAAAAAATTGTTATTGAGGAGTGTCCACCTCTCATGCTGAAAGTCATAAGTGTAATCCCCAGTCTGGTCATAACAAAGACATGAAAAATGGTACTAGAAGTTTTCTCCCTTTGCACTTAACTTTTAGAGGATAGTTCTAGGTCTGGTCAGCCAGGGGTCTGGATAATGTATTATACCATGTGTATGTGTTGCAGTGCTTAAAATACTGTCTCAAATAGACACCGTCGCGATAAAACTTGAAAAATTGTTGAAAGCGGCGCTAAACACCAATCTCAGACCATACAACAACAACAACAACATCATTGTGGAGTACCATCATCTTTAATCTGATCTCCATTTATACCAATGTTTTAAATGTTTTGACTTCATTTGTTTTATGTTATAGGACTTGGTCACTACTGACCACACAAAGGTGTACTATGCCCCATTCAGGAAGAACTTCTATGTTGAAATACCAGAAATAGCTAGAATGACACCTGAAGGTAGGTGCTGGTTCAGTATAGTACTACTACCATCAGTCGATGCTAATTGGTATATAATTATATCTGTACTTCTATTTACAAATATTTACTTTTTCTTTTCTTTGATTTATAATCAATTTATCATGTAACAAGTTAAATTACCATATGAATGGAAACTGTTGGCTATAGTCACATTGGCACAATCATTTTAACCCATGCATGAGGCAGATATTTTTTGTAATATTAGAAACTTTATTTGACTAACTGTAGTTTATATAGCTATAATTACAAGGATATATGTTTATTGTTCAGTTGTGAGTAACAGACATGGTAATTAAGCAATAAATAGAAAAATCACTGAATCAAACTGAATCGGTAGATGAATTATGTAAAATATAGCCTATTTAAGCAAAATGAAGCCATAAAAGAAAGTATAATATTTTCATATTCAGAGGAGGAAGCATTGAGGGAAGAACTGGAAGGAATTAAAGTTCGAGGTAAAGGCTGCCCCAAACCCATCAGAGAGTGGGCACAGGTTGGTGTCAGCAAGAAGGTCCTAGATTGTCTGAAAAAGTGAGTTTATACAGGTGTAAGTCCACCTTTTATACAGGTGTAAGCCCACTATTAATTTTTATGCCTCCCAAAATTTTTTTTGGGTGGCATATAGCAACCGCAGCGTCCGTCCGTCCGTCCATCTGTCCTTCCGTCTGGTATTTCGTTTCCGGCCTGTAACTTTGTCATGCATTGATGGATTTTGTTGATACTTGCTACAAATGACCAACATAACATGACGACGTGTCACGAGTAAGACCCACACCCCTACCTCAAAGGTCAGATCACAATTTGAGTTAGTTTGCCAACACTTTGAGTTTGTGTGAGATTTCGTTTTCGGTCTGTAACTTCGTCATGCATTGATGGATTTTGTTGATACTTGCTACAAATGATCAACATAACATGATGACGTGTCATGAGTAAGACCCACAACCGTACCTCAAAGGTCAAGGTCACAATTTGAGTTTGTTTGACAACACTTTGAGTTTGTGTGAGATTTCTTGTCTGGTCTGTAACTTTGTCACGCATAGATGTATTTTATAAATACTTGCTACAAATGATCAACATAACATGACGACGTGTCGCGAGTAAGACCCATACCCATTCCTCAAAGGCTAAGGTCACACTTTGAGTTTGTTTGACAACACTTTAAGTCTGTTTGAGATTTCATGTCTGGCATAGATGGATTTTGTTAATACTAGTTACAAATGACCAACATAATATGACAATGTGTTGTGCGTTACACCCAAAATCCCACTTTAAAGGTCAAGGTCACAATTTAATTTTGGTTGATGACACTTTCATTCTGATTGAGATTAGTGGCCGGTCTGAAACTTTGTCACCTATGGATAAATTTCAAAAAACACTTGCTACAAATGATCAACATAACATCATGACATGTCACGAGTAAGACCCACATGAGTACCTCAAAGGTCAAGGTCACACTTTGAGATTGTTTGACAACACTTCCAGTCTGTGTGAGATTTCTTGTCCAATCTATAACTTTGTCATCTATGGATATATTTTAAAAACACTTGGCTCAGTTGATAAACATGACATAATTAAATGTCGCATGTAAGACCCAGAACCTTTCCTCAAAAGTCAAGGTCACACTTTCAATTTGATTGATATTGCGTGTCTGGTCTGTGACTTTGTCTTTAACTTGGTTCAATTTATCAAGATGACATGAAGACATGTCATAAGTAGAACCTAGACACGGTCACACTTTGAGTATGTATGACAACACTTTGAATCTGTTTGAGATTTCAAGTCTGTCCTTTAACTTTATCATACATGGATGGATTTCAAAACACTTGGCTCAATTTATCAATTGATCAACAATTGATCTGTAACTTACATTTAGGAATAGCTTGACACAAGTGATCGATGTCATGATAATGTTTCACCTGCATTTAACTGTTGAAATACCCAGACAATTACATCAAATGTCAAGGTCAGTTTATACAAAGGTCAAGGTGATGCTTTGATGTAAAAAAAACCCATGAAATTGCATGTCTAGTGTGAAACATTTGTCCATTACTCTTGATACTTGTGGATACATTGCTACCTATTATATCATATATTGTTATTTTTCACAGACCATTAGGGAGGCATGTGACACTTAACAGCGACATTTCTTGTTGTTCTTTAATTTTTATTGTACAGTAAATAAAAAAGTTTGTATGCTTGTCATTCATTGAGGGACCCAAATGAAAGAAGTGAAACTGACATTTTACTGTTTGTCAACCTCTGCACTACCAAATTATGATGAGAAAAGTAGGCGCCATGACTGTGTCATATATAAGATTTTTTTCTGTTCACTGTGTACATTTTTTGCCAAGTGATGCTGTTGTATAATGTTAAGTGTCACTTTCAACAAATTCAGTCATATCGCGACAGTGTCTACTTGAGACAGTATTCTGAGTGCTGTCACACTGGAGTATCATGCCACAGACACATGGTATGATACTCCACCCAGTCACATTATACTGACACCGGGCCGACCAGACCTAAAACTGTCTTCTAAATGCTGAGTGTCAAGCGAGGAAGCTTCTAGTACCATTTTTAAAGTCTTTAGTATGACCCAGTTGGGGATCCAAACCACAACCTTCTACATGCGAGGCGGACACTCTACCACTAGACCACGCTGCGGCCCCTTGACAAAGTGAAAGTAGATGTCAAAAATCATGTATTCACTTCATTTTCCAATCACTAATTTTTTTTCCCCAATTCACAATTCAAACTTGACAATGCTTTCAACATGCTCAAAATACATCAATAATGTAATTTAAATAAAAAATGAGCATTAAAATAAGGTAAATGCATATTTACAGAAGAAGAAACAAGGATTATTTATAACTGCCATTATGTGACAACCCCACAGAAGCATTTCCTGTTTCCAATGATGGAGCTATGCCTACATCTGTTCAAACTCTCGACTCCAGTGATGGAGCTATGCCTACATCTGTCCAAACTCTCGACTCCAATGATGGAGCTATGCCTACATCTGTCAAACTCTCCACTCCAGTGATGGAGCTATGCCTACATCTGTCCAAACTCTCCACTCCAATGATGGAGCTATGCCTACATCTGTCCAAACTCTCCACTCCAATGATGGAGCTATGCCTACATCTGTCCAAACTCTCCACTCCAATGATGGAGCTATGCCTACATATGTCCAAACTCTCGACATCATTGGAGCTATGCCTACATCTGTCCAAACTCTCGACCCCAATGATGGAGCTATGCCTACATCTGTCCAAACTCTCGACCCAAATGATGGAGCTATGCCTACATCTGTCCAAACTCTCGACCCCAATGATGGAGCTATGCCTACATCTGTCCAAACTCTCGACCCCAATGATGGAGCTATGCCTACATCTGTCCAAACTCTCGACTCCAATGATGGAGCTATGCCTACATCTGTCCAAACTCTCGACTCCAATGATGGAGCTATGCCTGCATCTGTCCAAACTCTCGACTCCGATGATGGAGCTATGCCTGCATCTGTCCAAACTCTCGACTCCGATGATGGAGCTATGCCTGCATCTGTCCAAACTCTCGACTCCGATGATGGAGCTATGCCTGCATCTGTCCAAACTCTCGACTCCGATGATGGAGCTATGCCTACATCTGTCCAAACTCTCGACTCCGATGATGGAGCTATGTATACATCTGTCCAAACTCTCGACTCCAATGATGGAGCTATGCCTACATCTGTCCAAACTCTCGACTCCAATGATGGAGCTATGCCTACATCTGTCCAAACTCTCCACTCCAATGATGGAGCTATGCCTACATCTGTCCAAACTCTTGACTCCAATGATGGAGCTATGCCTACATCTGTCCAAACTCTCGACTCCAATGATGGAACTATGCCTACATCTGTCCAAACTCTCGACTCCAATGATGGAGCTATGCCTACATCTGTCCAAACTCTCCACTCCAATGATGGAGCTATGCCTACATCTGTCCAAACTCTCGACTCCAATGATGGAGTTATGCAAACATCTGTCCAAACTCTCGACTCCAATGATGGAGCTATGCCTACATCTGTCCAAACTCTCGACTCCAATGATGGAGCTATGCCTACATCTGTCCAAACTCTCGACTCCAATGATGGAGCTATGCCTACATCTGTCCAAACTCTCGACTCCAATGATGGAGCTATGCCTACATCTGTCCAAACTCTCGACTCCAATGATGGAGCTCTGCCTACATCTGTCCAAACTCTCGACTCCAGTGATGGAGCTATGCCTACATCTGTCCAAACTCTCCACTCCAATGATGGAGCTATGCCTACATCTGTCCAAACTCTCGACATCATTGGAGCTATGCCTACATCTGTCCAAACTCTCCACTCCAATGATGGAGCTATGCCTACATCTGTCCAAACTCTCGACTCCAATGATGGAGCTATGCAAACATCTGTCCAAACTCTCGACTCCAATGATGGAGCTATGCCTACATCTGTCCAAACTCTCGACTCCAATGATGGAGCTATGCCTACATCTGTCCAAACTCTCGACTCCAATGATTGAGCTATGCCTACATCTGTCCAAACTCTCGACTCCAATGATGGAGCTATGCCTACATCTGTCCAAACTCTCGACTCCAATGATGGAGCTATGCCTACATTTGTCCAAACTCTCGACTCCAATGATGGAGCTATGCCTACATCTGTCCAAACTCTCGACTCCAGTGATGGAGCTATGCCTACATCTGTCCAAACTCTCCACTCCAATGATGGAGCTATGCCTACATCTGTCGACTCCAAACGTTTAATGAATAACTTGTTAAATATAAGTTTCTGGTGATAAAGAATATAAACATATAAATGATGCATTCTATTATTATACCTCTGCAGTTTTTGAGTGTTTGGTTCATAGGAGACACTGTGATTGGCTATTGGCTATACTTGAGTATAAATATTGCGGCAGATTGAGAAACTAATTCTGCAGTTTGTGGTGTAGTTCATGATTGTATTGATGTATAGTTGTGTATTACATGCTTCTTTTATGGTTTTGACCCCAACCATGCAGAGTTATTTTCCTTTCACTTGTATTTTTTTGTTTGATTGTCATACTGAACGTTGCCACACATACTCCTTCCACAGTTTTTGTTGACTCGAACTATGCTTAGTTATTGCTCTTGGACTTATAATTTTATTTTAATTGTCATACTAAAATTGACATAATTAGCAATTTGTTGTTTTCAGGGTAAGTTTTATTATTTTTTCTTTTAATTTGACAGAGCCAAAAGCTTACAGTTGAGCTTTTGTGTGCATGTTGTATGTCCAGTCATCACCTGTCATCCTTCATTAACTTTTGAGGGTCCTCCATGGCCAAGTGGTGCAGTCTCAAGATCACTTACCTGTAACTGTTAAGGTCATAGGTTAAAGTCCTGCTCGCTCTTCCAAAAACTTTATGCGCGAAGGTCATTGGACCTACTAGGATTCATTCTGAGGTCTTCCTCCACCAATAAAATTTGATATGCCATATTTAACCTGAAATGAGTTGAAAATGGCGTTAAACCCCATTCATTAACTTTGCTTCATTTGGCTTCTTCTCTGTAACCATTTGGCAGATATTGACTAAATTTGGTGTGAAGCATTTGCGCAAATGATGACCCTTGGATCAATTTTATTTGGTATATTTTTAAAATCTTCTTTGAAACCACAAGGCCTGAAGATTTGGTATTTTGTATGTAGTATTACATAATTGGTTCAAGCCGTCACCCTAGAATCTAATTTGTCCCCGCTTTGGGGATTTTAATCAGTTTAATATAGGGAAACTTTAATATAATGTTCTTTCCAGTAACTGACCTGCCAGATTTGTTTGTATTTAGCATAAAGGATCTCTATGAATAATGGTTTCAAGTTTATTCAAATGATGGGGCTAAGCCCTATTGCGACCCAGTACTTTTCCATAGGAATACTATGGAAAAATAATAAATTTGTCTCCTCTATTTTAGGTACATGTATTATATAGTTGTCTTTAGGTTATGAGTATTGTTTAGTTATAACAGTCAAGACTAGGTAGTTACTGGAAATTTAATATCCGTAAGGGGTCAGCAGGGGCCCAAAAAGGAATAGAATTTTGAAATATTTCAAAAATCTTTTTTCTTAAGAGCTGGTGAGTCAAATTTGTGATAATCACATGACAATTCTGTAATACTAGGTAGGCAATTTTTGTGAGAAGGTATAAATTTAAGATATTTTCAAAAGAATTTAAGTGATGTTAGCAAACAGTTTATATTATACATCATTCTATCTGTTTATGACAGACACAGTTTTGAAAGACCAACCCCAATCCAAGCCCAAGCCGTCCCTGCCATAATGTCAGGTCGGGACTTAATCGGTATAGCAAAAACGGGTAGTGGTAAAACTCTGGCGTTTCTCCTACCAATGTTTCGACACATAGTGGATCAGCCGGAGTTGGACGATGAAGATGGACCTATAGGTGAGTGGAACATTTCTTACCTGTTGCTAGATTTGTAAGATTATCTGTGTGTTGTCTTTTGTGAAAACAGCTGTTTATGATGGTTTAATTGGACAAAAATTGTTTTACAGATTGACTATTAAACCCACATGACTTTGATGCAGCGATATATAACAATATCAGTAATGTGCATGCACATTAAGCCTTTTTCATACATGACCTGTTACAATGTAATATAGGTAGGCCTCATTGCTTTGTTGTGGACAGGTCTGTAACAGTTGCTGAAAGCTGTTTTAAAATTGATTTTTTTTCCAACAGTTCCTGGCTTAAGGACTATCCTTTAAAGATTTTTTTAAAATTTTAAAACATACCCATGAGATGCATTGTAAGGTGACTCTAAAATAACTATCATATACCCTGTATTGTTTATGATGCTCATTGTGACATGGTGTTATATAACCTTTTGTTTCCTGTATCTGATGCCAAAGTGGTTTTCCGTTAATATGGGTTATTATTAATTGTCTTCATTTTATGAAACATGCTATGTACACGTTACTTGTTGACAGACCGTGACCCGAGTCACTTACTTATATAAAGCCCCAGATTTTGTATTGGATTATCAGTCAGTTTATGTAAGACAGTTGAATGTGTGGTGGTAATAAAATAATAATCGTGTTTCTTCAATACCTAAATTTATTTTTGGTTGTTCAATGAAGATTACTTCACAATTAAATAGATGGAAAATGAAATTTATGCATAAAACCTGTTTAAGTGATCACCTGTATTAACCCTTTACTTCATATAGACACCTATCGACACCTCTAATTTAGACGCCTTTGGACACCTTATATAGAGGACTTTTGAATTATTGGGTAAATTATGTTTATATTAACTGAAAAGTGGAAAACAGTGCTGGAAGTGTTCAGATTGCACTGTTTTCAAAGGCCTTCTGTGATTGGCGCGGGAAAACTCGTATCTATGGAGTAAAGGGTTAATCTGCCACTTGTCTTATGCAGCCACGTTTGCTATTTCCTTTTCTATGCTTTAACTCTTTACTTCATAGAGATATGGCAGTATAGCCTATTCTACCAGATACAGGTAAATGGAAACAGATGTCAATAAACCAATACCCAGCTGATAAGGTTTCTGCACCATTCCCATAGGGGATATTTAAAAATACATGCTGATTGCACACCCAGTTCATTAAAGGGGAACGCAACCCTGTGTATAAAACAGGATAATATGAATAGCTATGAGTTCAGCTTTCTATTAATAGTATTATTATGCATAAATTCGAGTCCATAAAGATATATCAGCTCGTTTTGTAACGGTCATTTTCGCACATCGACTTTATGGTGGAAGTCGCCATATTGGATACCTGTGTGACGTCATAACTGCACTTCCGGTTTAAAACATAATTGATTTATACGCTACAGCAGATGTAGAAACGTGCAATTATAGTCACCGGCAAAAGTACTCGCAAGAATAATAAAATGGATTTTAGTAACGGAGAAGGACTTGTGGCCTACAACTTTGAACCAGAATTTTCAGAACCAGAGTTAAATGAATTAGAAGACGAGAGAAATAGTGAGACGGCACAGTTGTTCACACACGTGAAAGATTTTTGCAGCTGCGAAAACTGTAATGATGCTTTCGTCTGACGAAAATACGTGCTGCAGATGCAATTTCACACTATTGGAAATTTAGAAGATTTAGAATGTATCACAGAAATAATACAAAGATGTCACAGCAATGTCTTATGAAGTTTTCACCCAAAAAGATGATAACTGTTAAACAGTCACACCGATCATGAACCAGAGATCAAACCCGAAACCCATCAATCACAACTCTGACATCTTATCATGTAGCCTGACATTGATGATTGAATTTTTCAAAATAGTAAAATTACCCTTAGCTTGATAAAAAAGTAATTATTGCCGTCAGTGTTGATGTAGATCCAGGCGAGCCTGCACATTCATGCTGTACTATCAGGGTATATACTGTTTGCTACTCAGTCAATACATTATCAAAAAAAAAACACTAATTAGACCAAGAATGGAATTTAAGGGAAAATGTTTTGTTACATATATTTACCTGTCTAAGAGAGATTAAGAAATAATATTATATCTCTTTTCTTATCGTGTTTAGCTGGTGCGGCCATTGTTGCGTACTGAGAAATGGCTGATAAAATTTTGATTTCATATCCTTTTTAGTAAATTTAGATGAAGCATGAATGAGTTGGGTTTTTTTTTTGTGTTGTTTTACATAACTGGCACTGTCTTTTGGTTATTCAAATGGTGTTACTACCCAATTTGATATATGATGATTATCTATTCTACCAGTTCTCTGAACATATATGAATGTGTATCCTTATAGGGAGTGTCATATGAAATATAATGTCTACAGGCATATTGCACAAAGTGTATGTTACTGTCCAGCTACTGGCACCCTGCTGAGCTTTCATAATTCACCAACACCACATTCACACCATGTGGTAATGAGAAATACCCTGCCACATTGTGCATATTGTACCCTAATAAGCGTGATCACCCCAGGTTTAATGACCCCAGGGTTTATGACAGGATGTTATATCACATAGTATTATGTCTTATTACTAATTTAAACATTTTCAGTTAATTAGGGTTTCAATATCAATGCAAACTTACAAGTAAAAAAATTATGTTATATGATTTTATGAATATTTTTCATAAATTGTATACCAGAACACTATTTTAACAGTAAAAAAAACTTTTCATGTATTAATGAATAAATAAAGGAACAAAGGTTTTACTTTATCTTTTTTCATTGCGAAGTAGAGGTAGTTCAAATGTCTATTCAAGAATAATGACCTAGTTGACTGTGAAAAAGCCATATATCAATAAACTAAATTGCCTATTGATTATAAAATTAATAAAATGAGTGTATGAACAATGAATGGTTGACTGGATATTTAGCATCAATTTTTGTCATCGAGGGTTTACTGTTCAGATGTTCAGTTAACCTAACCACTGTTTCCTGCAAAAGTTAACCAGTACTTGAGCACACCCAACAACCGCAAGTAACTGATAATTTTTCCACTCGAATCAGCAGTGAGAGACAAATGATATTGAGACACAATGTTGTATGTCAGTCATCACAGAGACTGTCGCCGGGTTGGGATTCGAACTCGAGACACCAGGATTGTGGTTAGACACGTAACTGACTGAGCTAATCGGGCCTGTCACAATTAATTGGCCTTAATTTGTATTTTAATAACAACTTTTAGATACCATGTCGTTTTCACACCTTATGTTTTGGCATTAACCTCTTGTTTTTATTGTTAATTGGATTATCACACCTGTTCAAACAGCCTGCAATTATAATATTGTGAAAGTTTGATATATCAATTTCACAATATTTTGGAAGAGTATATAAAATTACAAATTAAATTTCAGAAATCAACTGAGCTATATGTTATAAGCACATTTTTAAGAGCTTCCCACTGGATAATATACACTAAGTTTATATGTATGTCGCATATGGTCATCTTCGTACTGAAATCATCAGAAATTGTATCCTTGGATAGTAGTACGCCAAGGCATTGGTACGCTTCATTCTACAATCTTAAGTCCTACCCCAAAGTATAAAGGCGTTTTGCGCGTGATGTCACCAGAAGCTTGACACTGAGGCAATGTGAAATCACATATTAGGAAAACTAAAAACAACACTGCCCACAAAACATATCGCATTACTCCACCCACTTATTCCGCTGGAGAAAACAATGTTTAATGGGTTAAGTCCTTCAATTCAGAATCGTTTTCGCGTTTAATTGTCTACCTTCGATGTTCACTAATGCACTGTATATCTGTATATAAACTGATTACGTATATTAGTGTATATACATAAGAGTTTCAGTAGAGAGCAGTCACTAACGACACAATACAATTTGCGCGATAACTAGAACGGAAGTGCAGTTATGACGTCACCGAATACCTCCATCACAAAAGAGCTACAAAATGGCGGCGCCCATAGCATTTAGGAAACGCTTGAAATCATGATATTTAATGTCATTTTTCTCATTTGATAAATTTCGTACAATTAAAATTTGTTGATTTTTGTGTTATTTACATGTCTATTTAACGATAAATAGCCATTTATATTCTGACGTGCGGTACCCTTTAAAGTCATTATTTCAGTAAGAAATATTGATTTTATACTTTTTTTGTGTCCGTAAAATTTGTTGCAAATTAAATTTTATTTCTGGCGATATAAAAATTATTATTCTTTGGCAATTGATAATGAGATATATAAATAGAAACTAAATAGATTTTGTTTCATTTCCTTTTTTTTCTAAATTCAACACTAGTTTATATATATCTTGCTTATAAAGTTAATATTTCTACAAGATATATTGATTTTACACTTTTTATGTCAGTGTAAACTTTGTTGAATATTAAATTATCTTTGTGATGATAAAAAAAAAAATTCAATGACAATGGAATACAAAGATACACGGATATAAAGCAAGAAGACTTTTCATTTCATTTCATTTTTAATTTTGACACCAATTTATTGTAAGCAATAATTTACAATGATATTTCTATATGTAACATAATTCAAACAATGAATAAACTTAATAAAATAATTAAAATAGGAATAGTTTTACTATTTTATTTTTTACTATTTTACCAAAAGTATCATAAATATAATGTTACTACACTTATTTATATACAAAATATGCAAGAGCTTTCAGTTTTGGTTGGATAATTTTATAATCTTTAGTTTATGGTGGAATTTGAAAATTTATTTTCCATTTAAGGTAAAAGCTGAACAAAATTTAAATTAAAAACTATCAAATCCTCCTGGAAGGTTTGGTCCTGACTGCTCTGTGTGAACTTTCAAACTGAAATAAGAGAAAAACATACATAAGTTCACTAAACGGACAAAACAGATTATTTACAATAATAATTAAGGACTACCTTTACTACTACTACTAAATTATTATGATTAATACAACTACTACACATTTATTATAAGATCTATTTTTATGAATAATCAATAACAATAATAGAAAGTGGTAGTTTTTATTATAATAATGGTAGGTCTACATGTAGTAACAATTTATCTGTTAATATATATAATAATGGTAGGTCTAATAACAATTTATCTGTTAATATAATAGTAAAAATAGAAATGACTTATTATTCTATTATGTGTTCTATTACCATGCTACAATTTTACCTATGAAAAAAAAAAATACTTGTTTTATAACTTTCCCTTCTTGAGCATTTTTTAAAAAGAATCCCTTTGCTATTATTTTTACATGTAACTCTACATGTATGTAAATAAATTGCTTCTGTCATCAGATCAGATCAGAAAAATCAAAGTTAGAATCGGACATAAATCTAAATTGGTAATGTGTATAATATTTATAAATTAATTAGAACGGGATCTTTCACAGACAAACAGATAATTAAAAAAATAATTACCATGTTATAATGACCAGCAGACATCATGCTGATATGGTTTTATCATCCCTTGTTTGTGATCACTTTAAATGGGGTTTTGTCAATAAGTATTATATTCCATTTTAAATATCAAATATCAATAAAAACCCTGGACTGATTTGCATTTTGGAATTTTAGAAGCCTTGGTGAGATATGACACCTTTCGGTCTGGCATTTTCAGATATTTATTCAAGCAGATGTTGGATGTAATAATGGTTATAATGGAAACCTAATGGGAATGTGTATCACCTAATTGATATATGTATGTTTGTTTGTGTTAGTAATTGGCTGGGTGGTCAATCAGTACTAGGTAGATTTGGGCTGGGCAAGATTTCAAACTCATGACCCTAGGTTTGATAGTTGTCTGCGCTTTGCATTTTTTTCCTTGCGCATGATGTCAGTGCATAAATTAAAACTAGGTTATGGCACAGACTTTATATATGGATATAGACAGATAAGCATATGCTTGAGATTTTGTGCAAGTATTCACACAAATTTCTACGAAAATGTTTTCATACATCTGTTTCTATTCATCTCCAATTTATTATTTTGCAGAATGAAATAACCAACGAAATGAGACCATTCTGAGATATTTGTGTTCAAAATTAGTATAGCTTTATTAATTAGGAAACAAGTATAGTGCCCCTAAAACAAACACCTGCAATTGCTTAAAGTTTGCATGAAGCTGCAACGTTTTTAAATGAAGAACATTTTTTATCCTCCATCACATAGCAGAAGGGGGAATACAGGAATAGTCAAGTCCTCCATCCTTCCATCCCTCTGTCTTTCCATGTACACTCTGTACCTCCTAAAACCCTTGAAGGATTTTCATGAAACTTGGGCCAGACATTCATCTCCTTGAGAGGATGCGCAAACTCACATTTCAACTATGTTGCTTCAATGTTAAGGTCACAATTCAAGGTCAGATGTCAGCCTTGAGTTACTCCTGAATTTCTGCAGTGCATCTCCTAATCCCCTTAAAAGGACTTCCATGAAACTTGTGTGTTCACCTTCGCGAGAAAACATGCAAAACTGTATTTCAACTATATTAGTTCAAAGGGTTCCTTCATGGCCAAGTGGTCCAAGGCATCCTCTCAAGATAACTTACCTCTCACTGCTAAGGTTGTAGGTTGAATTCGCATTCACTCCAAAAACTTTATGTGAGAAAGTTTGCCAGACACTTGTGAAAGGATGATGGTTCTACTCAGATTCATTCTGAGGTCTTCATCCACCAATAAAACTGGATATGCCATATATAACCTGAAATGTTTTGAATATGGCATTCAACCCCATTAAAAAATAAAAAATGCTAGTTCAAGGTCACCGTTCAAGGTAAAATGCTTTCAATCTCTATTTTATTTCACTCTCATAAAATTTGTTCACCTCATTGAGATGATTCAAATCATGTCAGGTCAATGTCACAATTTAAGATCGTCTTGTGCCTGCTGTCTATTTCTAAAACTCCTTGAAGGATTTTCATGAAACTTCAATCACATGTTCACCTCATCAAGTGCCCAGTAAAAGGGACTTTTATTACTTGATCTCATTGGCCCTTCAAGATAATCAATAACTACATAATTAACGTGTGTTATTGTTAATTGCCTCCTGTATGGTCATTTATCAATTAAGCAAATTAAACAGGATTTTACTCTCTTTTTCTTTTCTCAAAAATGTTTGTAAAATGATAATTTATTTTTAATGAAATTCATTATGAATTTTTACACGAAGGGCAGTTACTCATTCTGACTATGATAAGATATGCAAAAATTGCATTATCTCCCTTTATTGAACTCTTAACTCTCTACGTATGAAAGTGATTTAGCGTTTATTTAGGATATTTTGCAAATGATTTTTTATCTCTGCAGTTATATATATTAAATAGAAAATTAAAAATTCTAATCTTTTGATACTTTTATGTGTTAACATCTAGTTTACAAGTAGTTTAAACTTATTTATTTTACTTCATTTGTGAAACAAGTTCTTACAACGTAGGCAAATCACGCTCAAAGTCTTCCTGGTGAGAACCAGTTCTAAGCTTATGCAGAAAAGTGTCTTGCTCAAGGACACCACACATAGCCGTGGCTGAGGATCAACCCAGGGCCCTCCGATCATGGGTTTGGTGCTCTACCACTAAACCACGCACTCCACTAACATCCAGTTTATACAGATATTATGATAATAATGTAAGTTACATAATAATTGTAAGAATCAGTACTAGTTTAGTGTAGCTTGGTGCGATGAAAGCTCAGAGTTATATGAACTGCTGACAAATCCGCTTCTTGAGAGCCACTGATGAGAGCGGCCAACACTATTTATTACTCAGACTCTTCCTAGATGAAACAAATTTTGTAATATGTAACTTATATGATGGGTCAATTATAATCAAAATACTGCTTAACGATCTTCACCAAGTTCTTTGGACACTTTCTAGGATGAAACAAATTCTACAATATGTAACCAAAATGACAGATTAAAATCGAAATCAATCATGTGACTCATTTGATTCGTCAGAAATAAACTTTTGAACAATCCTGACCTACTTCCTTTAATAGGTTGTGTGGAGAGACTTTGTTATACAGTCTTTTGCATTGTTTAGCTGTTTTATGAACTTAACTTAAGCATGTTAAACCTTTTGATTTAAAGGAGTGCAAGTTATTATTTTGTTATCTGGCGTGGGTCATAAGATTATGTCAGAGACGATAATCTGGGTTTACTTCTGGCAATTAATTATTTTTGTTGACTGCCAGCTTAACTAAACAAGAAGTTTGTAATGCATGGGAAAATTACCTCTTGTACTTTCTTCTTTTATATTGGTAGTGTTTTTTATGAAAAGGTATGATTTATTTTAAATTCCATTTAAATTCTCACATTATAAATAGTATACCTCATCATCATCATCATCATCATCATCATCATCATTATCATCATCATCATCATCATCATCATCATCATCCTCATCATTATCATCCTCATCACCACCAACACTATCAACATCAACATCATCATCACCACCACCACCACTATCATCATCATCAAAAACATCATCATCATCATTTTCATCATCACCACCAACATCATCAACATCATCATCACCACCATCATAATCATCATTATCATCATCATCATCATCATCAAAAACATCAGGTCAGGTTTTTCATTAAAAATCCTAATTATCATCTGTCTCAAAGGACACAATTACATTTACATGCCTCTTTAGGGGCATTTGTCACTCACTAGAGACATTTCTTGGTTTTTAGCTCAGCTATCATAGAATAGGGGGGCTATTGTACTGCGTTGGCATAGGCATTGCTTTTTTTCAGGTTAAAGTTTTTTATCAGGTAAGATGTCTATGCAACCACTCTTTTGATATGAATGAAACTTCACATGTGTGTTCAGCATCATCAATGGAACTAACAAACATAAGAGCCATAACACTGGGTTGCATTTTGGCAGATTTATTGATTTTTTTTGGACTTAATTTATCAGGTTAAAGTTTTTTATCAGGTAAGATATCTATGCAACCACTCATACGATATAAATGAAACTTCACATGTGTGTTCAGTAACATCAATGGAATGCACAGAAATAAGAACCATAACTCTGGGTTGCATTTTTTACAGTGTTATGGCCCATTTGTACTGATAGATTTTTAGACGTTATAAGGTTTTTGATTTGGTACTTATTTCATCATCCTATCATTGGACATGAATGAAAATTCGCATGTGTGTTCAACATCCTCTAGGAAACTCATAGAGACAAGAATGATAACTCTTGATTGTATTATGCAGAGTTATTTCCCTTTTAGACTTAGAAATTTTGTTTTTAGCAGGTTAAAGTTTTTAGTACAAGGCCTTGATCTTAGATATGACAAAGATATGGCAGATCCTCTCTCATATTTGTTCAAAACCATAACCTGAGGGCAAAATTTGCTGCACTAAGGGGTAAACAATTCTATTTTTTTTTAAAATTTTTTTTAATTTTTTGTTCATATTTTTCTCTTTTTTTTTTACATAGAGGTTAATCCTTTTTGTTTCTTTTAGATTTATTTTCTTCATTATCAACTATAAATCCATTTTCATGAATTGGTACTGATATTTTGCCCTTTGAGGTGAAGTTAGTGCATAGGTCTATATGAATGAATGAATGAATGAATGAATGAATGAATGAATGAATGAATGAATAGGGTTTTACGTCGTACCAACACATTATAGGTTATTTGACGCCAACAGGAAGGAAGATTCCAGGTTCACTCTACATGTACAAAAACAACAAATTAACATACAGATAAAAAAAAAACATAAAAAAATGAATATGCAGAATGAACTTAGAACCTTGATACCTGCAGATCTGCAGAGTTTCAGCAAATTCTATCATATTACTCAAATTGTCACTTCTTACAACATGCATGAGCCACAGTGATCCTATTCTTGCCATCACTCATAGGTCCATCTATATGTCATGCTGAATTAAATAATATTAAGGCAATACAAGCCATCCATTCACTTTGTTGTTTTCAAAAAAACATAACTGTTGATAATGAAAATGAAAAGGATGAACATTTTTGCTAATATATTTTTAACAGATAAGCAGTAATTATAGTTTTAAATTTACCACCCCTGAGTTTTAATTGTCTTCCATTTTGTACATATTTCCTGTAAAAGCTGTTGTTTTAGAACAGCACCAAAATAGTCGCACTCGCTGTCCTTCCAACAGCTCTTGTTATATTTTTAATTCGATTAAACACCATTCCCTACACATTACAGTTTATTTATGTGGTATAACCAGTTTTATTGGTGGAGGAACATCTCAAAACCATTGTTCTTCAATAAGTAACTGGACACTTTATCACATTAAGTTTTATTGATTGAGCTGTTCTCAGAACCTTGACCTCAACAGTGAGAGATAAGCAATTTTGTGCTGGTGTCTTAGACCACTTGGCCATGGAGGAACATTCATCATCATTATAATGACTGTCATTATCAGAATCATACTTTTCATTATGATAATCTTTATTATTATCATCATCATCATCATCATTATAATAGTCATTATCAATATCATTATTTTCATTGTAATAATCATTATCAATACCTCCATAAGGCCATAATGAATGAATTGCTAGATTATCATCCCCGCCTGCCCCCTAATTTTCATGCTACCCCAACCCTTTTTATCTTCATAAAAACAAACAATAAAAAAAAACATCAAAAATTTTAAAAAATAAAAAAATAAAATCCTCCCACCCTCCCCGTTTTTAATGGTGATATGGATGATAATCTAGCAATTAATTTATAATGGCCTAACCATCAATCAATCATCATCACTAACATGACCATCATTATCATCATCATTGTAATCACTATTATGAGGGTCATCATAAATCATCATTGTGACCATCGTTCTGTCTCTGCTCTCTTATGTATTCTTCCATCTTATCACAACACAAAATCATCACCACAATTATCATCATCATCATCAGCAGCAGCAGCAGCAGCAGCAGCAGCACTGTAATTATCAACCTTAAAATAATTATTGTTTGTATATATTGTACATTTGTCCCAGTTCTGAAAGATGTACCATTTGGGAATACTGCCACTTGAGTGGCTATTCAGGGTTTATTGACTGTGATAACTTACTTTTCATCAATAATTGACATAGCGCTGCAGTGGAATAGGGCTGTCATTGATTTGGAACAAGAATTAAATGGACTATAACAATTGTTTGAATAAGTCTTATATGAATCATAATGGTTAAATATGAATCATAAATAGATAAAGAAAAAAATCCTCTTTTCTAAGACTATTTTTAGTTTGTCTGATTCTTTGATTTAGGAAATTTTTCCAGAGTATATAACATCAATATTTTCTTACTGACTGTTTACGTCAATTACATGACAGGTAAATGATGTAGACCCAGATAGATCAAACTTGCAGTTTCCTGAGGATCAGCACTGTTTGGCTGTATGTTGGTATTTTATAATTATTATGCCTTTTTAATGAGAATGGACTGTTTTGAAAAATGAAGTTTAAAGAGTGGCATGTTAATGTTAACTGTTGATATTAGATTCTATTTATGAAGTCTGGATGAGTGAAAAGAAGAAAAAAGTAATATAAGTCATGCCATATTAATTCAAATAAAGGATGTTGGTACATTAAATAACTGTTAGATCTAGAAATTCCCTATAGGTGTAAGAATTTTATGTGAATGCCTAACCGAGTAAAAATGAAAATGTTGAATGTTTTCAGTAATTTGATTTTGTATTCAGTGTAGAATACACTACATGTACAGCACAAAACCTTTGAATATTTATCCACATTGTATTCATCGTCAAACAATTGTTGATGGCATTGCTCAACTAAAGTACCATTAACATAAATTCACTGAGTCCTGGATGGAGACCAAATTTTAACAGTAAACTGTGAGTCATTTGCTGGCAGGTCTGCTGAGGTCCTCATCTCTCTTATCTTCCAGTATCAATATATAAATATAAAAAAGATTCCTGCATTAAAAAAGACTTAAGTGTCCTTTTGAGAGGACTGGAGCTTCCTCTGATGGAGAGGACTAGAGCTTCCTCTGATGGAGAAGACTAGACCTTCCTCTGATGGAGAGGACTGGAGCTTCCTCTGATGGAGAGGACTAGCGCTTCCTCTGATGGAGAGGACAAGAGCTTCCTCTGATGGAAAATACTACAGCTTCCTCTGATGGAGAGGACTAGAGCTGATGGAAAAGAATAGAGCTTCCTCTGATGGAGATGACTAGAGCTTCATTTGATTGAGAAAACTAGAGCTTCCTCTGATGTAGATGACTAGAGCTTCCTCTGATGGAGACGACTAGAGCTTCCTCTGATGGAGAGGACTAGAGCTTCTTCTGATGGAGAGGACTAGAGCTGATGGAGAAGACTAGAGCTTCCTCTGATGGAGATGACTAGAGCTTCATTTGATTGAGAAAACTAGAGCTTCCTCTGATAGAGATGACTAGAGCTTCCTCTGATGGAGAGGACTAGAGCTTCATCTGATGGAGAGGACTAGAGCTGATGGAGAAGACTAGAGCTTCCTCTGGTGGAGATGACTAGAGCTTCATTTGATTGATAAAAACTAGAGCTTCCTCTGATGGAGAAAACTAGTGCTTCCTCTGATGGAGAGGACTAGAGCTTCTTCTGATGGAGAGGACTAGAGCTGATGGAGAAGACTAGAGCTTCCTCTGATGGAGATGACTAGAGCTTCCTCTGATGGAGAGGACTAGAGATTCATCTGATGGAGAGGACTAGAACTTTCTCTGATGGAGAAGACTAGAGCTTCCTTTGTTTGAGAAAACTAGAGCTTACTGTGATAGAGATGTCTAGAGCTTCCTGTGATGGAAAACACTAAAGCTAACTCTGATGGAAAATACTAGAGCTTCCTCTGATGGAAAATACTTGACCTACCTCTGATAGGACTAGAGCAGATGGAGAAGACTAGAGCTTCCTCTGATGGAGATGACTATAGCTTCATCTGCTGGAGAGGACTAGACTTCTTCTGATGGAGAGGACTAGAGCTTCCTTTGATTGAGAAAACTAAAGCTTCTTCTGATGGAAAGGACTAGAGCTTCCTCAGATGGAAAATACTAGAGCTACCTCTGATGGAGAGGACTAAAGCTGATGGAAAAGACTAGAGCTTCCTCTGATGGAGATGGCTATAGCTTCATCTGATGGAGAAGACAAGAGCTTCCTCTGATGGAGATGACTAGAGCTTCATCTGATGGAGATGACTAGAGCTTCCTCTGATGGAGATGACTAAAGCTTCCTTTGATTGGGAAAACTAGAGCTTCCTCTAATGGAGAGGACTAGAGCTTCCTCTGATGGAAAATACTAGAGCTACCTCTGATGGAGAAGACTAGAGTTTCCACTGATGGAGAGGACTAGAGCTTCCTCTGATGGAAAGGACTACAGCTTCTTCTGATGGAGATGACTAATGCTTCATCTGATGGAGAGGACTAGAGCTTCCTTTGATTGAGAAAACTAAAGCTTCCTCTGATGGAGACCACTAGAGCTTCCTCTGATGGAGAGGACTAGAGCTTCATTTGATTGAGAAAATTAGAGCTTCCTCTGATGGAGAGGACTAGAGCTTCCTCTGATGGAGAGGACTACAGCTTCCTCTGATGGAGAAGACTAATAATGTACCTGGCTGTAATGTTCCTGACTAATGTACCTGACTTTAATGTACCTGACTGTAATGTACCTGACTAATGTACCTGACTAATGTACCTGTCTGTAATGTACCTGACTAATGTACCTGACTAAGGTACCTGACTGTTATGTACCTGACTAATATACTTGCCTGTAAGGTACCTGACTGTAATGTACATGACTTTAATGTACCTGACTGTAATGTACCTGACTTTAATGTACCTGATGATAAGGTACCTGACTGTAATGTACCTGACTTTAATATACCTGACTATAAGGTACCTGACTGTAATGTACCTGACTTTAATGTTCCTTGTTGTAATGTTTTGACAGAGCACACTAGTTTTTAGCTCAACTATTCTGAGAATAACGAGAGCTATTGTACTCACCCACGCGTCGGCATAGGCGTCACACCTTGGTTAAAGTTTTGCATGCAAGTACCATCAAGTCCATATCTCAGTTACCATTGCATGTATTTGATTGAAACTTTACACATGTCTTCCTAGTCATCAACCCTACTACAATAACTAAGTTAAATAACTCTTGCATGAATATATTGCAAATTTTTGCCCTTGTTTGATTTAGAAAATTTGGTTAAAGTTTTGCATGCAAGTACCATCAAGTCCATATCTCAGTAACCATTGCATGTATTGATTTGAAACTTTACACAAGTCTTTCCAGTCATCATCCCTACTACAATAACTAAGTTAAATAACACTTGCGTGAATATAATGCAAATTATTGCTCTTGTTTGACTCCGGAATTCTGATTAAAGTTTTGCGTGCAAATACCATCAAGTTTATATATCAGCAACCATTGCATGTATTGACTTGAAACTTTACACAAGCCTTTCTAGTCATCAACCCTACTACAATAACTGAGTTAGATAACTCTTACATTAATATAATACAAATTATTGCCCTTGTTTGACTTAGGAATTCTGATTAAAGCTTTGTGTGCAAGTACCATCAAGTCCATATCTCGGTAAGCAAGTGATTGAAACTTTACACAAGCCTTCCCAATCACCAACCCTACTACAAAAACTTAGTTAGATAATTCTTGCATGAATATAATGCAAATTATTGCACTTGTTTGACTAATTAGAAGTTTGGATAAAGTTTTGCATGCAAGTACAGTCAAGTCCATATTACACCAACATCTCAATGTATTGGATTGAAATTTACATATCGCTTTGTTGTCATGAAACCAACTAAATTAATCAAGTCGGATAACTCTTGCCAGATTTCTTTGCAAATAACGACCTTTGTTTTACTTAGAAATTTTATAACTCAGCAGTCACTGCATGTATTTGATTGAAACTTCATACAAGATATTGCAGTTATAAGACCTACTCAATTTTGTAAATTTTGTAAGTTAGATAACTCTTATTTGCTTTGATTTGTCATCAGTCTCAATCAAATTTGTACTTCTGTGACAAATATTCAAATACATGTAGTCAAACGTGCTGTCCCTCCGACAGCTCTTGTTGTTATTTTCTTTATGTCAGTTTCGCAAATGTTTATTTCAATATGTGTCCCATTCTGCTTCATAAGATTAAATTGCACTTTAACATGTGACAGAGCACAATTTTCACACTAGAATTGTGAAACCTCGGGGAAAGCTAGCAGATTAGGTATAATACCATCACAACATTATATATGTCTCACCACAGATGTAATCTGATTACGACATGCTATAAGATTTTATTTCACTTCATAATGGTATTATTTCGTACTATTATTAACTTTGAGTAATCTTGATTAACTAAGGCCATGTGATAAACACCCTAATGCTATTAGAAGTGTAGTGGGCCAAGTTAAGGTTTAGTAAACATTCTTAATAACATAGACTGGCTGAGACTAATTTAGATGTTTAATTGGTTAGACCTCATTAAAACTCGTTTGAGTGTAGCTTTATAATCTTACTGGCCATAGGCCAGGGGTAAAGTTCTTGAAAATGTCAAGATTTTGTCCTTATCTCACTTTATCTGTTTAGTTTAACTTATTTACTTTACATTGATTGTGAAACAAGTTCTTACTACTTAAACAAATCTTCATAGGGAGAACCAGTACAAGGCATAATTGTGTTGGTAAAATGTCTTGCTCAAGGTGATTACATATTGTGAGTGCTGAACCCATGACTACCAACCTTTGGTCCGATGCTGTACCACTAGAATACATGCTTCAGTGCATCTGTTGTCATAGTTACATGTATTTGTTTCACACATGCAGGGTCATCCGTGCCTCAGTGGTCTAATCTGTCATCTCAAGATCATTTACCTCTCACTGCTAAGGTCGTAGGTTAGAGTCCTGCTCTCTCCAAAAACTTAATGTGAAAAAGTTTGCCAGTTACTTGTGGAAGGATGGTGGTTCTACTCAGATTCAGTCTGCGGTCTTCCTTAATCAGTAAAAGTGGATATGCCATATATAACCTGTCATGTGTTGAAAATGGTGTTTAAACCCCATTCAAAACCCCATTCAAAACCCCATTCTTTCACGCATTGATTTAAATTTGATGTGAATATTGGGGAGCTGTTTAATACAATGTTTTTTAACAAATTAAATTTATTTTATTATTTTATTATGCACCAGAATTTTATTACGGATATAAAAATATTATTATCACAGTTGCAATTGTACAAAAAGATATAATTAGTTTATTAGAACACTGTTACCACGGTTACCGAATCAACAAATGTTACAGTTTTTATTGGCCTGTTTGCCAGCATATCATTCCGCATGTCGTCTGTACCAGTGTGACGACCAGTTTTGAGAACACTTTTGATACCACCGGGGAGACACTGTTGTCTCTTTTGTCTGTCCTTGTTGCCAAAATAGTGTTGTGAATCTGTTGAAGATGTTCGCGATGACATTGTGTGCATGTGTTGTAGTCCTTCGTGGTGGTCACTGTGAATGAATGATGGTACAACTTTGTCTGTGTCTGCCGTGGCAGTGTCTGATATTTCATTGTCCTGAGATAATATCACTAAATGTGCACGATTAAACTGAGTATTATTATTGCCATTGTTGGTGGATGTTTTGCCACTGCCTTTATCTTCCACCATTTGTCCGTTATCAGTGATCAGTTTATTGTTGTTGTTGCTGATACCCGCTATGCTTATGTCCGTGTGGGAATCAGAGCTCACCTCAAGTACATTTGAACATGCAAGTGGCTCTTTGTCAAACTGCGGTCTCTGACTCATACTTGTAGTGCAACCCTGTAATGCAGAAAAGTAGAATTCATGTAATATATATATAAAAATATATGCATGTATGTATAATATTGGTTTGCATTGTTACACTTGTAACTAGACATGCTCACCATAGTCTGGTCTGTCACGTGTCTATATGTATGGTTTTTCACAAATAGTTATCTTCATATATATGTATATATATATACAGACATAAATGTACAGACCATACTACGTCAAGTGCACCTAGCTTCAATGCAAACCATAGACACAATATCAATGCATCTGCCAAACCAAAAAAATTTGGTGTCAGCCATGACTTAATATATACTATGGTTTTACATGCAACACACCTTGACTGGACGGACAATTTACATACATGAACTGATAGCTTGTATATTTTTTATTTTTGTTTGTTTGTTTGCAGAGCATTAATATATGATATATTATGGAAGGGGATCATGCATGTTTTATTGCCTACCAAAATGTTGATGATTCTTAATTGTTGAAAATATTTGCAATTACTGGAAGGTCTCTAAATGATGTTATTGAGGAAGTTTCTGTATCTTAAAATTTTGTTTTGTCATTGTTGGAGATGCGTCTGGCGACACGTGTGTTAGTACGTCATCATATGTTTACTTTGTCTCCGTTGAACTTGATTGGTCGATACTTAAGCCATCCAGGGGGTCTTGCTGGCGGCCAGTTTTGATATCATATCTGATGGTATGTTCTTATGTAATCAGATAGGATGACATTCTGTCTACATCTCCTTGATAGATGACTGAAGTGTTTATGACGTCTAGATGACTGAGGGCCTTTCATACCAGGAAAACACTA
The DNA here is from genome assembly GCA_029582155.1 of Panopea generosa. Taxonomy (NCBI): domain Eukaryota; kingdom Metazoa; phylum Mollusca; class Bivalvia; order Adapedonta; family Hiatellidae; genus Panopea; species Panopea generosa. The sequence goes on from CM055895.1 coordinate 20,848,489, forward strand.
AACTGTAGTAGGAACATTATCTTTCTGCTGTTAAGAGTTTTTTTTTATTGCAAAAGGAAGCAAAATTCTTTTAATTGATTCATCATCTGTTGTTTTTTTGCCATTTTATTATTTTCATAACATTGCACTAATGATGATTGACTAATGCACAGTTTCCAGTTACCGGTTTTGAGTAAAAAATATTTTGACTTTAAATAACTTATAAAATTTTGTCAGTTGTATTCAATTTTGTTCAAGTAATTTAGTGTCTAAATATTTTATTTAGACAGTTTCACAATCTTACAGCCCTGAACAACCATGCCATAAACTGTATTCATCTGTTGCACCATCTTCTTTAATAGACTTAAAGGTTAAATGGCCTGCAGTCTTAAAACAATTAACATGCAGGGAAGTAATGAAGTGGATAGAGTGTTCACTGCTCATGCTACAGGTTTCAGATTCAATCCTCAGCTGGACCTGATGGTCTCTCAAAAAACAACACTCAGTTCTGTTTCTACCCAGAAAACAAATTTGAGAGTGGTTTATGAAAGCTCTGAGCTTACTTTGCAGTCGAGCTTAAGTATACTTATATATAATCTAAATCTAAAGCAATTTCTACTTTATCGGGATTTTAAGTCACAAATGCTTGTTTTGGCAAGCGCATGTATTTGACTTTCATTGAAAAAATTGATTTTTTTTAGACCTAAAGTTTTCAATTTCATTTCAAATAATTGTTTCTGCATGTTAATATTAGAAATAGAATTTTGTATCTAAATTGTTAAGGCCATAATAAAATAATTGCTAGATTATCATCCCCATTTGCCCTGCAACTTTACTGCCGCCCCAACCTTTTTTATTTTCATAAAAAAAAAAAAATGAAAAAAAAAAAAAAAAAAAATTAAGAAGATTAAGAAAAATTTGGATGATAATCTTGCAATTAATTTATAATGGCTAAAACTGTTTGAGTTTGAACTCATGAGTGAGTGATTTAAGGGAAACATGACATTTTAGTTGGATGAATTTTCGCACAATTTATTAAATTTATATAACGTCAGTTAGAAGGTTGTGGGTTTGATCCCTACTGGGTCATACCAAAGATTTAAAAATGGTACTAAGCTTCCTAGCTTGGCCCTCAGCATTTAGAGGAGAGTTCTAGGTCTGATCAGCCCAGTGTCAGTATAATGTGCGCTTAGAAAACTGTTTCTAGTAAACAAGGTCGTGATATAGCTGAAAAATTGTTGAAATTGTTTAAAACGAATCCAAGCACCATACAAACAAAACTAACATGATCTAAATGATGCAATGGTGAAAATATCACAATAAATGTTGTACCTGTGCACAGTGAGACCCTTAACTGGAAAAAGAGGGACAACACTTGTTAATGGCTGAACATGAGACAATGTTTCATTGTTGCCATGTATTCATTTAAATTACCCTGATATTACATGTACTTGGTCTTAATGTCTAATTGAATACTCAGTCCCAATTTCTAATTGAATACTCAGTCCCAATGTCTAATTGAATACTCAGTCTCAGTGTCTAATTAAATACTCAGTCTCAATGTCTAATTGAATACTTAGTCCTAATGTCTAATTGAAAACTCAGTCTCAATGTCTAATTGAATACTCAGCCTCAATGTTTAATTAAAATCTCAGTCTCAATGTCTAATTAAATACTCAGTCTCAATGTCTAATTGAATACTCAGTCCCAATGTCTAATGGAATACTCAGTCCCAATTTCTAGTTAAATACTCAGTCTCAATGTCTAATTGAATACTCAGTCTCACTGTCCAATTGAATACTCAGTCCCAATGTCTAATTGAATACTCAGTCCCAAAGTCTAATTGAAAACTCAGTCACAATGTTTAATTAAATACTCAGTCTCGATGTCTAATTAAATACTCAGTCTCGATGTCTAATTCAATACTCAGTCCCGATGTCTAATTAGATACTCAGTCCCAATTTCTAATTAAATACTCAGTCCTGATGTCTAATTAAATACTAAGTCTTGATATCAAAATAAATACTCGGTCTTGATGTCTAATTAAATACTCAGTCTCAATACTCAATCTTGATGTCTAATTAAATACTCAGTCCCAATGTCTACTTAAATATTCAGTCCCAATGTCTAATTAAATACTCAGTCTCAGTGTCCAATTAAATACTCAGTCTCAATGTCTAATTAAATACACAGTCCTGATGTCAATTAAATACTCAGTCCCGATGTCTAATTAAATTCTCAGTCTTGATGTCTAATTAAAAACTCAGTCTCAATACTCAGTCCTGATGTCTAATTAAATACTGTCTCAGTGTCTAATTAAATACTTAATCATATCATAGTTGTTAAAACTTAGTATTACATAAATGTAGCGTGTGTCTTTACCAACCCAAGAGGTATTTTTCAATGAATTACTGATTAACTGATGTTCCTTGAAAACTAAGATTGAAACTTTGAAATGCAGTTTAGTAAGGTAAAAAGTCCTTGAACGATGATAATGACATCTGTATTTGTTATGGTACCTTGTATTGAGTGCACTTGGGTCAAGATCACTGTTCTTACATGAGGTAGGGAGGCCTTGATGAGAAGGCATGTCCTTGGTCAGTTTTAAGTCTTATCTTGGTCAAGCTTCGGACATGCTGTTTACAGCGTGGTCGTGTCTTGTATCTAGAGGGAATATAGTCTTAAGTACATCGTCCTTGGTAGCTGTGATGTCAAACTGACTAGTCATGTAATTGAAAGGGCTCATCGCTGACCACAGGTCAGTCCTCTAAAATATGTGCTTATCAATATATCTGTGTCGTCACAAGGAGATGCACAGAATATTTGAAATGCTTATATATGATAACCCCGTGTTATCTGTACGTTCTCGAGTACCCTAGTAGTAAACTATTGAAATCGTCTTGCTTGTAAACAGAATTCCTGTGGAAAATGCGATTTCAATATGGAATTTCAATTTACATCTCTGTAATGTTATTTGATTATTCAAAAACATAAACAAAGAGCTTAATGCAAGGTATAGAGTCAACGTTGTTTTACATACTTTTGTAAATGAAGTACTAAATTAGTGTGCTACTGTAGTTGTGGCCAATCTAGATGATTTATATGTATAAAACTAATGTTAATGTGTGTAAAGCTTTTTTTGTATATACAGTTAAACCTGTCTTAAGCAGCCAGTGAAGGGAATGGGCAAAAGTGGCCTTTTAAGACAAGTGGTTGCTTAATACAGGTGAATTTGCTCTGAAAACATAGAAATGGGAAACGACAAATGTGGCTGCTTAAGACAAGTGGCTGCTTAATAAAGGTGGCCACATACACAGGTTTGACGGTATCTGTTATGAAAAAAACATACTAAAATTGTTTTTCGGTTTACCTAGTTCTTGGCTTAATTTAAACATATTATTTTACTTTGATTGTGAAACATGTTATGACAAATCACGCTCAAAGACTTTCTGGGTAGAGCCAGTATTAAGCATATGTGGAAAAAGTCTTGCTCAAGGACACCATGCATAGTCCCTCAACCTTCAGATCCTGGGTTCGATGCCCTTTCACTGGACCAAGCTCTTGGCTTGAAGTTAAGGTCAGTGATAAAATATACAAATGCAAACAATGTAGGCTGAGATGACCCTGTGAGTGCTGTACATAAGGACATCAGTGTGTTTGAATCAACATCTATTATGGTACATGTATGACATATTTGTTTGTTTTAAATGATCAAAATATTTGGTTGGGCAATATTTCTAGTTAGTATAGATTATTATTCTGGTGAACTTCCATTGATTCACCGGGTCAATCTTTTAAGTGCATTTATTGATTTTCATATTGATACGGCTGTATAAATAAATTCTGTTTTTTGTGTTATACAGATTTATTGTCAATTTGACTTCAATTCATAATTGTCATTAAAAAGACAATAAACGGAATTTAAATTCCATTTAATAATAGATGGTACTTGATGACATTGACAAACTCTGTCAGTTTGCAAAATGCAAAAACGTTCCATGCTCACTAAAGAGTTCATGCTCAACTGTAAAACGAATAGTCTCTCTATGATAGCAATTGCTTCTAATGTAAATTCGAGGCTGAGTCGAGTGTTTTGTGTTTATATGATTTCTGGAAATTGTGCTTGAGTATGAATAGTTTAGCATCAAAAAGTTCATAACATCATGGCCTGGTTGTTGAAGGATCTCTGATGGTAAGCTCACACAACCAGGTGCAGGTTTAAAACCATTGTAACTCCTTATATATTTATATTTAGTTACAACAGTTTTGTGTAACTGTAACTTTTTTATATTTAAATTTAACAAATTAAAAATAATTTGTTTTGTAACTTTTATTTGTTTGTACATTTTTTTTTCCTTGTAACTTTATTTATGTATAGGTATGCTTGACCCAGCAGGCTGTGTCAGTAATTCATCTGACCCAAGGGTCATGAGTTTGAATCTTCACCCAGCCACAGTCTCTGTGATCAGTGGTCATGACTCTTCCACCTCAGAATGTGTGAGGAAGTAGTGAGTGACTTGCGGAGATACAGACAGACCGTCTGGCAAATCTCTGATTTGTTGTGCTGACTGGTGTTAGATAACTGATACGGTTGAAAAAAAAAAATGGATGAAGAAACAAACAAATACATATCTAGTTACAATAGTTTTGCTGTATTACTTTATTTATTATATAATTTAATATCTAGTTACACAAGTCCTTATTACTTTATTAATTATATAATTTAATATCTAGTTACAAAAGTCCTTATAACTTTATTAATTATATAATTTAATATCTTGTTACAAAAGTCCTTATAACTTTATTAATTATATAATTTAATATCTAGTTACAAAAGTCCTTATAACTTTATTAATTATATAATTTAATATCCAGTAACAAAACTTTTGCCACATTAACTTTATTTAACATATAATTGTATATCAAGTTACAATAGTTTTTTTCCTTATAACTTTATTAATTATATAATTTCATATCCAGTTACAATAGTTTTGCCAAAATAACCTCATTTATCATATAATTTTATATCAAGTGACAATAGTTTTGCCTAATAACTTTATTAATTATATAATTTTATATCCAGTTACTATAGTTTTGCCATAATAACTTAATTTATCATATAACTTTATATCAAGTTACAATAGTTTTGCCTTATAACTTTATTAATTATATAATTTTATATCTTGTTACAAAAGTTTTGCCTTATAACCTATTTTATTATATAATTTTATGTCTAGTTACAAACATCCTTATAACTTTGTTTATTACATAATTTTATATTTAGTAACAAAAGTTTTGCTGTGTAACTTTAGTTATGTTAATCTTAATTATCTGGCCCTATTAGCTTAGTCGGTAGCACCTCTGACTATCAATCCAGGGATTGTGAGTTCAAATCAAGCTTGCCATATCATGTATTCTGATAATGAGTAAGCTTGCCATATTGTGTATTCTGATAATGTGTAAGCTTGCCATATTGCGTATTCCGATAATGAGTAAGCTTGCCATATCATGTATTCCGATAATGAGTAAGCTTGTCATATCATGTATATCGATAAGGAGTAAGCTTGTCATATTGTTTATTCTGATAATGAATAAGCTTGTCATATCGTGTATTTCGATAATGAGTAAGTTTGCCATATCCTGTATTCCGATAATGAGTAAGCTTGCCATATCATGTATTTCGATAAGGAGTAAGCTTGTCATATTGTTTATTCTGATAATGAATAAGCTTGTCATATCGTGTATTTCGATAATGAGTAAGTTTGCCATATCGTGTATTCCGATAAGGAGTAAGCTTGCCATATCATGTATTCCAATAATGAGTAAGCTTGTCATATCATGTATTCCGATAAGGAGTAAGCTTGTCATATTGTTTATTCTGATAATGAATAAGCTTGTCATATCGTGTATTTCGATAATGAGTAAGCTTGTCATATCATGTATTCCGAAAATGAGTTAGCTTGCCATATCGTGTATTCCGATAATGAGTAAGCTTGTCATATCGTGTATACCGATTAGGAGTAAGCTTGTCATATCGTGTATTCTAATAATGAGCAAGCTTGTCATATTGTTTATTCCGATAAGGAGTAAACTTGCCATATTGTGTATTCTGATAATGGGTAAGCTGGCCATATCAAGTATTCTGATAATAAGTAAACTTGCCATATTGTGTATTCTGATAATGTGTTAGCTTGCCATATCGTGTATTCTGATAATGAGTAAGCTTGCAATATCATGTATTCTGATAATGATTAAGCTTGCCATATTGTGTATTCTGGTAATGAGTAAGTTTGCCATATCGTTTATTCTGATAATGAGTAAGCTTGCCATATTGTGTATTCTGATAATGGGTAAGCTGGCCATATCAAGTATTCTGATAATGAGCAAGCTTGCAATATCATGTATTCTGATAATGAGCAAGCTTGCAATATCATGTATTCTGATAATGATTAAGCTTGCCATATTGTGTATTCTGATAATGAGTAAGTTTGCCATATCGCATATTCTGATCACGAGTAAGCTTGCCATATCGTGTATTCTGATAATGGGTAAGCTTGCCATATTGCATATTCTGATAATGAGTAATTTTGCCATATCGTGTATTCTGATAATGAATATTAGCTTGCCATATTGTGCATTCTAACAATGAGTAAGCTTACCATATCGTGTATTCTGATAATGAGTGAGCTTGCCATATGGTGTATTCTGATATTCATTTGAAAAGTTTTAAAAGCAATGGGAAAATGACAGCTAAAACACCTTTTTGCTGGTTGAGAATTATTGCACTGGCCTAAAAATGCCAGTGGACAAAAGTGAAATTCAACCCCTGGTTTTGGCAACAATAAGTGCTGTATATGATTTGACCTCTCAAAATAATTTTGTAAACCTTTTGGTAATATTTAACAAACTTTAATCTTATTTTTTCTGAAATGTAATATAGAAAATGTATATTTATCACATAATTTACAATGCAGGCTTGTAATAAACCTATGCAGTATTTTTTATATTAACATGGTGAAATATCACTACCAAATCATCACTTGTTTTTCCCTGTATAACTCGGCCCTCAGCTACTTTCTGACCTGCCAGAACATCTAAATGGCCTTGATTTGTCATGGCAAAATAAAGATGTTACAATCATCATATTATGACTGACGGACACTAAATACAATGTATATACAAAGTGTTAGTTATACAAAGTGTTAGTTATACAGTCTTGGAAAACTGATTATACTCATTCTTTATAGAGAGATGGACTGGAAAGTAAATGATAAAAATGTGTATAAATGATAAAAACTTTTTGTTAGTCGTCAGATCTGATAATCTCACAGTTGTTCAAATTTATAATTGAATTTATTAAACTCTTTAGTAAAAATTATGTGCATGTAGAACACAGATTTTTCCACTAAAATTGTATAAAGCTACAATAAAACCTTAAGAAAGAATCATGAGCTATAGAACCGTATCTAGTAGGACCGCGGGGCCCGATTAGCTCAGTCGGTTATGCGTCTGACTATTAATCCAGGGGTCGTAAGTTTGAATCACCACCTGGCAACAGTCTCCGTGATGATTGATATACGACATTGTGTCTCATTAACATTCGTCTCTCACCAGTGATTCAAGTGGGAAAGTTATCAGTGACTTGCGGAGATGGGGTGTGCTCGAATACTGGTTAATCCCAGGAAACAGTGGTTAGATTAACTGATCATCTGTTAGCCCTTGATGGCATAAAAATGACACTAAATATTCAATCAAGCAATCTAATAGGACCAGTACCAGTATAAGTTGCAATACATTTTGCATCAACTAATGCACCAATAAAGGTGATTGGGGATACGGTTTAACAATTAACTTTTCAACACATAATAAGTAGTTATGCAATTATGGTATCCAGTTTTGTCTTGATTCGTATACTCACAACCTCAGTGGGAGTGATACTAAGGTGGCACATTGACCACTAGGCCATGGAGAACCAGAAAATAAAACATAAAAACATAGACTTACCATATTTTTGCTTTGTCCTGTGCCTTGATTTCCAGATATATATATTTTGTGCTTTGTCTAGCAATATTTAATGTATTTCTCACTATTCAAACAAGTTGAAATCTCCTTAATATGTTGAATTGAACACTTCCATGTCAAAATCATACATATTTTTATATGTAGATATGTATATAATTAAGTTGTAAAAGTTTGCCAGAATAATGTTGACTTAGTCTTAAAAAAATCCTATTCTATAAATCACACAATATGTTGCAGCATCACATATTTATTACTATCCATGATTGTTCTTGTTGTAAATCACAAATATTAGGCACCAGAAATTCACTGACTTGGTAAATAACTAAATGAATCCATTAATGATCAGTTTTGATTAAGACTTAAATGTAACCAATTGACACATCCAATTAAGAACAATGTTTTTTTTTTCAGTTCTTGATGTTTTCTATATTGTATTGATATTCTATTTGTTTGTCTTCGAGGATTATATAGTTTTGACTTTTCAGGTTGTCTATACAAATCTTTCAGTTTTGTCGTTTATTTCACAGACTCTTACAAAATGCATCTATGTTATGCAAATTACAATTCATTGTGAGTACTTCATCTTCGGTAATGATATTGAACACTGCGACAGTAGTTTATATATCTACCTGGCATTTATCAGTCAGGTCACGGCTATCTCCACTCGTACAATGTGATCAGGCTATTCAAAATCCAGCTATACAAAACATCTCCAATAACCTCTGGGCTGGCAGGATTCACAACTTTTTAAACATCCAGTCAACTGTTTATGTGCCATTTATGGTTTCAGTTTTAGGCTCGGTTGATATAGGGATGCCTTTATGTCTTTCAGCAATTTAGTCTGGTTGATTTTTATATCTGGAAGAGCATCAAGTTACGCCATTAACAAGTTACACCATTAACATGTTTCACCATTAACTAGGTGTTGAGCTGTTATGGTTGTGTCCTATGATGATTGTGTATAAGCACAGTGGTAAACATTTTCTTGGCACATTGTAGATCTCTGCGTGACCTTGAAATGGATATAAATCGTATTTTGGAAAAGTCTTCTTAAAGATTCAGTAATAAGTAAGTAGGAAGGTAAATCAAAATATTGTACCTGTAAACAGTGATAGGGAAATGATTACATTAGACTGTAAAATGTTCAATAATATAATTGACTTCTGGTAATGATATACAATCAAACCTGCCTTTAGCAGCCAGTCATGAGAAGGAGCAAAAGTGACCTTTTAAGGCAGGTTGTTGCTTAATACATGTTGATTTGCTAAGAAAGTATAGAAATTGGAAAAAGCAAATGTGGCTTTAAGACAAGTGGCTACTTAATAGAGGTGGCCTATTACACAGGTTTTACTGTACAGTCAAACCTGTGCAAGCTGTCACCTCTATTAAGCAGTCGTTCATCTTGTAATAAAAAAAGGTTTTCTTTATTACATTTGAGGTAATGATATATCACTGCTTTCTATAAAAATATTGATTTGCCCTTTATTTTCTTACTATAAAATAACTTGTATTGCATAATCAATCAAAAAACATATATTTAATTGTCAAAATTGATTGTGTTGGGATTGACATAGTCACCGAATACAGTCAGTGTGTCTGGTTGTCCCACACACAAATGGGTATTTAAGTATCTAGGGTTAAGGGATACAAGTAATCAGCTGGGAACAAAGAAGCCACTAAAATACCCATTTATTAGAACATCTGTCTGTCCAACCGATTTTGTCTGTGCTGTAACTTTCTCACACCTGGAGGGATTTTAGAACATGTTTACCCTAATGAGATGACCTGTTGCATGCAAAACTCAGGTGTTAAAGGCTAATATCAAGGTTATACTTAGATGTTCAAGATCAGAAATAGGTACAATATTTCATGTTTACTCCATATCTTCTTAACCACCATAAAGAGTTTGAAATAATGTGGCACAAATATCCACCATATGTCACATATCAAGCATAAGACCTAGGTCCAAAACTCACATGTCCAAAATACATGGCACAAATGTTTACAGAAATCAGATGGTATGTTTAATACATACTCTTATATATCTTGAATTATCTTACAGCTGTTTAATAAATACTTTAGTGTATCCAAAATGAGCTTACAGCTATTTTATATGTGCTCCAGTTTATCCTGAATGAGGTAACAGCTGTTTTATATGTGCTCTAGTGTATCAAGAATGAGCTAACAGCTATTTTATATGTGCTTCAGTTTGTCCTTAATGAACTTACAGCTGTTTTATATGTGATCTAGTATATCCTGAATGAGCTTACAGCTGTCTTATATGTGCTCTAGTATAACTTGGATGAGCTTACAGCTGTTGTATATGTGGTCTTTTATATCCTAAATTATCTTACCGCTATTTTATATGAGCTGTAGTTTATCTTGGATGAGCTTACAACTGTTTTATATGTGATCTAGTATATCCTGAATGAGCTTACAGCTATTTTATATGTGCTCTAGTATAAATTGAATGAGCTTACAGCTGTTTTATATGTGGTCTTTTATATCCTAAATTATCTTACCGCTATTTTATATGAGCTGTAGTTTATCTTTGATGAGCTTAGAGCTGTTTTATATGTGCTCTGGTATATCCTGAATGAGCTTACATCTGTTTTATATGTGCTCCAGTATATCTTAGATGAGCTTACATCTGTTTTATATGTGCTCTAGTGTTTCCAGAATGAGGTTACAGCTGTTTAATATGTGCTCTTGTGTATCAAGAATGAGGTTACAGCTGTTTTATATGTCGTCTTGTATACATGTATCTTAGATGAGCTTACAGCTGTTTTATATGTGCTCTAGTATAACTTGGATGAGCTTACAGCTGTTTTATATGTGGTCTTGTATATCCTGAATTATATTACCGCTATTTTATATGTGCTGTAGTTTATTTTGGATGAGCTTACAGCTGTTTTATATGTGCTGTAGTATATCCTGACTGTTCTATATGTGGTCTAGTATATCCTGAATGAGGTTACAGCTGTTTTATATGTGCTCTAGTATAACTTGGATGAGCTTACAGCTGTTGTATATCAGGTCTTGTATATCTTAAATTATATTACCGCTATTTTATATGTGCTTTAGTTAATTTTGGATGAGCTTACAGCTGTTTTACATGTGCTCCAGTATATCTAAGATGAGCTTACAGCTGGTTGTATATGTATGTGGTCTAGTATATCCTGAATGAGCTTATATCTGTTTTATATGTGGTCTAGTGCTTCCAGAATGAGGTTACAGCTGTTTTATATGTGCTCTAGTGTATCAAGAATGAGGTTACAGCTGTTTTATATGTGGTCTTGTATACATATATTTTGGATGAGCTTACAGCTGTTTTATATGTGGTCTAGTATATCCTGAATGAGGTTACAGCTGTTTTAGATGTGTCCTAGTATAACTTGGATGAGCTTACAGCTGTTGTTTATGTGGTCTTGTATATCCTGAATGAACTTACAGCTGTTTTATATGTGGTTTAGTATGTCTTGAATGAGCTTAAAGCTGTTTATATGTTGTCTAGTATATCCTGAATGAGGTTAGAGATGTTTTATATGTGCTCTAGTATAACTTGGATGAGTTTACAGCTGTTGTATATGTGGTCTTGTATATCCTAAATTATCTTACCTCTATTGTATAATGTGCTCTAGTTTATTTTGGATGAGTTTACAGCTGTTGTATATGTGCTGTAGTATATCCTGAATGAGGTTACAGCTGTTTTATATGTGCTCTAGTATATCTTGAATGAGCTTACAGCTGTTTTATATGTGATCTTGTATATCCTGAATGAACTTACAGCAGTTTTATATGTGCTCTAGTTAATCTTGAGTGAGCTTACAGCTGTTTTATATGTGTTCTAGTATATCCTGAATGAGCTTACAACTGTTTTATATGTACTCCAGTATATCTAAGATGAGCTTACAGCTGTTTTGTATGTGGTCTTGTTTATCCTTAATGAGCTTACATCTGTTTAATATGTGCTGTAGTGTTTCCAGAATGAGGTTACAGCGGTTTAATATGTGCTCTAGTGTATCAAGAATGAGGTTACAGCTGTTTTATATGTGGTCTTGTATACATGTATCTTAGATGAGCTTACATCTGTTTTATATGTGCTCTAGTATATCCTGAATGTTTTTTTTATATCAGATCTATTGTAGCCTCTTTTTTGTTTCTGAACTTTAATTACTAGTTTCTGTGCTCATATAACTAGTTTCTCTACTTGTATTACTTGTTTCTGTACTTGTTTTACTCATTTCTGTACTTGTATTACTGGTTTCTGTACTTGTATTACTAGTTTATGTACTTGATTTACTTGTTTCTGTACTTGTATTACTAGTTTATGTACTTGTATTACTTGTTTCTGTACTGGTATTACTAGTTTATGTACTTGTATAACTTGTTTCTGTACTGGTATTACTAGTTTATGTACTTGTATTACTTGTTTCTGTACTTGAATTACTAGTTTATGTACTTGTATAACTTGTTTCTGTACTGGTATTACTAGTTTTAAATAACACACACTTTATTTGCACCGCTCCTTACCTGATGATTTAACCCTTTACTTCATAAAGACGTCTTTGGACACCTCTAATATTGAAAGCATTAATTCACCACGTATCAGCAATGGGTGAATTATGTTTATATTAACTGACAGAGTGGAAAACAGTGCAGGAGGTGTTCAGATTGCTCGTTACGAGCAATCTGAACACTTCCTGCACTGTTTTCAAAGGTCTTCTGTGATTGGTGCGGGAAAACGTGTATCTATGCAGTAAAGGGTTAATCCAGATGGTCTTAAAACTGTTGATTACCATCTATAATAACCTTATAACATCAATGTCTGTAGATTACCATCTATAATAACCTTATAACATCAATGTCTGTAGATTACCATCTATAATAACCTTATAACATCAATGTCTGTAGATTACCATCTATAATAACCTTATAACATCAATGTCTGTAGATTGCCATCTATAATAATCACACAACATCAATGTCTGTAGATTACCATCTATAATAACCTCACAACACAAATGTCTGTAGATAATAACATTCCACAATATCATACAGTCAATGACACTCAAGTTTTCAGAAAGAGTTCTGGACATAAAAATATACCTCACCAACCTTTTCAGTCAATGCCCCTTAAATATAAACACAAGAATATAAATACAAATGAAAATCACTCAATTTAGCAGCTATAAAATATGTTATCAACACAAGCACATTGTTACCAGTACACAATCATATAACTATTTCGTGTTTAATCATTAATTTTCCATTTAAAATATGACGTAAATCACCATGTATTCCGTAAATCACCATGTATTCCGTAAATCACCATGTATCCGCAAGGTGGCTTTTATTCCTCTCCTGAACAAATATCTGTGCAGTTTTATTGTAAAATTTAAGAAGTGTTACACTATTTATGTTTCAATCCTTTGTCCATTGTGCCTTTATTGCTTTGTGGTACAAACAGTACCATACCATGCTGTTATATTTATAAAGCTAGATATAACACCTTATTGTACAGCAGGGGTATTACTCTCCAATACAAACAGTTTAATGTAACAACTTGTACAATATCCTCTTGAAACATTTCATATCATGTTTCCTTAAATTAGAAATTACCATTTTTTACTAAATATAAATAATGAACTCAACATCTCATATATTCATTTCTCTATTACCGAGTTTAATTTCCCATGGTATGTACATGTATTGAAAAAATAAATATAACTCAGTAATTTATACACTAGTTTTGAAGGTGGATTACAGGTTCAATCAAAACTTTTCACCTTTTAAAATTGCGGTTTAGTTCAAGACTCCAGTAATCAAGATCAATCCACCCTTATCAATATATCAATAGGAAAAGCAGGTACTCCGCGGAATGTGAACTATGATAAATGAGAAAAGAAATAAGTAGATTATTATTGAAGTTGAGGTGGGTTTTTTTGCCATTTCCATGCCCCTTGGTGTTGTCATTATCCGTTAATAAAGGGGTGTGTTTTATCAACTGGGAGTGTATAATATGGTCTAACAATAGAACAGTGATAATAGCAGACAGCAAAAGGTTTGTAAAACGATGCTGAAGGTTTACAGGAATGTTGACTCTGGGGCCAATATCACATCCCACTTTAGCAATAGAGACTACAGGGTCTTTAATTAATAATTATCAGGTTATTACTGTTTTATCAACACTTTTAAGTGATGTGATAATGTTGTTGATTGATATCAAAGTAATTATGTATATGAACATATGTGCCTATCAATTTTAAACCGCAATTTAAGAATTATAATCAGTCTGGCAGATATGCCCAAAATCCCTATATTCAAGTTATGAATCATTTAGTATGATTTGGAGGGAAATTAAAATACATAGATATGTTACTTGTTATGTGCTGATATTTTTGTCACTTTTAGTGACGGAAAATAAGAACTTGCAATTATACTTGGATATTATATTGATACTGTGATGTTATTGATAAAAAAGTAATAATCATGACTTTGTTGAATATATTAGGAATTAGACTTGAACTAATGTTGATGTGATTAAAAATTGCAAAGGGTGTGTTTCTCAACACAATACCTCAAATCATACCTTGGATACAAAGTTGAGTGATAGAGACTTTGCTAATTATAAACTTTAATTATTGTTTGTGTTTTATCATGCATGTGTATCAACTGTAAATTATAAATTGTGGTGGTATTGAACAATGTCAAGGCTGCGCATATAAAAAACAAAATAAAAAGTGAAATAATCATTAAAAAAATTGGTTCCTGTTATAACAATATAATACACAGAAGGTGATAAAACACTTCAACTTCCTTGATGAATAAATCAGTTGTAATTAAGAATTTACTGATAATTAATTAAGAAAAAAAACAGTAATGTTTTTTGATTTGGTAATTTTAAGTCACTTTCAATACTTTCATTTGACAAAAGCCATTTAAATATATATATTCATGATATTCCTAGTGAAAACACTATCTTTAGTTTGAATCTAAAACTATCATTTCTGTTTCATGTGATATAATACATATGTAAAATGATTCATTCATGTGGCACCATATTTTTTTTTAATAAAAAGAGGAACAATTGTATAATTGAATTAAATATAGTGATATACAACTGTTTGTGATGAAAAAAAGGATAATAGAAGGAATCATTTAAAAGTTTGGTAAGTCTTACATGTGTTGTAGTTTGAATTTAACTATTATATCTTAAATACAGCAATGTGAGCTACAGCATGCAAGTTTGTTTACAAACATTGGTCACATGACAAATATTGACCAGTTTGCTCCTCCCACAAAATTCAAATTTCACTGTTGAAAACAATAAGTAATAAATTATTGCAGATTTTATTCTGAAATTTTCAGGACCTGTGAGTAATATTAAGACTATATTGCATGACAAATTTCAAATTTTTCAATCCATGAATTTATTTTAGATTTGAAAATTACTCTCCCAGATCTGAATGTGTTTTGAAAATTAAGGAAAAACACTCCCACCGTCATTACCTCCCTTTTATACCCAGGTTGGGTCTTTGACATAAAAGCGCCAATTCTTAATAATGTCTCATGAATATGTATTTCTACACCAGAACAAGACTAGGAGCACGTCCTCTAGCATCCAAAGAGATAGCTGGCACTATTGGATAGTAACTGAGATATGTCTGATAACATCTATTAATTACTAATTTGTTGACTGTTCAATTAATGTAAAGGTAAAAAACAATATTTAATTGTTGATTTAAGTAGTGTATGATTTGAAAATTAACTTATTACATTATTCAGCGTATATTGCTATACTGGTAAAGCCGTGTTCTATGATCTGATAACTGGAAGTATTTACAAATTCTCAGCCATTGAAAGGGTCTTATGAGCATTTGCAGACCCTGTCTAAATCAATTCATTCACATTTGACCTGTGTAAACATTCCTGTAGAATAAGGCTAATAAACACCTCTCTTTGGAAGTGATACAACCCGTCTGTATAGTGTCAGGTTCTATGAATATAAGTTCATTACCATGTCTACAGTGTCCATTGTTTAGAACACAACAGAACAGTTTACCTTTTTATTTTTATTTTTGTTCAAACCTTTTTTTCTTGTTGGGGCGGGGGGGGGGGGGGGGGGGGGGAGGTATGATGTAATAGGGGGTGTAACAGATCACAGAGAAATAATGAAAAGTCATTATAATATATAAAATAAAGGCAATTAATGTTTTATTCACTCAATATACATGTTCGAAATCATTTTATCACAAGTAACTCTCAAAACAATGTTTACATTTAAATAAAGCTTATATTTCACTTTACATATATCAGTTTTACTTACAGAAGTGAAGCAGACCTTGTTGTTTCGGAAGCAGATTGTTAGTGTCCATTAATATAAACAATGACATGTAGCCATATAGTGGGAGTAACACATGTTCCAGATTGTCAAGTGCAGTCCAGAAATAAGGCTCTGCAAGAATATACTTCAAGGGTGTACCAATTTTTGGGGACTATATTTCTGACTCTTTGATGACGTGTCTCTGTCATCATGTTTTCCAAATTTCCATTACTGTTTCTTTACCTACTCCAGCATGTCAATATGCCTTTGATTGGATTCTTCTGGTTTAGTGTTGGTTTTTTATTCTTTATGCATACAGTCTGTTTCCTCCCTATAATGAAAGATACACATATTATTCAGTGTTCTAAAATAGTGACAGTAGAATTGTTATATATAACACTATGTTCACATGTCAATAAAATTATGTTTAAAAGGCATAATATGGAAACACAAATGAATTCACTTCTCTTTCCTTGTTAGAAATAAGAATATATAACATAATTTGTTGTTACAAGTTATGGCTTTTGCATTGATAAAAAAAAATAAACGTTTTTTTAAAGTTTGTATTATTTTAAACAAAATGAAATAATTAGCTATTTAAGATTAGTAACAATAACAGATAGATATGTAACGTGATAACTTACATTGCCATGTGGTCCTCCATCTCTCCTTATTTTGCTTTATACAATTTGTTCACTGACACAGGTCCTTTAATAATTTTATGGAAATTAAGGGAAGAATCTGATCTGCCATCTAATGTTCATAATGGAACAAAACAATCTTGACCAGATCTCAAAATATCATTCTAAGTTGATATGGGTGTAGCCATTTTCCTATGTGGTTATAGTCGCTGCTAATCAGCTGGTAGTGTGCATGATGAGCTCCAAGCCTCTCTCTGATAATGGAATGTCTGGCATGCATATAATTTGAGAGAGGCTGTTTTTGTTTACGTCGTATTCTATTATAATTTAGTTGGTTACCTATCAGACTGAGAGAGCCAGATTGTATAAAATCCTCATCATAACATAGATAACTTCATCCCATTGGTGCAAAAAGGTACCAAGTGCCTTCTTATTTCATTTACACTTGGTACCTTATTGCACCAGTTGGACGACATATTGTTGTCCAAGGCAATTAATATGGGAATTAAGTGACAAACTTATATACATATTTATCAACTTATATCCTTTGTTCAATGACAGTCTGCTTTATGATCTTTTGAAATACCACACCAAAGTCCATAGACTTTTGCCTTGATACAATTTGAATTTGCACTGCAGCATTCAGCAGATTCAAGACATTCTGGACAATTGCAAGACATTCAGTACATTCAATGCATTCAGCAGATTCAAGGTATTCTGGACATTCAGGACATTCAATGCACTCAGGACATGCAAGACATTCAGAATATGCAAGACATTCAGAACATTAAGGACATTCAATACATTAAGGACATGCAAGACAGGCAAGTTATTCAAGGCTTCCCGGGTATGCAATGTATCCAGGAGATTTAAGACATTAAGCACATTCAAGATATTCATTCAAAGTATTCAGGAGATTCAGGACATTCAGATCATTCAAGACATTCAGGACATTCATTGCACACAGGACATTCAAGATAAGGACATTTAGGACATTTAAGATATAAAGGACATTCAAGGCACTCAAGACATTCAAGACCAAGACATTTAAGACATTTAGGACATTCAAGGCACTATGGACATTCAAGACCAAGTCATTTAAGACATTTAGGATGTTCAAGACACTCAGGACATTCAAGACCAAGACATTTAAGATATTGAGGACATTCAAGGCACTCAGGACATTCAATACCAAGACATTTAAGACATTTAGGACATTCAAGACCAAGACGTTTAAGACATTTAGGACATTCAAGGTACTCAGGACATTAAAGACCAAGACATTTAGGATGTTTAGGACATTCAAGGTACTCAGGACATTCAAGATGTTCATTATTTTCAAGACATTTAGGACATTCTGGACATTGAGTATATTCACGACATTTAAAGCATCCAGGTTAATCAGGAGATTCAAGACTGAGACAGAGATGACAAGTTGCACTCAGGGCAGCAGAAATAACATGGTTGTCAAATGCAGGAGTGGTCATTTTCTTCTAATAGAAAGGACAGTCAAACCTGTCTTAAGCAGTCAGTCAAGGGAAGGAGCAATTGTGGCTTTCAGAAAAGTACCATTATATAAAAATTATTTGACATGAATTTAAAAATTATCAAATATTATTCTTACTTAACCCTTTATAGTTACTCATTTTTGTTTTATTTCAGCAGCTGTGATACTAACATGTAAACATTGTTTATGTTCTTTTCAGCAATGAAACTGACTGAAAAAACAGCCTTTATATACTTGTTTTTTTTTGTATTACAGCTGTGATACTGACACCAAACCTTTGTTTTTATTTTATTTCATCTGTGACACGGACCCAAAACAGCCTTTATGTACTTTGCATTGTTTTGTATTTCAGCTGTGGTACTGACCCCAACAAGAGAGTTGGCCATGCAGATTACCTCAGAGTGTAAAAAATTCAACAAAGCTCTGGGAATTCATGCGGTCTGTGTATATGGTGGTATGGGTATATCGGAGCAAATTGCTGAGTTGAAACGTGGCTGTGAGATCATCGTGTGTACTCCGGGGAGAATGATAGATATGTTGGCAGCAAACAATGGTACCATATTTCTAGTTTTTAGCTCTACTGGCCAAAGGTTAGAAGTGCTTATGCGATGGTGCATTGTCCGTTGTCTGTCGTACATCATCTGTCGTCTGTGGTCTCCAAAGTGTGTTAGCAGTACTTTATCTGAAACCACTAGGCCAATTAAACTGAAACTTCACATGGATGTTTCTATGCATGGGAGACTATACAGAAGACATTTTTTTTTTCGAATTGAAATTCAAGATGGCAACTGTTACTAAAAATAGTCCAAAACTTAAAAAATCTTTTTATCATGAACGGCCCAACAGATTTTCAAAATGTTTACGTAGTTATGATAACCAACTATAGTTTTGTTAGATTTGTTCAAATGGTGTTCCTAGAGTAAAAAATGACCCCGCCCCGAGGGTTCAATTAGGGGACATAAATCATTATAATATTTTTTTTTTTTTTAAATGGAAATAATTTTGCCTATATCTTCACAGAAGCATTGTTTGGTGAAAGAAGTTCAGATTTTTAAAAATGACTGGATTCCACTGTCTTAAGGGGTTGGGAGGGGCCCCAAAAGAGTAAAATTTGGGAATTACAAAAATCATTTTCTTAAAAACCAGTCAGATTTGTTCATATTTGGCATAAATTATCCCTATGTGTAATGGTTTGATTGCAGATAAGAATTTAGGGGGCTATAAATTTATAGAGTGACTTAAAATTTTACATAGGGTTACTATGGGAAAACAGAAAATTCTCTTTTTTTTTTATCTTTTTTGAAACCTCAAGGCCAATTAAACTGAAACTTCACATGGATGTTTCTATTGCATAGGAGACTCTACATAACCTTTTTTTTTTTTAGATCTGAAATTCAAGATGGCTGGCGTTACTAAAAAAACTCCAAAACTTGAAAAATCTTCTTCTCATGAACGGCCCAACAGATTTTCAAAATGTTTATGTAGTAATGATAACCAACTATAGTTTTGGTAGATTTGTTCAAAATATGGTGTCCCTAGGGTTAAGAATGACCCCGCCCTGAGGGTTCAAATAGGGGACACGTGTCAATGTAATGATTTTTTTTTCTTTAAATGGAAATGTTTTTGCCTATTTCTTCATAGAAGCTTTGTTTGGTGAAGGAAGTTCAGTTTTGTAAAAATGACTGGGTTCCACTGTCTTAAGGGGTCAGGAGGGGCCCCAATAGGGTAAAAATTTGGAATTACAAAAATTGTTTTCTTAAGAACTAGTATGTCAGATTTGTTCATATTTGGCGTAAATTATCCCTATGTGTAGGGGTATTATTGCAGATAAGAATTTAGGGGCTAAAATTTATAGGGATACTGTAAGGGGACTTAGAATTTTACATAGGAATACTATGGGAAAAAAAAAATTCTCTTTTTTTTCATCTATTTAGGCAAAATTATTATTCAGTTGGAGCTCTGAAGTATCATATAGTCATAGGAAATAAGATTTGGCTCAATAAGGACAATTGACTTTCCATCTTTCCATAAGGGGCCAGGATGGGTAAAAAATGGGTTAAAATAGAAAATTTTCAAAAATCTTCTTCTCAACAACCTGTCAGTCAAATTTGTTCATATTTGATATGGATTATCCCAATGAGTATGAGTTTAAAGTTTGTACAAATCAAGGGTCTTGTATTTATAGGGCCCTGTAAGGGTTCTTTGAGTTTTATATAGGAATACTATTGGAAAATGGAAAATTCTCTTTTTTATCATTCATTTATGACTTTTTTATTCAGTTTGAGTTTTGAAGCAACTTCTAGTGATAACAAATATGATTTTGTTCCATACCAAGGATTGACTTTCTAAATTTTTAGGAGCCAGGTGGGGTCACAAAATGATTAAAATTGAACATTGTTATAGATCTTATTTTCAACAACCAGTCGGTAAAATTTGTTCATATTTGATATAAACTATTCCTATGATTAAGAAATCTAAGTTTGTACAAATCAAGGGACACTGGGATGTATAGAGGCCCTGTAAGGGTCTTTGAGTTTTACAAAGGAATACTATGGGAAAATGGAAAATTCTCATTTTTTTGTCCATTTGGATAAATATGTTGTTTAATTTGAGATCTAAAGCATTGTCTAATATAATAAATTTGATTTTGTTCAATAAAGAGGATTGAATTTCCATAAGCGGCCAATTACTAGGGGGTGGATGAGGCAATAAGGTTAAAATTGGGAATTTTCACAAATTTCCTCTCAATAACCTTCCAGTCAAACTAGTTCATGTTTGATATAAATTATCTTTACATCAGCAAGAATTGAAGACTTTGCATATCAAGGGGCTGGGATATATTGGGGCTCTGTAATGTGACTTTTACATAGGAATATTATAGGGAAAACTGATTTTTTTCATTTTGCATCCATGTGTACAAATAAACTTCTTTTTTTAAAATTTGAATCATTTCTGCTCATAACAAATCGCTAAGAGTGGGTGATTGAAGTTCTGACAAATTAAGGGGCTGGGTTGTATAAAGATTCTGTACAGGGGACTATATTTTTTTTTACTGATGAATGGTATGGGAATATAAAGTATTTCCTTTTCATAGCAATTAAGTTTTTGTTCAGTATGGGTGTGGTGGGGGTATTTATCCATAAGTTGTTAAGACGACCCCACCCCCCCCCCCCCCCCCCACCCAAAGTGGTTAAATATTGTGGAATTTCAAAAAGTGCTATGGCCACTATGAGTCAGTAGAGCATCCTCAGGCCCTTTGGGGCCTCTTGTTGTTCAGTATGGGTGTGGTGGGGGTATTTATCCATAAGTTGTTAAGACAACCCCCCCACCCCACAAAGAGGGTAAATATTGTGAAATTTCAAAAAGTGCTATGGCCACTATGAGTCAGTAGAGCATCCTAAGGCCTTCTTGGGCCTCTTGTTCAGGCTTGCCCCAAGCCTGCCCCAAGTCTTCCACACATACAGTGTAATCCATTTGATTCTTTTGCATAGAGACAGACCATTTTAGAAGAAATTTGGTGAGATTTGTTATATCTGTCAGCAGCCGACGGTTTCCCAGTGAGATGATGCGTTGTCATGACAACATTGTTGAATTATGAAGGTGTTGCTCTTATCATAATTAATCTTCTTGGCAATACATGAACATAAATGACATTTCTGACTTCCATTTTGTTTGTAACACCCAATGAGTGGCCCCCTCATATGAGTTACCTTCCACATACAGAAGATAAAATATTCTTTGTGTGTTTGTCATCATTCTGTAAGTCAATCAGTTTTGGATACATCTCTCCAAAATACTGCATTTTTTTGCATTTTCCATGATACCTTTATTGGCCCTGTTTTCATATTGGCCAAATTCATCTCACTTTGAATACTGCTGCAATGGCATAGAGCATTGGTTTTATATGCTGAAGGTAGTGGGTTTGATCCCTGGTCGGGTCATACCAAAGACATGAAGAATGGTACAAGAAGTTTCCTTGCTTGGTGCTCAGCATTAACAGGATAGTTCTAGGTCTGATCAGCCTGGTGTCAGTATAATGTGACTGGGATGGGTATCATACCATGTGTCTGCAGTATGATACTCCAGTGTGGCAGCGCTTAGGATGCTGTCTCCAGTAGACACCATTGCAGTATAACTGAAAATATTTTGAAAGCGACACTTAAAACTGCCCATCAGCTCATTTTGGCCAGCGAGCCTGAGATAACACAAGTATATCTCACAGTGACAGGGCATATACAATAGTTACAGTGACAGGGCATATACAATAATAACGTACTAAGAAAGTGATGCATATGCTTTTTTATGCTGACATAATTGCTGTGCTAGATATGTTAATGCTGCTTCTACAAAAAATGTTAATTTCTATGCAAATAGTTTCATTTATTGAAGAAAAAAAAAAGTTTGATATCCAAAATATTGTCTGGTCATAAGGAATCCCAATGACTTTGAGATTGAACTTTAGACAAATCAAGGGGCTGGAATGTGTAGGGGGCCCTGTAAATTGACTTCTTTTTACATAAGAATATTTATTATATTGTTTTTTTTTTAATTTAAAAATTCTCTTTTCGTAGCAAATAATTTGTTTACAGTTAGAGGGGAGCAGAGGTTGGATACTTTTCAAAAGTGGGTTAAGACATCCCCCAAGGGGGTTTATCATCTGTTATTAATGTGAAATTTAAATGAAGCATCCTATGATTCTACAAACAAGTAGAGTGTTCCTCAGACCTTCTTAGGTAGGCCTCTTGTTTTCAGATAAATAGTAAGTGTTACAGTATGAGTAAAATATATATTAAAACTGAAATTCTGAATTTTGTAAAGAAAACACACATGTAAAAACTGTCATGTTTGTATAATGAAAACAGTTAATAATGATTGCAATTAATGTATGGCAATGGCATGGAATTATTTTAGATACTTAATTCTGGCATCAGATAACAGATGAATATATGCTTAAGCATTTTTAAACAGTTAGATTCAATACATTTTGAGATTAATACATGTGATTAGAAGTTATAAATAAATATAAATAAATAAATAAATAAATAAATAAATAAATAAATAAATAAATAAATAAATAAATAAATATTTGACACTCATCTTTATTCATTTGTTCTTTGGAAATTTGAGATACCTTTAAAGTAATCTTTTGTTTATTATTTAAGGTCGTGTCACAAATTTACGACGCTGCACTTACGTTGTGTTGGACGAAGCAGACAGGATGTTCGATATGGGATTTGAACCACAGGTATATAAAGGATATTTACATTAATTCATACCCTCTTCCTCCACTCACATATGTATGGATCTTTACTTCAAGAAAACAGGGCTACAAGTTTATAAAGGAACTCATAAGATGAAGATTTGAAAATCCTGCAACTTGATAGTTAAGGCCTGAAAATCCTGCAGCTTGTTAGTTAAGGCCTGAAAACCCTGCAACTTAATAGTTATATAAGGCCTGAAAATCCTGCTGCTTGATAGTTAATGCCTGAAAATCCTGCAACTTG
Source organism: Panopea generosa (assembly GCA_029582155.1). Lineage (NCBI taxonomy): Eukaryota > Metazoa > Mollusca > Bivalvia > Adapedonta > Hiatellidae > Panopea > Panopea generosa. The sequence goes on from CM055895.1 coordinate 20,872,468, forward strand.
ATAGTTATATAAGGCCTTGAAATCCTGCAACTTGATAGTGAAGGCCTGAAAATCCGACAGCTTGATAGTTAAGGCCTGAAAATCCTGCAACTTGATAGTTAAAGCCTGAAAATCCAGCAATTTGATAGTTATATAAGGCCTGAAAACACTGCAACTTGATAGTTAAGGCCTGAAAATCCTGCAACTTGATAGTTAAGGCCTGAAAATCCTGCAACTTGGTAGTAAAGGTCTGAAAATCCCACAACTTTGATAGTTAAGGCCTGGAAATCCTGCAACTTGATAGTTAAGGCCTAAAAATCTTTCACTTTGATAGTTTGTGGCCTGAAAATTCTGCAACTTGATAGTTGGTGCCTGAAAATTCTGCAACTTGATAGATGGTGCCTGAAAATTCTGCAACTTGATAGTTGGTGCCTGAAAATTCTGCAACTTGATAGATGGTGCCTGAAAATTCTGCAACTTGATAGATGGTGCCTGAAAATTCTGCAACTTGATAGATGGTGCCTGAAAATCCTGCAGGTTTATAGTTGAGGTCTGAAAATGTTGCAAGTTCATGATTGAGACCTGAAAATCTTGTAAATTAATAGTTTAATCCTGGAATCCATGAAATTAAATAATTGAGACCTAAGAACCATGCATGTTATTAGTAGAGATGTATCAGTTATAACTTTGAAAGCTACACCAAACTGATATTTGTTTGATTTACATACTTTCTGGCTGAGATTTTCATTCTTACTTTCTTACTTGAATACCCCTGTGTGGTTTCGGGGAGCCATATGAGTGATGGCAAGAATAGGACCATTGTGGCTCATACATGTCGTAAGAAGCGACAATTTGAGTAATACGTTAGAATTTGTTGAAACTCTGCAGTTCTGCAGGTATCAAGGTTCTAGGTTCATTCTGCATATTCATTTGTTGGTGTATTTTTTTTTTAATCTGTATGTTAATTTGTTGTTTTTGTACATGTAGAGTGAACCTGGAATCTTCCTTCCTGTTGGCGTCAAATAACCTATATTGTGTTGGTACGCTGTAAAACCCTATTCATTCATTCATTCTTACTTGAATGTAGTTTGAGTTGCTTCCCTTACACATGCATTCTGCATTACAATATAAACTAGTTTGTGTTTCTTCCCTAACATGGCAATATTAACTTAAGTAAGTTTGGGTTGCTTCCCTTACATCTGTGACTACCAACATTGGAAAAAGGAAGTGCTTCCGTGAGGTGCTCCCGTCGGGTAGTCACATAATGGCGGTTATGAATGATCCATGTTTATTCTTCTTTAAAAATGCATTTTCCTTATTTTAATGCTCTTTTTTTATTTGTACGGCATTATTGTTGTATTTTGAACATTTTGACAGCAATGTCATATTTGAATTTTGAATTTAGAAAAAAATGATGCTTGGAAACTGGGGTATGAATACATGATATTTGGTAGTACAGAGGTTGACAAACTGTAAAATGTAAGTTTAACTTCCCTCATTTGTGTCTCTCTAATATACATGTACATCAAACTTGTTGGTTAATATTCCCCTTTATAGTTGTCATGGATACAAGTATTTCATTAGAAATCTTTTTATCAGACTGACTACTTTTATTAAAGGGATTATATTGGCATATAACCGTCAATTCCCTGTCATAAATACGCATGCCCAACATGAAGATAAACTTATAACTTAGAGATATACGCGTATAAAGTGTGTAATTGCATAACCTCTTTATTACAAACATCGGGTTTCTGAAGCCACATTTTTGTTTTTGTTTACATTTACCATTTTCAAAGAACCGCTTTCAGGTTTCCAATCAATCATCGGATAACATCGTGAAGACTAGTTCCCGATCTCGTTTTCGAGACTTTGTTTGGAAAGTTTACGGAGTTCAATGTAAACATTGCACAATACTTTATTGCGGGACGTATTAAAGTTTTGGCAACTATTCAATTACTATTAATTTGATAACTTTCAAGTAAATTAAGGTTATACGTCAATACATAAGCATTATTTTGTGCACACTGCATACAGGAAAAGTCTGGATTAACAGCGCATTTGTGTTACTTGCCAATATAATCCCTTTAATACAAGTATGTACTGTTTTAGTTTATACATAATAATTTAAGTGAATTTATTATGGTATAGAAATGATAAAACCTATATAATTATAACCACAGGTTATGCGTGTAATAGACAATATTCGTCCAGACAGACAGACAGTAATGTTCTCAGCAACGTTCCCAAGGCAGATGGAGGCGTTGGCGAGGAAGATCCTTCAGAAACCCGTTGAGGTCCAGGTGGGCGGGAGAAGTGTTGTATGTAAAGAAGTCGCCCAGGACGTGGTAAGCTCTTTTGTTGATAATGAAATGGAATTCTATGCTGTGTTGTAGACAATATTGAGAAATTTGGAATTACAATTTGCCACATTGTATTTCATTTTACTTTACCAATATGTTCTAAGTTCAATTAATTTATTCAATCCAATACTTAACAAGTATGTTCATTATTTGTATATTTGTCACTCTATTGCACAATTGTACTGTTTGTGTTTTGGGCCAGAGGCTTATATTACCAAAAAAATAAACTGTAAACTTGATAAAAAATGCCTTGGAACTTACACTTCATACTAGTAGATATACACAACTCATTAACTCATTAAGTCAATATACATGACCATGTCATACTTTTTAGACCTTGACACACATTTCATATGCAATAGATTATAAAAAAGTTATTTAAGCTACCGTATTTACCTGATGTATTGGGACCCCCTATGTATTGGGACACCCTTATTTTATTAGGAAAATAATTTTTTTTTTATTTTGTTCATTGTTATTTTCTATCTCTGATAATTTCGCATATATACTTTTTACGTTTTAATCCCAAAATATCCATGAAAATCATAATTTTCTATTTCCTATAATTTCCCATAAGTAAAATAATGATTGCTCTCTTTGTTATTTAAAGTCTATAAATTGCCATACCTGTTACATAACTTTAATTTATTTCTTTGTTATAAGTTTTAATCCCGAATTATCCATGAAAAAAATTGCCTCGGGCATCGTTCCATTGCTTGTAAATGTGTGATAAAACAATTAGCTGATGCATGGCCTGCTTACACAACTCCTCAATTAACTGATCTATTTATCTAAACACCAATTTAAAGCCACAGTACTGTTATATGATTGACGATTAAAAATGTGTTCACGCTATTTTTAGAAAATCATGTTCATTACATCGCTACTTTTCCACTTAGCGAAATAGAATGCGACGTAAACTGACAAAAGAAACTGTCAAAGTGACGACATTGCACATTTGCACAAGGTCAAAAATAAATTGTGTCGGCATTTTAGATATATTATAGCGTGTTGTAAATCAGTCGTGGTTCAATTTATTTATTATATACTTATTCGATACCGTAAATCTTGAGCATAAACCAGTCTGGCTTTGAGTGGACATTTCATGATTACGTGACCGTAACATGTTTATCTGATAAAATTGACATGATGCGCTTACCGACCGTGTGTATTTAATTTCAAAGGATGCAAAGCAATTGAGTTTTCGCAAATTGATCGATCTTTAAGTATGGGATATAATTATACCGGTAGATAATTTATTGATTTTCTGACGAAATTATGTTAGCTTTGACGAAGCATGAAGGAGTGACATCAAAGAGACGACTGTTATTTGGTTGAAAAACAAACATTTTAGAAGACACCCAGTTTCAAACAAACAATTACTTTTATCTTTCTTCTCGTTTGTTTTGAGTTGAATCCAGTTTACTGTAGTGCCCCGTTATTTAATTCTCAAGCTGTGGTAACTCTAACGTAATCACTTTGTGTTGGCGTAAAAGAATATAATTAAAAAACAAACAGTTATTGTTTGTTTCAATGGATTAAAAAACAGCAGCACAACATACATGGGTTTGTTATTTTTTAATTTAATGACTGTACCTACCTAATTGCAGTATGATTAATTTAACATAGTTTTCTTTTGTATTGTGATGAAACTATACTGTATTTTTCTTATCTATTTGGACAGTAAAAAAATAAATATTTTTTTAAAAAATAAGATACTGTATACTGGTGCATAGACATACCAACATTACCATATTTAACCTATGTATTGGGATGAAATTACCGTTTTTACCCTATGTATTGGGACAGTAAAAAAACACTTTTTTTAAAATAATATATATTGGGACAGCAAAATTTTTATTTAATTATTTGTTGCTGCCCCAATACCTAGGGTAAATATGGTGCTTGAAAAGGGTCTCCACAACTTTTGGGAATCTCTTTTTAGTCCATTTTCTAGGAAAAGCACTCATAAGTCAATTTTTTGTGAAAACCACTAATTAGTCCATTTTTCTTGGTAAACCAGTACTGTGTGATTGGATTGAGTCTTGAAGCAAATCGCCATCTTTTGCATGCGCAGTCAAAACCCTGTAAACTACACAACCACCTCACTAGCATATCCATTGCTTATTCAATATTTATTGCGTCCATAGAGCAAGTTTCTGACAGAATCAGTTTGTATCTTTGTTTTTAGACAATTCTGGATGAAGACGACAAGTTTTTCAAGTTACTGGAGCTACTTGGCCAGTATCAAGAGCAGGGGAGCGTGATAGTGTTTGTGGACAAACAGGAACATGCTGATGACCTCATGAAAGACCTCATGAAGCACTCGTACCCCTGCCTGTCACTCCATGGTGGTATTGACCAGTACGATAGGGGCAGCATCATTAGTGATTTTAAAAATGGAGATATTAGATTAATGGTGAGTATATGTACTAACCTTACTAGACCTCAGTAGCTCAGTCATAACAGGGCTGGAAAATTCAACTCGTCCGCTCGCCATCATGAGTGAACATTTCGTCAGAACGAGTAATATTTACGAACCTGGCCTTAATATTTCTTTGATTTTAAGCATTCATTAAAAAATGTTGGAATGAGAGGATGAGTAGCTTTTATAAGAAACTTTAAGCCCTGTGTTGGTGCGTCTGATTATAAACCCTGGGGTTGTGAGTTCAAATCCTCACTCGGCAACTATTTCTGTGATGATTGATATACAGCATTACATCACATTGTCGTATGACTCACCACTGATGCAAGTGGGAAAGTTATCAGTTACTTGCGGATATGGGTATTGGTTTACCTGCCATGAGCCAAGGAAAGAATGGTTAGGTTAACTGACCATCTGTTAGCTCTCAATAGCATGAAATGGCGCTAAATATTCAAACATCTTCTATCATAGGTTTTGGACCATATATTATTTTGAAGATGTATTAAAAATTTTGCTCACATACTGGATAAGAATATCCGCTGCTATTTAACTGCTGTAAAATATTCCCCCCCCAGCATCTGGATAAAACTATACAAAAAATACAAGTGCATAGTTTACATGTTGTCATGTTATTAAACAAGAGGTAAATCCATGAAGTTTTATTTTTGAAAAAAAGTATAAAATCTTAGTGGTACCCAAGAAAACAAATCAGTCATCAGACTGAAATTCCAAAACCCATCATTAGTATCCATATTGGATAGAAAAATTTCTCCTTGCATGTAATTTTGACCCAGAAAGCAAAATTTTTCTATCCCATGTTGATGAATTTATGAAGGATTTTTTTTTCTCCCATTTATCTCAGTCAAATGATAAAATATTTACTTTTTAAATGCGTGTTAAACGCATAAAATTTCATGTATACATTTTAAAGTACATACTTTCAGTATATACAAGAAACTACACCTGTTTATCTCTCCACACATTGTTTAAATAGTTCACTTCAAATATAATTTTCATCTTGATGATGTTCTTGTAGAAAAGCAAGACATCATAAATACATTTGATGACATTGACATAACATCTATTTGTTTTTAACAGTTTCCCATTTTTAGCTCTACTGGCCAAAGGTCTGTCGTCCGTCGTCTGTCGTCTGTCGTCTGTCAGCAGCACTTTCTCTGAAACCACTAGGCCAATTAAACTGAAACTTCACATGGGTGTTTCTATTGCAAAGGAGACTATACAGAAGATTTTTTTTTTTCGATCTGAAATTCAAGATGGCCGCCATTACTAAAAATAGTCCAAAACTTAAAAAATCTTCTTCTCATGAAGGGCCCAACAGATTTTCGAAATGTTTATGTAGTAATGATGACAAACTATAGTTTTGTTAGATTTGTTCATATGGTGTCCCTAGAGTTAAATATGACCCCGCCCCGAGGGTTCAATTAGGGGACACATGTCATTATAATATTTTTTTTTTTTTTTTTTAAATGGAAATAATTTTGCCTATATCTTCACAGAAGCATTGTTTGGTGAAGGGGGTTCAGATTTCTAAAAATGACTGGGTTCAACTGTCTTAAGGGGTCAGGAGGGGCCCTAAAAGGGTAAAAATTGGGAATTACTAAATTCTTTTTCTTAACAACTGGTATGTTAGATTTGTTCATATTTTGCATAAATTATCCCTATGTGTAGGGGTTTGTTTGCAGATAAGAATTTAGTGGCTAAAATTTATAGGGGCCCTGTAAGGGGACTTAGAATTTTACAAAGGGATACTATGGGAAAACAGAAAATTCTCTTTTTCTTTCATCTGTTCTTAAACCACTAGGCCAATTAAACTGAAACTTCACATGGGTGTTTCTATTGCATAGGAGACTATACAGAAGATTTTTTTTTTCAATCTGAAATTCAAGATGGCCGCCATTACTAAAAATAGTCCAAAACTTAAAAAATCTTCTTCTCATGAATGGCCCAACAGATTTTCAAAATATTTATGTAGTAATGATGACCAACTATAGTTCTGTTAGATTTGTTCAAATGGTGTCCCTAGAGTTAAGAATGACCCTGCCCTGAGAGTTCAATTAGGGAACATATGTCAATATAATATTTTTATTTTTTTTTTAAAATGGAAATAATTTTGCCTATATCTTCACTAAAGCATTGTTAGGTAAAGGAGGTTAAGATTTGTAAAAATGACTGGGTTTCTATGTCTTAAGGGGTCAGGAGGGGCCCCAAAAGGGTACAAATTGGGAATTAGTAAAATTGTTTTCTTAACAACCGGTATGTCAGATTTGTACATATTTTGCATAAATTATCCCTAAGTGTAGGGGTATTATTGCAGATAAGAATTAAGGGGCTAAAATTTGTAGGGACCCTGTAAGGGGACTTAGAATTTTACATAGGGATATTGTGGGAAAACAGAAAATTTTCTTCTTTTTTTTCATTTATTCTGAAACCACTAGGCCAATTAAACTGAAACTTCACATGGATGTTTCTATTGCATAGGAGACTATACAAAAGATTTATTTTTTCTATTTAAAATTCAAGATGGCCACCTTTACTAAAAATAGTCCAAAACTTAAAAAATCTTCTTCTCATGAACGGTCCAACAGATTTTCAAAATGTTTATGTAGTAATGATGACCAACTATAGTTTTGTTAGATTTGTTCAAATTGTGTCCCTAGAGTTAAAAATGACCCCGCCCCGATGTTTCTATTGCATAGTAGAATTTCAAAAAGTGCTATGGCCACTATGAGTCAGTAGAGCGTCCTCAGGCCCTCTTGGGCCTCTTGTTTGTAGATGTGAAAATGAAAATATATATAATTATGATATGAGGATAAGGCATTACAAAAAATAATTAAGTCCCAGATTTTCATCAAGACATGTGAAGATAGTTTTCCTCCATGGGAAATAACATTTTTGTACTTGCCAATAGATTTATGTTTACAGGATTTGTGAAAAAAATTCAGATTTTGAGTCTGAGTTCAATTCTCAGACTCGAAAGGTTTCATGGGTTTTAAGCCCATGAATTATAGTCACTGTTAATATCAAAACAGAATCTTTCAAAGTAATTTGCATTTTTAATGTTTAAGCAGATTTTACCTTTATTAGGTCACCTGAGACTTTGTCTTAAGGGACCTTTTGCGATTGCCTTTTGTTCGTTGTCGTCGATTGTGTGTCCTTAAATAATTGACATTTTTTACACTTTCTCAAAAACCGTAAAGCTCAATCATAATTAAATGTTGTATGCAGCTTTGGTACCTAAGGATGAATAAAAATTGTGAACTGCATGGTCCCCACCCCACTTCGGCCTTGTGGGCAGGGCCAAAACAGTCAAATTTAAGGTAAAATCTTCTTACTATAGGAAGCACTGGGAAACAAATTGCTAGCATGATTATGGACATATATTGGTCCTTTATAAAAATTGTGAATTGCATGTCCCTGGGTCTCATGTTTTGGCCTTGGGGGGTGGGGGTCTACTTTACTAAATCTAATTGAGAGAAAATGACCAAAAAATGTCATTTCTGATGACTGAATAAACTCATTCGAATGGTTTTTGGTGTGATTTGTTGTTGCTGACATGACAGTTAATGCTTATGTTTTATTGACCAAAGTTGGAAAATAGATTTATATAGCTCTCTTATTTACTTTACTTACACTGTTAATGATGTATATCTACTGTTGTATCTTCAGGTGGCTACATCTATAGCAGCACGTGGACTAGATGTTAAACATTTAATACTAGTGGTTAACTTCGATTGTCCTAACCATTATGAGGACTATGTCCACAGATGCGGGTAAGTGGGTATAATATACAGTCAAACCTGTGTAACCGGTCACCTCTGTTAAGCAACCACTTGTCTTAAACAGCCATATTTGCTAATTTCCATTTTTAACTCGTCTGGACGAAGTCTAAGGAGAGCTATTGCCATGACCCCGGCGTCGGCGTTGTCGGCGTAGTCGGCGTCTGTAGACACCCAGGTTAAACTTTTGCATTTAAGTTTAAGATATCTATGCAACCACTCATTGGATGTGAATGAAACTTCGCATGTGTGTTCACCATCATCAATGGAACACACAGAGACAAGAACTATAACTCTGGGTTGCATTTTGGCACAGTTATGGCCCCTTTTTGGACTTAGACACCAAGGGCAAGCTTTGTTGTCTTCTGGCAACTCTTGTTTAACCTGTATTAAGCAACAACCTGTCTTAAAAGGCTGCTTTTGCTCCTTCCCTTGACTGGCTACTTAAGACAGCTTTGACTGTATATTGTTCTATTAGTAGTGTTTTAGAAAGTACCAAATGTTTCTAAGATTTGAATGAATATCAATTTGAGATTGTTTTAATAAATGTCAGAAACTATGAGTAACCTATATTTACCCTTACACCCAGATATTTAGTCGTATTTATGAGTATGAAGCTGTATCTGTGATAAGGTGATTATGCGACACACAATGTCTGACATGCGGCGAAGAGGATTTTATATGTATGCTGGAGTGGGCATCCTGATATACTCCCATTTTCTCCATTCATGGCAGTGTTTGAAATGTATAATACCACCTCCACTCCACATCACAAAGGTCACAATGTTTAGTGAACTAGGTGACAGATTCACCCACTCAGAAGACTTGATTTGATCATGTTGTTGTGTGGTGTTTAGCATTGCTTTCTACAATTTTTCAATCAAATTGCGCCAGTGTCTACTTAGACAGTATTCTAAGTGCTGCCACACTGAAGTATAATGCCGCAAACACATGGTTTGATACTTCATCAAGTTTTATTATACTGAAACCGGGCTGACCAGACCTAGAATTATCCTCTAAATGCTGAGCGCCAAGTTAAAATGACCAACAGTGTTTTCTCCAGCTCCAATTTTTTGGGGGTCATTGATGACCCACTGTTTAAAAATCTGGGGGGTCATTTTCTAAATCTGGGGGTCATCAGTTGACTAGTTTTAAACTTAACTTGAATAAATGGAGGTAAAAAAATACATATTTTACTAAAACAGTTTTACTTCCTGTTTCACACAAATTTCTCAATCAAAACTGCAACTTAAGTTAACAACTTTACTTCTGGCAAAAAGTTACAACAACTAGAAACTAGTTGATATGCCATGAACTTTTTCAAATGTCGTGGCCATAGCTCAATCACCAACTAGGTCCTAACTATTTTTAATGAAAAACACTAAAATTATTTATATAGCTACATGTTTAGTGTTACCAAGCATTATACTCTTTGGAAAACAAAACTTTGTTAAACTTCAAAATTGATAAACTTCATATGAAAACTATTATTATATAATATGCTTGAGCAACAGTAAAAGTATTGTTCATTTGCCTATTAGTTTTCACTTATTTATTTTACCAACAGTTTAAGATACTTCAGCAAAACATAAGTTAAAAACTGTATTTGCTATATACAGGTATATTCTAAATTGATTGTTGTTTTTTTTTTAAGGAAAATGTTGTTCATTTCGTGTTGGATTGAATATTTGTAATATTTGTTGGATGTTTGGAATATGTACAAGTTGTTTTTATTCCTGATCATTGCATAAGGAATTGTATGTACTATTAAAACTAATGTAATGTTAAAAAGAATGGTTAATCATTCAAATCTTTTGGGAGATTGAAGTTAATTGTTACTTACATATATGTTTAAAATGTTTAATATATTAAAATTGATATTTATTTGTTCATGTTCGATGATACAGACGAACTGGTCGGGCAGGGAACCGAGGCTTTGCTCACACTTTCATAACACCTGAACAGGTGAGGTACACCGGGGAAATCATCCGGGCCCTGGAACTGTCTGAAGCTCCGGTACCTCCAGATTTACAAAAACTCTGGGATGAATTCAAAGAAATGGCAAAAACTGTAAGTAGCTAAATCACTTATTTCTTATATCTTGTCTTATATCTTGTATCAGTTTTGTTTCTGTTTTTTTTGTATGTGAAAAATAAGATTCCCATTTACTGGCCCTGTTTCCACCTAGCTGATGCTGACTTGAATGATTACAAATAATGCTGATTTCATGAAGATGACAGATGTTCTTGTAACATTTGAAAAATAAATGGTTTGATTATTAGCATCATTTTTATGCCATTGAGGGCTAACAGATGATCATTTAACCTAACCCTCCATTCCTGGAAGGTTAATCAGTATCGAGCACACCATCCACACAAATAACTTATAACTTTCTCACTTGAATCAGAGATAAGAGATGAATGACAATGAGAGGCCATGTCGTATATCAGTTGTCATGGAAACTGTGGCCGGGTTGAGATTTGAACTGAAAACCAAGATAGATGCTTGACAGTGTTGATGTTGATGAGAAACTGTTGTCCATACTGTGCTCTCATGTCCACCAATGTGACACTTTAATCATTTTAATGTTATAATGTTAGACTGGTGATAACAGCAAATAAGCCTTATCAGATCAACAGCCACTTGATGATGTTGAATAATTGAATCATTAATTTGTCTATCATTTGTCATGCAACTACAGACAAGGGGATAGGCCTTGATGAGAGGATGACCCCTCAGCCTGCTGTTAACCTTTATATACTGTAGGTTATTCAGAGGTCAAATCAAATTTTGAAAATGGCAATGTTAGCTTTTATGAAAAAATACATATATGCTTTACTGGTGATTGCTTTTATAAAAAGATTCATCAATTACAATGTTGATTGCTTTTATGAAAAGATGTGTCTATTACACTGTTTGCAGGTTTATTATATTTTTTTGGCCAAATCGAGTTTTCTTGTCGTCTGACAACTTGTGTTCATCTGTTATTGATACCTGAAGTTTTCTATTATACAGGAAGGTTTATCAATCAAGAGTAGCAGTGGTTTCCATGGGAAAGGTTTCAAGTTTGATGAAACAGAGGCCCAGCTGGCAGCTGATAGGAAGAAATTACAGGTATGATATCAGATAATATAGATTTAAATTACAGGTATGATATCAGATTATATAGATTTAAATTACAGGTATGATATCAGATAATATAGATTTAAATAACAGGTATGATATCAGATAATATATAAAACATTGAGTTTATCGATGTTTTTGAAATTTATTTATTTGATAATATAATATCTGTCTGTCATTTCTGAAAAATTTCATCACAATCTTTTGCGATGAACATTTCTTTTTATTGATTTGAAACATACAACCCCAGTAACCTAAATTCACAAAAAAAAAATGCAACACTTTTATTGTTTGTATATTTTTGTTTAGAATTGGTTTATCTGTATTTTGATATTCAGATCTTGTTTTTATGGTATTTTCTTTCAATTTTGCAATAAAATTATTAAAATCACTTAGAGATACTTTGTCAAATGCTTGTTAAATAGTGGAACAACAAACCACAAGCCCAGATTTCAAATAGCATCTCTTCAATGAGAATTTGCTGTCATGTGTGCATGAATGACAAGGATGCTATACAAAAAACTGATTTTGTGAATTTAGGTTACGGTGGTTGTAGGTTTCAAATGAATAAAAAGGATACTTGCAATAGATTGTGATGAAACTTTCCAGGAAAAATAGAAATATGTTACAGTCTCAAATAAAATAAATAGAAAAAAAAATTGATAAAAAAACTCAATATTGTATTGCTGTTTACATGAGTACTGAGTTTCTAAAGTCTTTGGATGTAGTTCATAGCTGTGATTGGAGTAATGTATACAACTAACCTCAATCTGTGATAAAACATTATAGGTGTGACATTAGTATTAAAGGAATTTTCTTGATTCTACTTGAAGAAGACACGAATATGAATTGCAATAGTTTGTGCAGCATACTTTCTGACAGTATATAAATTATATATCTGTTTTATTTCTATATAATTAATTTTTTCATGAATAATTACTCTTTCACTCTAAGGGGGTTGTTCAAAGATCACTTACAATTGAATGCTGAGGCTGTGGGATTGAGCACAGTTTGGTACAAAAACTTTATGTGAGAAAGTGTAAGAACTTGTAGTCTTCACAGATACTTTTTGTTGCAACTGATATTGTGTTGCTTAAAATTTTTAACTATTACTTTTCCCGACTTTTTATGTGTTCTGTATATAAGGAATTAATTATGGTTTCCTAATTACAGAAAGCTGCCCTCGGATTGGCCGACTCTGATGACGAGGATCCCAGCGCTGATGTAAGTCATCAAACTGGTCCTTTCTTCCCAGTTGTGTTCTAAGTGTATCTTTATTTTGTATTAAAAGACATTCATAATTATTTGATTATGGTTACAAAATTTCAAACTATTAGACTTAGCTATACCTTTAATTAAATAGCTTTAAACATGTACCATGCCTTTTTTTGATTGGAAAATACAGATTAAGTCTGCACACCTTGTTATCGACTTGCCAATCAACATACTGCTTCATCTGAACATGTCCTAATAGCGAACACAAATGAGGTGATAATGCATTTCTTTCTCTAATTATACCCCCAGTTACAAAGTATATGAGGGCTATATAGGAATCATGCTTGTCTGTCTGGCAGATGGTCCATCCATCCTTCCATCTATCTGTCTGTCCATCTGTCTGTGGACAGTTTTTGTGATCGCTATTTTTTAGAAACCATTGGCTGGAATTCAGTGAAACTTCACAAGGGTGACTGGTACCAAGCAAGTTGTGCATATTATCGGCATGTTGCACAAGAACAATTTTTCAAGAATAATTTGTGGTCACTATTTCTCTGCAACCATTGGCTGGAATTCAGTAACACTTCAGAAGTGATTGGTACCTAGCCTAGTTGTGCATACTATCCGCATATTGCACCCAAACAATTTTTCAATGAGTTATGGCCCTTTGTGGTCGCTGTTTCTCAGCAACCATTGGCTGGAATTCAATGACACTTCACAGAAGTGATTGGTTACTCTAATTGGTTCACTGTTTCAAAGCAGGCAGCAAAAGGGTACAATAACAGTGTCAGGTTGCCATCTTGGGGTATTCGTCACCTTCAATGATATTTCTAAGTAACAAGTGAAAATATACTGTGATGTACTGTTAATTTAACAAATGACTTTGGGACCAACCAATAGTTTCCCTTTACTTAAAAGGTGATTACGAGACCAGTTTATCCAAGAATGGAGTATGATCTCAGTATACATAACTCACCTAAACTTGACTATTATGTAAAATTTAAAAAAATATATTTTGCTATGAAGACTATGTTGACAAATTTAAAAATGATTCTCAACAAAAGCAATATACATGCTTAAGATTAAGTGCACATTCTCGTGAAATTGAGACAGGACGATATAATGGTACTGATTGTGCTATAATAGAGTATGTAAACTTTGTAACATTTGTGTTACTGAGTCAGAATATAATTTCTTGCTGTGTTGTACTAAATACAACAATGTTTATACTAAATATCTAGACCGTATCAATAAATTTACAGATATCATGTTATCTAAGAATGAGAAAATGTTAAAAATTTCTAAAGAAGCTCTTGTAATAAGGGAAATACCCTTGAAAATATGATTGTTTTGCAAGATTAATGTACATGTGATGTGTTATTATTTGTGTAATGTTTGTTTTATATGATTATTACAATAGGTATTGTTTTTGCCATATTTCTTTGTAAAACTTTGTAAATGGCCAAAGGCAAAATTTGCTGATTGCTGAACAAACTTGAAACTTAAAATTATTAATGCAGGCAATTTAAAAAGGTAATAAGCAAGGAAAGGCACACAGTAAACATACATGTGATCCTACTCGTCGGTAGGTGAAATACACTGCTTTTAGACCCCATCTACCGCTCTACCGTTTCAAGTAAAAAATCTACCGCTTTGAAATATCTGCAAAATCTGCATATAGTAAGTCAGCTTGTAGTTTACAATAGATTAAGTGGGGAAATTGTCCGTTGGCTAGAGAATGTAATGGTTAAGATGGCAGTTCAGAGAAACATGCGTAATCAAACTTTGATAATTATGTCATTCGCAGATAGAGCAGCAGATCGAGGACATGTTTGCCAGCAGGAAGCGTGTGACAAATGTCGCTAAACCACAGATGCCAACACAGGTATGATTATATATAAATGTGACTGGTGCATTTGTGTGTTTGGTGTTTCTCATGAGACCATTGAACATATTGCATCAAGTGTTTTGTGTTTTTAAGGTGAATTTCGTAATTTTGTAAAATACATTCTGAAGTATTTTGTTTCTGATGTGAACTTTGTCAATTACTGTGAAATCATTAATTTTCATTGTTTTTGTTCAAGGACATATTCATGGGGACTTAAATTTGTTGAAAATGAATTTAAGAAAAAAAATTTTTTAGTGCGATTTTTGAATAAGAGTATTTCTATTACATAACATACTTTAATTACTGACCTGTACCAGTATTAAGTTGCTGCCTGCACATACACACCTGGTAATAAATGATCTTTGTAACATGGGGTTATCTTGGGGAGAGATTTCAATTAGTGGCAGCTTTGGTGTCATGAGTTTTTATCAAACTGTTATGAAAACAACAATTGAAAACATGTCACAAGTTGAAGGTGTAATCAACGAAAATTAGTCTCCCACGAAAATTAATGATTTCACAGTACATCAAATATATTTCTAATATGATCTTTATAAATGACTTTTAGCATTGTGTAATTCTGATATAATTGTACATGACGGGATTATCATCTATTTCAGCCTCTGACAGGTGGACTGATGACAGGTGGGATAATGACAGGTGGAATACCTGGTAAAATGGGCGTCAACAACCAACTGAAGCTAGAGATGGCAAAACGTCTGGCAGCCAAGATTAACTTCAGCAAAAATCTGGGTCAGGAGGCCCAAGATATCACACAACAGGCCACAAAAGCCATGTTCCAGGATGGAGTGTCAGCTCCACAAGTTGCTGTAAGTATAAAAATAATTTGGTCAATCAGTGATTGTTGTCTGTTTACCTCCTGATTGACGAGGATTGATATACCTGGTTGGGTTGATGGGCATTAATCTCAGCATACAGTTCATTCAATGGTTATAAATGCAAACAATGTACCAATTCAGCAATACATTGGCTTGTTGCTTGTCAAAAAATGAACAAGATTTCAGAGAATCATTTTTGTCTTGTTTAATAATTAAATATCACCCACATGGAGGACCTAAACATCATCAATGTGGTAGATTTTTTACGGTTTGGATATTTTCTTTGTTACAGCATCATCTTTTCAGTAAGTGTATATACATACATGATTTATAAACAAAAACAGATATGTAAACCTGGTAAAAATGTATATTTTTGTTTATTTTCAGTCAAAGACAATAGCAGAACAGATGGCAGAGAAGATTAATGCAAAGCTTGGTTACACACCTCAGATAGAAGACGACAAGGATCAGAATGGAGATGCGGAAACATTCAAGCGTTACGAGGAAGAGCTGGAGATTAACGACTTCCCCCAGACAGCCAGATGGAAGGTTACATCTAAGGTATGGTTTTACCTTGAAGCCCTCAGGACCGTTACATTTAATGAAGTGGATATAAGTTTTGTTTTCATCACACTACAGGTTGTGTATGATAGCAAGTTTTTATTGATGAAGGAAATAATCAGATACATAATAATTTATGCATGTATCTTAGTAGAACTATTTCAGACAAAGAATTCTTTCCCTTAAAATCTTCAGATTGAGCTGGACCCAGACATATGACCTGAGCAATGAGCGTTAAGTTTTTAAGGGTAGATATGGTCTTAGGACACTTTATGGTGTTACCTCATGGTAACAATCACCCACTAGTGGCAGCTATCCTCAGATATCCTGAATATCAAGAGTAAATTGTATTTCAAGTTATTTTCAACAGTAACCAGTTATACATGGCAACCAGTTTTATCAATGCAGGAACACTTCTGGTGTATGTACATGGATATGAGCAGATGCACGCCGTCCTTCCACAAGTAACTGACAAACTGTCATGCATTAAGTGGTTGTATCAAGCTGGGCTCAAACCCATGACCTCAACATTCAGAGTGATCTTGAAACAGTGTCATTGAAATACCCAGAAATATCATTTTTAGTGAACCAATATTGTAATGTGTAAACTACCGGTATATTGTTTATGTATTATAAACGATGATTTCAAATATTGCAAGCATGTTGCACTACATGTAATGTTCAGATGTTTTAAATATTTTTTATGCTACTTGCAGGAGGCTCTGGCTCAGATTTGCGAGTACTCCGAGGCCGGAATCACTGTGAGGGGAACATACTTCTCACCAGGGAAACAGCCGAAGGAAGAAGAAAGGAAGCTATACCTGGCCATTGAGGCCACCAGTGAGATGGCCATACAGAAGGCAAAGAAAGAGGTCACACGTCTCATCAAAGAAGAACTTATTAGACTGGTATGCACATGTACTATTAGTAATGATTATTGCCTCATGAATATAGAACTTGTTTGGTATTGCATAATAGAGCATGCACTTGATTTGCAAATATTGCAAATAATGTGTAATGTCTTATCCCAAGTGAACTTTGACACTAAAACATACTATTAATAAAACTCAAATTAAGGAAATCTAAATAAAAGTTGACTTGCTTACCATATTGGTTGTGCTAGTTTTATTGTATGGATTGGAAGTTTGGTGCAAAAAGGTACCAAGTGCCCTCTTTTTTTATATACACTTGCTTATTGCATTAATGGGACGAAATTTTATGAAAATAAGGAATTAGATAAATTACATATTAAGTTTTGTTAAACAACAAACTCTTAGCATAGCTGCATTAGGGGAACTAGGGAGATTTCCATTATCTATTATCTGTGAACAATGTGCAATAAGCTATTGGACGAAAGTTAAGAATATGATATGTGTGTATTTGTATGAGTTTTGTATTTCACAATATTGTATGTCTATGCCATATTTAAATTAATTTGATTTTGTAAATGGCCATAGGCAATTATTTGCTGATATGTCAATAAACTTATAAACTTCAAAAGAAACCTTTTTAAGGCTGGTATGTCTACCGTATATCGTCGGCCATAAGTCGAATTTTTCAGACTCCAAAATCACTCTCTGAATCCCTACTCGACTTATGGCCCCGTCCTAGTCCCGAGTGATGATTTTTTTTACCAACGGTCAGCTCCTACTGAAGTTTTGAACGTCGAATTTCAGTTTCAGCAACAGTCTATATGAACAATGACACCAAAGTGCAGAATTGAATTACACTCTTGTCAATCAACTATGCATCTCGCAAACACAAAGGATGATTACGTCATACGTGGAAAGTTACTTTGTTCATGGAAAACTCTGATTGACAGTTGAAAAAAATGATCGGTTTCAATTAGACGCTTGATGTTTTAACTCTATGCAAGGGAAACCTTGATCTTGGTCAGCCGAACGATTGCATTGCCTAGCAACCTTTACGATGTTGGTACGGGGTGTAAACATATATGCCGAAAATTGCCTTGGGATATTTGGGTCAGAAGTAGCCGATTATTGCAATTTGCATTCCCACATATGTGGTGACACTTATCCACGGATTACAGAATATACCAAATATTCAACAGAAGACTGCATTTGTTTGTCGGCTGCATATTTGCCGTTGATTCGATAACGGTACATGAACGTATACTGGCGTAAGGTCAGTTGTGAGTGCAGGCAATCGCTACTGTAGGAATTTTAATATTAAGGTGACCCAAATCTCACCCACTTCCTTTTCGAAAATTCTGGGTCGACTTAAGGAAGGGTCAATGCAAAAAACTGAGATCTGAAGGTCAAAAAGTCCCCTCGACTTATGGCCCGACTCGCCTTATGGCCGACGATATACGGTATTTAAAATATTACTCAGTCTCATGACGGCTAACTTGTGACAAAATAATGCTATGTAGAAATGAGATGAGTATCTATTTAAAGATGTTTCTAAGCGGAAGCGGTAGTGCAATGGATAGAGTATTAGCCGCTCACACCAGAGGTTACGGGTTCGATCCCCAAGTTGACCCGATGCCTCTCATAAAACAACATTCAGTACTCAGGTTCTACTCAGGAAGTTGACTTGAGAGCAGTTCATATAAGCTCTGAGCTTTCATCGCAATCAAGCTAAAATAAATTGGTATAACTAAAGATGTCTTCATTTTCTTTATTTCAGCAAAATTCCTATCAACCAATCAACAGAGGCAGATACAAGGTTGTTTGATGGAGTATCAGTCTACTTTGTATTTACTTATGATTACCACCAGTCTGCTCAGTGTGGAACAGAGGCACAGATTTATCTGCTGAATGTATTGGACAGTTGATTCAGACAACAATGTGCTCTTGTTTGGATGCCATTGACAATGTGTTCAGTTATAATGTGTACAAACAACAGATTATAGGTGTCAGCATGCTGTGCAAATTATTTCTAGCTTGTACTTTAATGAAGGAGAACTACTAAGTTTAGTGAAAGAATCCGAATTCTTTTCATCACATAGGTTTAAATCTATCTCACTTCGCATTCACATTCATCACAGATTTGTTTGTGTCATTTCATTCCCTATCTATTTTGTACAATGTCATGTCCTTGTTGTTTTATAGTGGATATGTACAGTGATATGTTAAGAGGTACTGAATGTGCTTCTATTATTGTACTAGCATCTGAAGAAAGAAGAAACCGGACATCAGATCTGTTTTGTAATGACACGTTATGAAGGGAACTCACAATACAATGTTGAATTATATGGCATTTTAAACTTGAAATCTATTGTGATTGAAACATTAATAGTTTACGTAATGCAAAGGGAAATACTGTGCCTATACTCCTTGTCAAGAATATGCTTTTCTTGCAAATGGGATAAATTATTCACTGTTCCCTATAGGATATAAAAAAAAATCACACCCTAACATGAATCACATATATTCACATTTATGATCATTTACATTTATGCTGGATGACATTTAATCGTCCTAAAATAAATGGTTATACAAGTGTAAAGATCACCAAGGTTACTAAAACAGAAATAAATCATTGTTATTCACTTGAGAGTGGGATGATCTCACCTCATTATCACCTCGGTATACTAGAATAAGAATAAATCATGGTTATACACATGAGAATAGGAGCGTCTACCCTCAGTACCACCGAGGTATACTAAACAGGAATAAATTATGGTTATACACTTGAGAATTGGATGGTCTCACCTTAGTATCACTGAGGTATACTAAAACAGGAATAAATCATGGTTATACACTTGAGAATGGGAGCATCCTACCGTCAGTACCACTGAAGTATACTAGAACATGAATGAATCATGGTGATACACTTGAGAATGGGAGCATCCTACCCTCAGTACCACTGAGGTATACTAGAACAATAATAAATCATGGTTATACACCTGAGAATGGGATCATCCTACCCTCAGTACCACTGAGGTATACTAGAACAGGAATAAATCATGGTGATACACTTGAGAATGGGAGCATCCTACCCTCAGTACCACTGAGGTATACTATAATAGGAATAAATCATGGTTATACACTTGAGAATGGGAGCATCCTACCTTCAGTACCACTGAGGTATACTAGAACAGGAATGAATCATGGTTATACACTTGAGAATGGGAGCATCCTACCGTCAGTACCACTGAGGTATACTAGAACAGGAATGAATCATGGTGATACACTTGAGAATGGGAGCATCCTACCCTCAGTACCACTGAGGTATACTAGAACAATAATAAATCATGGTTATACACTTGAGAATGGGAGCATCCTACCCTCAGTACCACTGAGGTATACTAGAACAGGAATGAATTATGGTTATACACCTGAGAATGGGAGCATCCTACCCTCAGTACCACTGAGGTATACTAGAACAGGAATGAATTATGGTTATACACTTGACAATGGGAGCATCTTACCCTCAGTACCACTGAGGTATACTAGAACAGGAATGAATTATGGTTATACACTTGAGAATGGGAGCATCCTAAACTTAGGGATGGTCTCACCTCAGTATCACTGAGGTATACTAGAACAGGAATAACAAGTGTATAACTACACATTACAAAGTCATTATGTTGAATGTTGATGATCACACTTGTGGTTGTGGTTGTTTTATTTGCATAAATTAAAATATATATTACATAATAAATGTAGAAATTATTGCTATTGATTTCAAGTTTGTTTTACTCCCATATGAAACTTAACTTCAGTTTTACTCCTTTGTGAAATTTTACTTCAGTTTTACTCCCATGTGAAATTTTACTTTGGGTTTACTCCCATGTGAAATTTTATTTTGGTTTTACTTCCATGTGAAATTTTACTTCAGTTTTACTACCATGTTAAATGTGAAGTTTTACTTTGGTTTTACTCCCATGTTAAATTTTACTTTGGTTTTATTTCCATGTGAAATTTTACTTCAGTCTTATTCCCATGTGAAAGTTTACTTTGGTTTTTCTCCCATGTTAAAATTGACTTCAGTTTTACTCCCATGTGAAATTTTACTTTGTTTTTACTCCCATGTGAAATTTTACTTCAGTCTTACTACCATGTGAAATTTTACTTTGGTTTTACTTCCATGTGAAATTTGACTCAGTTTTACTCCCATGTGAAATTTTTACTTTGGTTTTACTCCCATGTGAAATTTGACTCAGTTTTACTCCCATGTGAAATTTTACTTTGGTCTTACCCCCATGTGAAATTTTACTTCAGTCTTACACCCATCTGAAATTTTACTTACGTTTTACTCTCATTTCAAATTTTACTTCTGTTTTACTTCCATGTGAAATTTTACTTTTGTTTTACTCCCATGTTAAAATTTACTTAAAGGGTACCGCACGTCAGAATATAAATGGCTATTTATCGTTAAATAGACATGTAAATAACACAAAAATCAACAAATTTTAATTGTACGAAATTTATCAAATGAGAAAAATGACATTAAATATCATGATTTCAAGCGTTTCCTAAATGCTATGGGCGCCGCCATTTTGTAGCTCTTTTGTGATGGAGGTATTCGGTGACGTCATAACTGCACTTCCGTTCTAGTTATCGCGCAAATTGTATTGTGTCGTAAGTGACTGCTCTCTACTGAAACTCTTATGTATATACACTAATATACGTAATCAGTTTATATACAGATATACAGTGCATTAGTGAACATCGAAGGTAGACAATTAAACGCGAAAACGATTCTGAATTGAAGGACTTAACCCATTAAACATTGTTTTCTCTAGCGGAATAAGTGGGTGGAGTAATGCGATATGTTTTGTGGGCAGCATTGTTTTTTGTTTTCCTAATATGTGATTTCACATTGCCTCAGTGTCAAGCTTCTGGTGACATCACGCGCAAAACGCCTTTATACTTTGGGGTAGGACTTAAGATTGCAGAATGAAGCGTACGCCTTGGCGTACTACTATCCAAGCTGCAATTTCTGATGATTTCAGTACGAAGATGACCATATGCGACATACATATAGACTAAGTGTATATTATCCAGTGGGAAGCTCTTAAAAATGTGCTAATAACATATAGCTCAACTGATTTCTGAAATTTAATTTGTAATTTTATATACTCTTCCAAAATATTGCGAAATTGATATAGCAAACTTTCACAATCTTATAATTGCAGGCTGTTTGAACAGGTGTAATAAACCAATTAACAATAAAAACAAGAGGTTAATGCCAAAACATAAGGTGTGAAAACGACATGGTATCTAAAAGTTATTATTAAAATACAAATTAAGGCTAATTAATTGTGACAGGCCCGATTAGCTCAGTCAGTTAAGTGTCTAACAATCAATCCAGGTGTCTCGAGTTTGAATCCCCACCCGGCGACAGTCTCTGTGATGATTGACATACAAAATTGTGTCTCAATATCATTTGTCTCTCACTGCTGATTCGAGTGGGAAAATTATCAGTTACTTGCGGTTGTTGGGTGTGCTCGAGTACTGGTTAACTTTTCAGGAAACAGCGGTTAGGTTAACTGAACATCTGTACAGTAAGCCCTCGATGGCAAAAAATGATGCTTAATATTCAGTCAACATTTAATTGGTCATAAAATCATTTTATTAATTTTATAATTAATAGGCAATTTAGTTTATTGATATATGGCTTTTTCACAGTCAACAAGGTCATTATTCGTGAATAGACATTTGAACTACCTCTACTTCGTAATGAAAAAAGATAAAGTAAAACCTTTGTTCCTTTATTTATTCAAAAATTCATGAAATTTTTTTTTTTACTGTTAAAAAAGTGTTCTGGTATACAATTTATGAAAAATATTCATAAAATCATATAACATAATTTTATTACTTGTAAGTTTGCATTGATATTGAAACCCTAATTAACTGAAAATGTTTTAATCGGTAGTAAGGCATAATACTATGTGATATAACATCCTGTCATAAACCCTGGGGTCATTAAACCTGGGGTGATTACGCTTATTAGGGTACAATATGCACACTGTGGCAGGGTATTTCTCATTACCACATGGTGTGAATGTGGTGTTGGTGAATTATGAAAGCTCAGCAGGGTGCCAGTAGCTGGACAGTAACATACACTTTGTGCAATATGCCTGTAGACATTATATTCCATATGACACTCCCTATAAGGAACAACATTCATACATGTTCAGGGAACTGGTGGAATAGATAATCACCATATATCAAATTGGGTAGTAACACCATTTGAATAACCAAAAGACAGTGCCAGTTATGTGAAACAACAAAAAAAAACACCAAAAAAAACTCATTCATGCTTCATGTAAATTTACCAAAATGGGTATGAAATAAAAAAATTATCAGCCATTTCTCAGTACGAAACAATGGCCGCACCAGCTAAACACGATAAGAAAAGAGATATAATATTATTTTTCTTTATTCTCTCTTAGACAGGTAAATATATGTAACAAAACATTTTCCCTTAAATTCGATTCCTGGTCTAAATAGGTTTTGTTTTTTTTATAATGTATTGACTGAGTAGCAAACAGTATATACCCTGATAGTACAGTATGAATGTGCAGGCTCGCCTGGATCTACATCAACACTGACGGCAATAATTAAATTTTTATCAAGCTATGGGTAATTTTACTATTTTGAAAAATTCAATCATCAATGTCAGGCTACATGATAAGATGTCAGAGTCGTGATTGATGGGTTTCGGGTTTGATCTCTGGTTCATGATCGGTGTGACTGTTTAACAGTTATCATCTTTTTGGGTGAAACCTTCATAAAACATTGCTGTATTATTTCTGTGATACATTCTAAATCTACTAAATTTCCAATAGTATGGTCATTGCATCTGCAGCACGTATTTTCGTCAGACGAAAGCAGCATTACACAGTTTCCGCAGCTGCAAAAATCTTTCACATGTGTGAACAACTGTGCCGTCTCACTATTTCACTCGTTTTCTAATTCATTTAACTCTGCTTTTGAAAATTCTGGTTCAAAGTTGTAGGCCACAGGTCCTTCTCCGTTACTAAAATTCATTTTATTATTTTTGCGAGTACCTTTGCCGGTGACTATAATTGCACGTTTCTATATCTGCTGTAGCGTATAAATCAATTATGTTTTAAACCGGAAGTGCAGTTATGACGTCACGCAGGTATCCAATATGGCGACTTCCACCACAAAGTCGATGTGCGAAAATAACCGTTACAAAACGAGCTGATATATCTTTATAGACTCGAATTTAGGCATAATAATACTTTTAATAGAAAGCTGAACTCATAGCTATTCATATTATCCTGTTTTATATACAGGGTTGCGTTCCCCTTTAAGTTTTACTACCATGTTAAATTTTACTTTGGTTTTAATCCCTTTTGAAATTTTACTTCAGTTATACTCCCATGTGAAATTTTATTTCAGTCTTACTCCCATACGAAAGTTTACTTTGGTATTACTTCCATGTGAAATTTGACTCAGTTTTACTCCCGTGTGAAATTTTACTTTGGTATTACTCCCATGTTAAAATTTATTTCAGTTTTACTTCCATGTGAAATTTTACTTTGGTTTTACTCCCATGTGAAATTTTATTTTGGTTTTACCCCCATGTGAAATTTTACCTCAGTATCAATTATCATTATCAGGTGCTGATTTATAAAGAATTATGTATTTTATTTTAGTTTATTTTATTTTTTGTAGTATTCTTGCATTAAACGTGATTATTTGATGTCCCATGCCACAGGGGAAAGTTTTAAGCCTGTGTGGTTCCGGCTAAGAATAGAATCACTGTCGATCTCTGCAGAGGAGTAGGAATCCTCCGAATGGGTGTCGTGTTCATTTTATCATTTTTTGTCATGTTCACTATTGTGGTTAAATTATCAACCCCTGTGTGGTTCCAGGGAGCCATGAGTGATGGCAAGAATAGGATCACTGTGGCTTATGCATGCTGTAAGAAGCGACAATTTGAGTAATACAATAGAATTTGCTGAAACTCTGCAGTTCTGCAGGTATCAAGGTTCTAGGTTCATTCTGCATATTCATTTGTTGATGTATTTTTTTTAATCTGTATGTTAATTTGTTGTTTTTGTACATGTAGAGTGAACCTCGAATCTTCCTTCCTGTTGGCGTTGAATAACCTATAATATGATGCTACGCGGTAAAACCCTATTCATTCATTCATTAAAAAGTTTTGTGCACTTTAGCACAAGCTTTTTTCATTGGATCTCCACCAAATTTATAAAATAGTTATATAACCATAATATTGCTGACAAATTTAAATAAGCCAAATGGGATTATTGTCAGAGTTGCCTTTGAAACATACAACATTGCACTTTCACACTACATTTTTTTTATTGAATCTTCACCAAACTTACACTAGTAAGTTATATAACCATAATATCTCGGACAAGTTTTTTAACCGCCTAAATCGAACAATGGAACTATTTGACTTTGTGTGCAACATATCACCAGAAGGTTGTATTGGATCCTCGCCAAACTTACAGAGCATCAACGTTTAGGTTACAGCTTGAGTATGCTTTACTGTAGCAATTGAAGCAGGCTATGGAACTACAATGTGAATAGACATTGCACCTGGGGTTTCTTGAAGCTGCACCTGGAGTTGGTATTGGAGCTGCACTTGGATTGTTTTTTTATTGGGTTTAATATCATTTTCAACACATTTCAGGTTATATATGGCACATCCAGTTTTATTAGTGGAGGAAGATCTCGGAATGAATCTGAGTAGAATCATCGTCCTTCTGCATGTAACTGGCAAACTTTCTCACAAAGTTTTGAAGCGAGAGGGACTTGAACGTACAACCTGGGCAAGTGAGAAGTAAGTGATTTTGAGACGGAGCCTTAGACCACTCGGCCACAGAGGATTCTGTTCAACAGGAGTTGGCATTGAAGGTGCAACTATAGTTGGCATCAGTGCTAAAACTGGTGTAATTACTTGTGCTTCACCTGGAGTAGATCTTGCTGGATGAGGTATTGTTGCTACAACTACGGTTGACCTTGGTGCTTCACCTGGAGTGGCCAGTGTTGCTGCAACTGGAATAGGTCGTGGTATTGTTGCTGCAACTGGCGTAGGTCTTGGTGCTGCAGCTGTAGTAAATCTTGGTGCTGTAACTGGAGAAGGTCTTGGTGCTGCAGCTGTAGTAAATCTTGGTGCTGCAACTGGAGTAGGTCTTGGTGCTGCAGCTGTAGTAAATCTTGGTGCTGCAACTGGAGTAGGTCTTGGTGCTGCAGCTGTAGTAAATCTTGGTGCTGCAACTGGAGAAGGTCTTGGTGCTGCAGCTGTAGTAAATCTTGGTGCTGTAACTGGAGTAGGTCTTGGTGCTGCAGCTGTAGTAAATCTTGGTGCTGCAACTGGAGTAGGTCTTGGTCTTGGTGATTGCAATTGGAGTAAATATTTGTACTGTTACTGGCGTGGGTTTTGGGGCTGTAACTGGAGTTCATGATCTAACTAACGATGTTTAAGTAAGATGTTTTCTCAATCCGCCCACCCCACTAAAAATAAAATGCCTCGAAAAGTATTTACCACACAAGGAATAAACATTCTTTGATAAAAATGTGCTTTTATACTTTTAAAAAGTGAGTTAGTGTGAGCTGGTCTAATGAATCTGCCAACGGCAATCACCTAGTGACTCTCTGCCACCGCTATTGCCAGTAATACGGCAATATGGAATTCTTCAAATCAAGGACCTAAAGAAGACTTACTAATTTGTTGTTCGAATAAACAGAATACTGAAATATTTTGTTTTCATATGAAAATGTAAAAATCGTAAAAATCATTCAAAAAAATTGTTCAAAACGATAAGAATTACTGATATACACCTTAAAAAGATACAAAGGGAGGTAACAATTGATGCTCACTAATTGAAAAAAAAAGATATATAATGCGAGGCATGGCCTCGCATATTATATATTTGTCATCATATGCCTGCTTAACCCTTTACTTCATATAGACGCCTTAGGACACCTCTAATATAGAAAGCTTTTGAATTATTGGGTGAATTATGTTTATATTAACTTACAGAGTGGAAAACAGTGCAGGAAGTGTTCAGATTGCAATCAAGCAATCTAAACTCTTCCTGCATTGTTTTCAAAGACCTTCTGTGATTGGTGCGGGAAAACGCGTATCTATGGAGTAAAGGGTTAACAAATTCAATAAAAATTAACACTCCTGTAAGAACCTCTATATATTATGTAGTAATAACACACACTCTCCTCCCACACTGATTAAGATTTCTCCAAAAATCTCTATAGGAGCAGCCTCTCTCCCCGACTGAAATATTTCCCTAATTATCATTATTATTATTATTATTATTATACATATCGGGGTCCTCCGTGGCCGAGTTATCTAAGGCGCTGTCTGAATATCACTTTATCTGTCACCGCTAAGATCGTAGGTGTGAGTCCCGCTCGCTCAAAACTCAAACTTGATATGTCATATATAACCTGAAAACATATTGAAAATGGCGTTAAACCCCATTAAACACCCACTACCCCCCTCCCCCCAAAAAAAACAACAACAAAAAACAAAAACATAAGATTATTTATTTCCGAGAAACAATATATAGATATATATATATATATATATATATATAATAGTGGTATTTGTTTGGTGAACGATCTATTCATTTTTTACTAATATACATTTTTACGTCATTTCGGTGTTAGATTTATAAAAAAAATCACGGTGTTTGCCTTTCAAATTTGTTGCAATATTATCAATATATTAATACTATATAGGATAAAAATTAGACGCAATGCATGCGTATTCTGATGCGCCTTCAAGGCACAGTGACTGTATTTTAAACCAGGAAGTGACCTCAGAATAGTCTCGCCCCGGGGGTAAAATTGATGCGATGTTTGATAAACTAATGACAACAAAATGGCGGTGTTGACAGGATAACACATTTCGGCTGTATTCTTCTTCTGGATTTAAAGGTAAACACTATTTTCTTGTATTTTAACTATATCAGTCCTAAATCTATTCTATCATTATTTTATTTCTTCGCTGTTTTTACTTATACAATATGTAACACAACACTTTTTGTAGATCAATACTGTTAAATATTTTTTTTAAAGAAATATATATATTTCTTAACCAAATGCCTGTCTTAAAGAAAAAATCGTATTAACGCAATTTGTTTATTTTATCAAAGCAACAACAACAATATTACAATATCTACTCCTTGTTTTATTACAATACCCTCCCATGCCTTGTTTTATTTACTCAAAATGTCATATTCTACACACGCGATGTTTTATCCAATATCAAATATCCTACCAACACAGTGTTCATTATAAAGTACATTATAAAGCAATCACTTGTCTTAAACAGACACATATTCCAAAATGTTATTTAATTTATCCTCAAAACTAAATCAAATATCTGACCCCCCAGCAATGTACATTTAACTTGTTCGAATGGTCACATAATTTAAAATATTTTAAAATCGTAATTTATTGTTTATTGTCCTCGGTTTCATTAATGGATTATCAACTTGTGACCTAATATGTATTTTTAGAACTCCCACCAAATGTGCTAATTCACATGTTTGTAGTTGTTTATATGCATATTTACATGTTACACAACATGTCCACATGTGTGTTTTACCATTTTTATTGTGCATGTGGTGTACTTTGCCTCCCCTCTCCCCACCCACCCATCACCATCAATTAGCCAGCTATATTTTCCAATTACCATATTCAAATGGTCACATTTGATAATATAAATACTCCACCCACTTGCTCACCCACCTGTATTCTAAAAAACGGTAAAAGTCGCAAAATACCAAACATCCTATGTTAATGGCAACCATATGTTTTATCCTGAAACTCATTAGAAGACAGTATTATTCGGAGGAGGCCGAACCGCCACCAACTCCCTCACACACTCGTCCTAACATGTTCGTACGCAGTTCATGAGGTATCGGGTTTCAAACACGGTAGACGTTCACAGTCTTAATACATCTTACAATTTTATTTGCGTATGTGACTGTGTGTGCAAGTATTTGTGTCGTTTAAAAATCACAAAATATTGGCATAAATAACCATTTCCAGTGACGACACCATCATCCACATTCTCCCACATGTAATGGGACTGAAACCCGGCGGAGGCCCCCATACCCTCTTCAGTGACGACACCATCATCCAAATTCTCCCTTATGTTATGGGACTGAAACCCGGCGGAGGCGCCCATACCCACTCCAGTGACGACACCATCATCCAAATTCTCCCTTATATTATGGTATTGAAACCCGGCGGAGGCCCCCATACCCTCTCCAGTGACGACACCATCATCCAAATTCTCCCTTATATTATGGTATTGAAACCCGGCGGAGGCCCCCATACACTCACCAGTGACGACACCATCATCCAAATTCTCCCTTATGTTATGGTATTGAAACCCGGCGGAGGCCCCCATACCCTCTCCAGTAACGACACCATCATCAAAATTCTTCCCATGTTATGGTATTGAAACCCGGCGGAGGCCCCCATACCCTCTCCAGTGACGACACCATCATCCACATTCTTCCCATGTTATGGTATTGTAACCCGGCGGAGGCCCCCATACCCTCTCAAGTGACGACACCATCATCCAAATTCTTCCCATGTTATGGTATTGAAACCCGGCGGAGGCCCCCATACCCACTCCAGTGACAACACCATCATCCAAATTCTCCCTTATATTATGGTAATGAAACCCGGCGGAGGCCTCCATACCCTCTCCAGTGACGACACCATCATCCAAATTCTCCCTTATGTTATGGTATAGAAACCCGGCGGAGGCCCCCATACCCTCTCCAGTGACGACACCATCATCCACATTCTCCCTTATGTTATGGGATCGAAACCCGGCAGAGGTCCCCATACCCTCTCCAGTGACGACATCACCATCACACTCTCCCCATTTTATGGTATTGAAACCCGGCGGAGGCCCCCATACCCTCTCCAGTGACGACACCATCATCCACATTCTCCCCATGTTATGGTATTGAAACCCGGCGGAGACCCCCATACCCTCTCAAGTGACGACACGATCATCCACATTCTCCCCATGTTATGGTATTGAAACCCGGCGGAGACCCCATTTCCTCTCCAGTGACGACACCATCATCAACGTTCTCCCTATGTTATGGGATCGAAACCAAACGGAGGCCCCCATACCCTCTCCAGTGACGACACCATCATCCACATTCTCCCTATGTTATGGGATTGAAACCCGGCGGAGGCCCCCATACCCTCTCCAGTGACAACACCATCATCCAAATTCTCCCTTATATTATGGTATTGAAACCCGGCGAAGGCCCCCATACACACACCAGTGACGACAACATCATCCAAATTCTCCCTTATTTTATGGTATTGAAACCCGGCGGAGGCCCCCGTACAGTCACCAGTGACGACACCATCATCCACATTCTCCCTATGTTATGGGATCGAAACCCGGCGGAGGCCCCCATACCCTCTCCAGTGACGACAATATCATCCAAATGTTCCCTTATATTATGGTATTGAAACCCGGCGGAGGCCCCCATACCCTCTCCAGTGACGACACCATCATCCAAATTCTTCCCATGTTATGGTATTGAAACCCGGCGGAGGCCCCCATATCCTCTCCAGTAACGACACCATCATCCACATTCTCCCCATGTTATTGTATTGAAACCCGGCGGAGGCCCCCATGTCCTCTCTAGTGACGACACCATCATCAACGTTCTCCCTATGTTATGGAATCAAAACCCGGCGGAGGCCCCCATACCCTCTCCAGTGACGACACCATCATCCACATTCTCCCTATGTTATGGGATCGAAACCCGGCGGAGGCCCCCATACCCTCTCCAGTGACGACAATATCATCCAAATGTTCCCTTATATTATGGTATTGAAACCCGGCGGAGGCCCCCATACCCTCTCCAGTGACGACACCATCATCCACATTCTCCCCATGTTATGGGATCGAAACCCGGCGGAGGCCCCCACACCCTCTCCAGTGACGACACCATCATCCACATTCTCCCCATGTTATGGTAATGAAACCCGGCGGAAACCATGTTGTGGTGTTGAGACCCGACAGACGCCCACATACTCTCTCCAGTGACGACACCATCACCCACATTCTCCCCATGTTATGGGATTGAAACCCGACAGACGCCAACATACCCTCTCCAGTGACGACACCATCACCCACATTCTCCCCATGTTATGGGATTGAAACCCGACAGACGCCAACATACCCTCTCCAGTGACGACACCATCACCCACATTCTCCCCATGTTATGGGATTGAAACCCGACAGAGGCCAACATACCCTAACCAGTGACGACACCATCATTCACATTCTCCCAAATATTATGGGATTGAAACCTGACAGACGCCAACATACCCTCACCAGTGACGACACCATCATTCACATTCTCCCCCATGTTATGGGATTGAAACCCGACAGAGGCCAACATACCCTCACCAGTGACGGCACCATCATCCACATTCTCCCCCATGTTATGGGATTGAAACCTGACACAGGACAACATACCCTCACCAGTGACGACACCATCATCCACATTCTCCCCCATGTTATGGGATTGAAACCTGACAGAGGCCAACATACCCTAACCAGTGACGACACCATCATCCACGTTCTCCCCCATGTTATGGGATTGAAACTCAGTCGAGGTTCACTTTTGAAGTCACAAAATTGTTGGAGTTTATAACAATCATCCCAATAAAACTTACTCAAATGTAGCAAATGGGATAGACCTCGTACCCCTTCTCCCCCTACTGCAGGGAACCTTACTTATTGACTCACCGTTCATGAGCTACCGGGTTTAAAATCAGATGGAAGTTCGTTTTTAATACATCTGATATTTTTTTTTGATAAAACGTTGAACGTCACAAAATATTGGAGTGAAAACATCCATATTACTTTCCTAAAAATTGCTAGAATGTAACATTATTTTTTTAAGATATCAATATTTTCAGGGACACCCCTCTCCCACTCTCCCCAACGTCTTGGCACCCAGTACATAAGTTACCGGGTTTTATACCCAGTGGAAGTTTCTTTTATTAATACATATTGTGTATTTTTTTATAAATAGATTAAAAAATACAAACTATTGGAGTAAATAACAATATTAACTTACAAAAATACAAAACTTAGTGTTAAATATATATTAACATTTTCCCACTATTCCACCAGCGGGCGGGCGATAACGCCTCCAACTGTCCCCAAGGTTGGCCTTTCCAATAATTGAAACATGTATTTTTGAATTTAAGCGGTGTTACCATCCACACGGCCTAGTGACAATATATATTCTATATCCCTGTATAAGTGACTTAATAATATTTCAACGTTTCGATGGCTGGTACTTCTTCGATATGAAATGGATTTTATAAAAGTAGGTTCTGTTGAATAGATAAACTGTTTCAGCCACACGGAACTTTACACGGAGTTTATGGGAATTGGAATCGAAGTATTTTAATTAGAGCGTTGAGATTGAGTTGCGGTGAACGTTTGCGATACTAACATTGTCTTTATTATACTATATACAGGAATACAGCATACATATTGTCACTAGCCCCTGTGTTATCAACTTTGTAGTCGTTGTCCATTGATTTCAAATACTTGCACTCACGCATGTAATTAATTTTAACCTGCACTCTTGCAATTTCAACAGTTTGCAAGGTACCAGGGCTGCATTCAGTTATGGAAGGGTATCACCGCCATAACTCTTAGTCTGAAATTTGTCGTTTGTTCTTTGTGCAATGGGTGTAAATGTTTCTTTCTTCTTAGTTCTTTGTGGGAAATGAAACATTTCACCCTTGTAACTTTGCTGTTTGTCTATCCTGCTATATCCTATCTTTGTAAAAGTTATATACGTCTTGTCTCTTCGTGTCAGATTAAATATTACTTGCTGCGTAAAATGTTTATTTAGAATTTGATGCATGTTTCGATATGTGTTTCTGCTGCAGTCAGTCACGAAAATCTTTTTATTCCAATGATCACTCCCTTTGTAATGAGTGTAGGGAATGTATTTTGACAGGGTACCGGACTATTTCGACTGTGCTGCCGCTGAACGTCATCATTGTAATAAATCCTAACTTCCCATTATACCGTTCAGTGGCGCTGCAAAATTACAGACAGGTCCCCTTGTGTACAACCCAAGAAGTTGCGAATGGGAATATTTGCTGTAAACAGTCATTAGAATTCGCGTCTCTGAATATAGCCTTCAACATTTAGGTCAGCTACCACCATAGACTTATATTATAACGTTTGACCTTATTTTCACTATTTCTACCATACATGGACCAGAAAGTCCTACATCATATTAAAGTACTATCCTAGACTCATATTAAAATGTCCCCAAAATGGGATCAAAAGTACCTCTTTTTACCACTTGTTTGCCCCTTGAAGTTGTGTACCCCCACTTTCAGCATGAAAAAAAAACACACTTAATTTCACCAATTTTACTTTCCATACAGTTTCCTTAATAAAATGAATTTAGTCAGTCACAGAAACATAATTTTATTTTTTTATTAACACAGACATAATAAACTTATATTTTATTTTGATCATTTGCCAGTTTGACATTTCATCCAACCAAAATTAAGCTTACTTGAAAAATATATCCCCTGAACACCCCTATACTTTTTTCAGCCGATCATAGAGCTCCTCTCAATGGTGGTAGCTGACCACATGTTCTATATGACCAACGATGAAAACAAAGCAACGCCGATTCCACTAGGGACCAGTCGTTATTCTTTCATATACCTCTAGCGGCACCTGTCGTCATAATTGACAATGCCAACTGTGTGTTTTGCATTGTTACATATGCCGAAGTGCGTTGTACAACATGCTTACTACATAGTTTAACGTTTGCAAATCGAATCCTTTTGAAACACGTGATTATGCTGAACTCGTTATATTATGAAAGGAAGTATGTAACTTTTACAATGATAGGATATAATAGCAAAGTTACAGAGGTGAAATATTTCATTTCCCACAAAGAACTAAGAAGAAAGAAACATTTACACCCATTGCACATAGAACAAACGGCAAATTGCCAACTTAGAGTTATGGCGGTGATACCCGGGTATTTCATAGCAATGGACATTTCCCATTATGGGCTGATTTAGATTAAACATATTTTATAACTTATGTTACAGATATTTAACATCACATGATAATACATATTTATATATTACATACGCAAATGCATCGAACTACAAGTTATAACAACATTAGTTACAGTTCTCTCCATATATTCAATATCAATATATTATATATACCGGAATGAAATGTAATAACATTCATAATATAGGTTATAATAATTAATGAATACTATAAACTTGAAAAGAAGAAACACACAGAAATGTGAACAAAAAAGAAGGGAGGAATCCCCGCTTGATGAACTTACCCTGTTGCCCATCTCAATAGAAACCAAACAATTGCCCGTCATATTATTCAATTTAAAATTTCGACAGCCACGCATAGCATACTTTAATAATAAGTTAGTCGATTTGAAAACGTTGTGTGTTTTTAATATATTTTTGAAATTCTTGAATAATAAATTGATTATGATCATTTGAGATATCTGGAATGCCGTACAGCAATTTCTTGTACCTAATGGGTGAAATTCACGAGTATTGGTAAAAAGTTATTTCTGTTTCCGTGATATTAAAATCACTTAACATTGTGTTAGTTTTAAATCTAAATGCAGGTAAATTTACATGAGAATCATTAACTGATGAAATTGTATGAAAAAGTATTTTTAAAGTATTAGCTTTATCTACATCAGATTTAGAATACGAATTATTAGCGTTAATTAGTGGTGGTACTGTCTCACAGCTTTTTAGAATTGTCCTTAATTAACATTTTGATAGCTTTCCAATATTTCTGTAACATACAGGCGTATTGACACGAACTTGTTTATTTCAGATGAAATCGCACACAGCCCTGATGATGATTGCGCTGGTCTGCTTTTTTGTTTGTCCAGGTACGTATATTTAATTAACCTCATGTAATTTAAAGGGAATATATCAGGATTTTTCAAAATGTTTAAATTGACTAAAACAATTATTTCCAATATAACATCCCTATATATACTACATGTAACTGATTCCACATTGGCAAAAGGATATCTATTTAAACATGCCAAAATATTATATTGAAAAGGGATTTCCTAACATGGGCTGCGCGCCTAGTTTAGACTAAAATAGATTTCCATCTTAAAATTGCCACATAACTTGTGACGTATTAAATGAGTCACGCGATTACACTTTGATTTCAATATGATCTACAAGTGATACAATTCATTTCATCTTAGAAAGTGTCCGAATGACGATATAAAGGTAATGAAGTGCTGTCTATTTTTAGAATGGGGATTTCGTTTTAAGTTTTGCACTCCAATATAAATATCGATTATGTCACATTTTGGTGAATTTGAAATACCAAACCATTTGGATTTTATTTATTAATGATAATGAGATGCTCAGTTATCTTTTTTTTAAATGATTCTATTTTTTTAGACATTTATAGCTTTTGTCCTGATATAATCTCTTTAATCCTTTACTTCATATAAACACCTTTGGACACCTCTAATAAAGACACCTTTGGACACCTTATATAGAAGGCTATTGAATTATTGGGTGAATTATGTTTATACTAACTGACAGAGTGGAAAACAGTGCAGGAAGTGTTCAGATTGCGAGCAATCTGAACTCTTCCTGCACTGTTTTCAAAGGGCATCTGTGATTGGTGCGAGAAAATTATAGCTCATATTTTATTTTATCATTTCGACTGTATGACCAATAGAGTAATGTATATATACCTGAACATGATACAGAAAAAAAACTCAATGCAAATAAAAATTAAGAAAACAACGTACAGTAGAGATTTATATAAAAATAATAATAAAATACAAATTTAATTAGAAAATTAAGAGGTGGTAGACACACATTTTGCAAGTTTATATTCAACAGATAGGTGCAGTTTTCTCTTGCTTAAAAGAAACGGTCATCAGTTTAACCAGACTGTTACTAATACATTATATAACTGTGTTTGTGTTTTTTAATTTGGAAGGCGAATGTGGCGTCAGGCGACGAATGAAGCGACGTCTGGACGAGTTTGGCGAGATGATCTTGCTGAAAACTGACAAAAACCCGCTGGATTTTAACGGTTACGGTAACTGGTGTGGTTATGGCGGGAAAGGGGACACAGTGGATGATATAGACGGGTAAGCTCGGTGTTTGGTCAAATGTTTCTCATTTTATTTTGACACATTTGCAATGGATGCCCTCCTACCAACCACTCAACTCTTGTGGTCATTTTCAACACACCAACTTCAATTAAAGGGAATTGATCTGGATTTTTCAAAAATTTCAAATTGGCTTAGACATTTTTGCCCAATAGATCATGCCTATATCAGAGACAAAGACGCATAATTATGTCTCTGCCTTTATATAATCATTAACCCCGCAATACCAAAAGGATGTCTATCAAAACATGCTAAAATAACATATTGAAAAGGGGTTTCCTAACTTGGGTTAGACTAAAATAGATTTCCCGCTTAAAATTGCAACATATTTTGTGACGTATTAAATGAGTCACGTGATTTCATTTTGATTTCAAATTGATCCGTCATACAGTTGTAAGCGTTGTAAACAAATTGAATCATGTCGAACAGAATTTAAGTGCTGTCTATTTTTGGAATGGGAATTTCATTTCAAGTTTACCACATCAATTGAAATATCGATTTTGTCACGTTTTGGTGGATTTGATTTCTAAACCATTCGGATTTTATTTATTAATGATAATGAGAGACTTTTATCTATTTTAAAAATAATTTTATTTTTTAAGACATTTATCGCGTTTTTTCCTGATATACTCCCTTTGAAGTTGTGCATGTGTCATTAATACGCCTAGGACCCAAAATTCATTTAAAGATTTTGAGTACGTAATTAGTATCATATTCTAAATAATTTATATACTATGTATTGAAACATTTGAACGAGAAAATAACTACATTTTATATAACACCATACAACTGTACATTAGCACATGTTCGAAAAATTATTCAGTTTTGACTGAAATCTTTGTAGTTTGATATTCGATTTTACGATTTTCTTGACACTTCGAGCACACAAAAGTTTGAATTAGAGAGTAAATTTTAAATTAACTGAAGCAAACACAAATTCCTCTTTAAATATGCTATTTCGAGGAAAACCATTTGAAGTACCTTGTATTAAATGTTTCCCACACACCTGTAACATACAATGAGCAACAATAAATGAATACAGAAACAAACACATAAAAGATAGTCAACTGAAATACTTTAAAATCCGATTATTTGAATCACCCTATCAGAAACATTATCAGAATCTTGTTACAAAGTTTTAAAGTTTTAAACAAGCGAATCATAGATGCTCACTATAAGCATTACGTGCAGTATAACACGTACTATTGCAAACACTTTTTGACACCTGTGCTTAAGCAATACTGTAATCATTGGTCTGCATCGCACGCCGTCTCGAATGCATTCCTGTATCACGCCTGAAAGGGTCGATTCCCAGGCACTGATTGCCCAGTCAGTGGAATATTTTATCACCGTTATGTTTCCACTGCACTACAGTCATGTGGTGAACGAGAAATTAGGTAGCAATTACAATGTCACACATTTATACCCCATCATATACATGTAGATAGAGAATGGTTCGCAATCTTTTTTGTAGTTTAGTAAAACTTTTTACCTGGAATTTACGTTTTATTTGTATTTTGCAGGTGCTGCATGGTGCACGACAAATGCTACTCGCACGTGAACAGAGACGAATGCCAAACTTGGCTGAAGTATAAAGTCTACACCACTGAATACAGATGGTCATTCCATAATGGCGTCATAACGTGCAGTAAGTCGATTGTCACTTGCAACATGCAATAACTAAGGCATCATATATGTTATCTAGTAGTAATAACTCGACTGTGACCTAAAACAGCTACACGCAGTAACCATGGTAACTAAGGCAATATATATGTTATCTAGTAAGTAATAACTCGATCGTGACTTGAACCATCTACATGCTGTAACCATGGTAACTAAGGCAATATATATGTTATCTAGTAAGTAATAACTGGAATGTGACTTGAAATATCAACATGCAGTACCTTACTGTCAACAATAGTACCTTATTGTCATGGTATCGATATACGCAATGTCACCGATATGTCAACCTAAACGTTTCAGTACAGCACATGTTTAGGGTTAAACGTATTTACTTTACATCGACAGTAAAACATTGTACATTTGAAACCCCAGTGCTCAGCATAATTATGTAGATGAATCATCTAGCTCAAGGTCACCATACACGGCCTTGGTGGAGTATCGAACCCACGACCGTCTGATCCTGACACCTTATGATACTCCTCCACTAGTAAATAATCAATTTATTATGGAATGTTGTATATCTTGCAGGAGATGAAGATACGTGTGCCAAGACACTGTGCGAATGTGATCGCTCTGCAGCATTGTGTTTTGCGGAGAACATTGACGTGTACGACAAAGCCAATAAACATTCTGGTATCATGAAAGGCATTTCCAGACTGGTGGGCATGAACAGCAGACGATAGAGTATACTGCAAACAACAAGCTTGTAAATACGATATTTATATATATATATATAAACAGTAGATAATTCGATGGATATATGACACCAGATGGATAGGATGGGAAAACAATACCAGCAGACAATATAGTTCACAGAAAATATAGCACACCTGTGACAGCAACAGATGATATAATATCCATATACCAAAACCGGACGACATGCTTAACTTTAGACGACAGCAGACATGCACATTAGACGATAGCCAACGATACGATAGATAGACGAGATGCTGTGGCCATTTTCATATTAAAATGTTGTTGACCATCTCTGTTCCAAAACGCTAAATATCTTTGCTGACATGAATATTTTGGCATTATACAAAAACTATATAAAATGTAAATTTACATTACTAAATAAACATAACAGTTCCAAAACCACGTACATGACTTTTGTTCTTTTACCTTACATGTTAAAGGTTTGCCTCCATGAGTAAGTTGTGTCCGGAGCCGTATTTGGTAAACAGTGTTATTTACCATCTTGCATAAACGGTATTCATGTCGTCGTGATTAAAATGTGTTCCGTGTCGTTTTGAGTAAACTGTGTCCCGTGTCGTATTGAGAAAATTGTGTCCTATGTCGTGTTGAGTAAACTATATTTAGGTAATATTGAGTAAACTGTGTTTTAGGTCGTCTTTAGTAAACTGTGTTCTAGGTCGTCTTGAGTAAACTGTGCCCCATGTTGATCTGATTTAACTGTGTTTTAGAGCGTCTTGAGTAAACTGTGTTCTAGGTCGTCTTGAGTAAACTGTGTTTAAGGTATTCTTGAGCAAACTGTGTTCTATGTAGTCTTGAGTAAATTTAGTTTCGTGTTGTAATGAGTAAACTGTGTTTTATGTCGTCGTGAATAAACTGTGTTCTAGGTCGTCTTGAGTAAATTGTATCCTTAGTCGTCTTGAGTAAACTATGTTTAATATTGTTTTGAATAAACTATGTTGTAGGTTGTTTTGAGTAAATTGTATCCTTGGTCGTCTTGAGTAAACTGTGTTTTAGGTCGTTTTGAGTAAACTGTATTTTAGGTCGTTTTGAGTAAACTGTGTTTTTGGTCGTCTTGAGTTAATTGTGCCCCGTGTCGTTTTGAGTAAATTGTGTCCCGTGTCGCCTTGCTTAAATTGTGTGCCGTGTCGTTTTGAGTAAACTGTGCCCTGTGTTGTCTTGGTAATCTGTGCTTTTTGTCGTCTTAAATAAACTGTGTTCTAGGTCATTTTGAGTTAACTGTGTCCCATGTTGTTTTGCGCTTACTGTGCCCCGTATCGTCTTGAGTAAACTGTGTCCTGTGTTGTCTTGAGTAAATTATGTCCTGTGTCATTTTGAGTGAATCGTCTCCTGTGTCATCTTGAGTGATTTGTGTTATAGGTCGTCTTGAATAAATTGCGTCCCGTGTAGTATTAAGTAAACTGTGTCTTATGTCATCTTGAGTAAACTGTGTTTTAGGTCGTCTTGAATAAACTGTGTTTAAGGTCATCTTGAGTAGACTTTGTTCTAGGTCGTCTTGAGTAAACTGTGTCCCGTGTCGTATCGAGTAAACTATGTTTTAGGTCGTCTTGAGTAAACTGTGTCTAGGTCGTCTTGAGTAAATTGTGTCCCGTGTTGTTTTGAGCAAACTGTGTCCTGTGTCGTCTTGAGTAAGCTGTGTCACATGTCATCTTGAATAAATTGTCTCCCGTGTCGCCTTGTGTAAACTGTGTTCTGTGTCGTCTTGAGTAATATGTGCTATTTGTCGTCTTGAGTAAACTGTGTTTCATCTTTAAGTAAACTGTGACCTAGGTACTCTTGAGCAAATTGAGTCCTAGGTCATCTTGAATAAATTGTGTTCTATGTCGTCTTGAGTAAACTGTTTTGTTTGTCATTTTGAGTAAATTGTGTCCCGTGTCGTCTTGAATAAACTGTTGTAGGTCGTCTTGAATAAAATGGGTTCTATGTCGGCTTGAGTAAACTGTGTCCGAGTTCGTCTTGAATAAACTGGTCTGTGTCGTCTTGAGTAAACTATGTCCTAGCTCGTCTTGAGTAAACTGTGTTTCATCTTTGAGTAAATTTTGTCCTAGGTACTCTTTAGTAAATTGTGTCCTAGGTCGTCTTGAATACTGTTTTCTAGGTCGTCTTGAGTTTAATTTTTCCTATGTCATATTGAGTAAATCGTGTCCTGTGTTAACTGTGTTGAATGTCGTCTTGAGTAAACTATGTCCTAGCTCGTCTTGAGTAAACTGTGTTTCATCTTTGAGTAAATTTTGTCTTAGGTACTCTTTAGTAAATTGAGTCCTAGGTCATCTTGAATATACTGTGTTCTATGTCGTCTTGAGTTAACTGTTGTTTGTCTTCTTGAGTAAATTGTGTCCCGTGTCGTCTTGAATAAACTGTTGTAGGTCGTCTTGAATAAATTGTGTTCTATGTCGTCTTGAGTAAACTGTGTCCAAGGTCGTCTTGAATATACTGTGTTCTAGGTCGCCTTGAGTTTAATTTTGTCATATTGAGAAAATCGTGTCCTGTATTAACTGTGTTGAATGTCGTCTTGAATAAACGGTGTCCTAGCTTGTCTTGAATAAACTGTGTTCTAGCTTGTCTTGAGTATACTGTGTTCTAAGTAATCTTGAGTAAACTGTGTCCCAGGTCGTTTTGGGTAAACTATGTCATAAGTCGTCTTGCGTAAACTGTGCCCTGTGTCGTCTTGAGTAAACTGTGCCTTGTGTCGTCTTGAGTAAACTGTGTTCTTTGTTGCATTGTCTAAACTGTGTTCTGTGTTGTCTTGAATAAACTTTGTTTGTGTCGTCTTGAGTAAACTGTGTTCTTTTTTGCCTTGTTTAAACTGTGTACTATTTCTGCTTGAGTAAATTGTGTCCTTTGTCGCCTTGTCTTAACTTGTACAAGGTCGTTTTGACCAAACTATGTTCTTTGTCGCCTTGTCTAAACTGTGTCCTGTGTCGTAATGAGTAAACTATGTTCTTTGTCGCTTTGTCTAAACTGTGAACAAGGTCGTCTTGAGTAAACTGTGCCTTGTGTCGTCTTGAGTAAACTGTGTCCTCGGTCGTCATGAGTAAACTGTGTCCTGTGTCGTCTTGAGTAAAATGTGTCTAGTGTCGTCTTGTCTAAACTATGAACTAGGTCGTCATGAGTAAACCGTGTCCTGTGTCGTCTTGAGTTAGCTGTGTCTTGTATCGTCTTGAGTACTGTGTTCTTTGGTGCATTGTCGAAACTATGTACTAGGTCGTCTTGAGTAAACTGTGTCCGGTGTCGTCTTGAGTAATGTGTTCTTTGGTGCATTGTCGAAACTGTGTACTAGGTCGTCTTGAGTAAACTGTGTCCTGTGTCGTCTTGAGTAAGCTGTGTCTTGTGTCGTCTTGAGTAAAATGTGCCCTGTGTCGTCTTGAGTAAACTGTGCCTTGTGTCGTCTTGAGTAAACTGTGTTCTTTATCGCATAATCTAAACTGTGTTCTGTGTCGTCTTGAGTAATGTTTGTCCTGTGTCGTCTTGAGTAAACTGTGTCTTGTGTCGTCTTGAGTAAAATGTGCCCTGTGTCGTCTTGAGTAAACTGTGCCTTGTGTTGTCTTGAGTAAACTGTGTTCTTTGTCGCATTGTCTAAACTGTGTTCTTTGTCGTCTTGAGTAAACTTTATCCTGTGTCGTCTTGAGTAAACTGTGTCTTGTGTCGTCTTGACCGCCAATAAGGAATAATGAATCAGTTATCTATTACACGACGGAATAATGTATTTTTCTTTTAACTTAACTCCAGAATTTGGACCAACCAGTTGATCTCGTCATTCTTTTTACTTTTCTTTTATAGGTGAAGGTTATCAACAAGTCACTTGGCGTTTATAAAGTGTGTACAAGGGGGGTCTTTGTTGATTAGGTGACATTGTTATTTGGCAGAAATTAGCCACCATAGAAATCAGACTCGATAGATACTTACT
Source organism: Panopea generosa (assembly GCA_029582155.1). Taxonomy (NCBI): domain Eukaryota; kingdom Metazoa; phylum Mollusca; class Bivalvia; order Adapedonta; family Hiatellidae; genus Panopea; species Panopea generosa. The sequence goes on from CM055895.1 coordinate 20,915,147, forward strand.
AAAAAGTATGTAAACTCAGAAAATAGCCGAGATTACAGGTTCGATTCTCGGTGAGTGAACGTCCGTCCAAACGTATTTCCTACATTATCTTATTTGGGTAAAGCCGAGCCCGATTAACTCGGTCCGCGTCTGACTATTAATCCAGGGGCCGTGAGTTGGAATCTCCATCAAGTCACAGTCTCCGTGGTGATTGAACAACGGCATTGCGTCTCTTTATCATTTGTCTCGCACCGCTGATTCAGGTGGGAAAGTTATCAGTTACTTACGGAGATTGGTATGCTCGAGTACTGTTTAACTTTCCGAGATCACAGGAAACAATGGTTATGTTAAATGATAGTCTGTTAGCCCTCGACGGCATAAAATAATGCTCAATATTAAATCAATCAATCATTAATTTGGGCTTATATATTGTGAAAGCATGTCAATCATTAGAGGGTTGAACCACGTCAATCCTTTGTGCAGAAAAATGAATATTCCAAGCAGGTAAACTCTCAACTTTTTAACCTTTGAAAGCGAGCGTATGAATAAACAGACAGGCAGACAGATATGAAGTCAGGACAGACAGACAGACAGACAGACAGACAGACAGACAGACAGACAGACAGACAGACAGACAGACAGACAGACAGACAGACAGACAGACAGACAGACAGACAGACAGACAGACAGACAGACAGACAGACAGACAGACAGACAGACAGACAGACAGACAGACAGACAGACAGACAGACAGACAGACAGACAGACAGACAGACAGACAGACAGACAGACAGACAGACAGACAGACAGACAGACAGACAGACAGACAGACAGACAGACAGACAGACAGACAGACAGACAGACAGACAGACAGACAGACAGACACATGTGACGCCACTACATTTTCTTAAAAAAATCAGTAAGAACATGTATGCATATTTATAATTATTTAACTACAGTTTGTCGTTGAGCACCTGAGTATTGGTTGAACTCTGTACAACAAAGTTTTTCTTTAAATAATGTTGATATTACTACTAATATCATAAATAATGAATATCAGTCAGAAACGTGACGTACGCCCGAATTAATAATATTTGTTATGTGAGTTTTATTGTCACAATTCAATGTCACAAAAGAAAAAGCAAATTTCGTAAAAAAAAAAAAATTAATTTTTTTTTTTTTTTTATACCGACTGCGGTTTGAACATACGACTTCCTGCTTGACAGTTAAACGCTTTAGACGACTGCGCTACGCTGGAGCCATATATATGCACAAGCATTTTAACACCTTTTTAAGGTGTTATCTTTGATTTGAACGCCTTTTTTCTATTCTTTTGCTATATTTGTATGTCTTCTACTTTTTAATACCTCATTTATTGGGATTGAGTCATTCTTCTTTATTGCATATACACTGGTCAAGTGGTTTTATAATTTACTGACCGGTCATGCAAGTTCTAGGTGTTTGCAGATTTCAAATCTCTCGACTTACTTTCTGTCCTAATAGTTTATGCTGTACCTTCATACTGAAACGTCGCTTCTACTAACTGTTCTAATTTTCTATATAAATATTCTATATTTTTGCTGACCAACTGAGACTTACTTTGTCTTAGCAGTCCACTCTAACTTTATTTTCGTTATTTTTCAATTTTTCTTGATGCCCAACTAGTACATTTTCCTTTCTTGTCTATATACCGGTTACATTATAAGGTTATTTTACAGTGTTTTATACAATATGGCAATTTATTGTACGAGTATGTATTCTGGTATAACCATATTGGACGAGACGCCGTAAATTGGCCTTTTAAAACAGGTTGTTGCTTAATACAGGTTATAGAACTAGAAATAGAAAATATGATTGCTTAAGAAAGGTGACTGCTTTTACAGAGGTAAACGCTTAGACAGGTTAGACTGTATAGAAATGATACAGTTCGTATAAGGAGCCTGTTAAATGAAATAAAACTCTATCCTTTGTACTAAGCTCCTCACCCTCTCCAGTGCCGTACAGACTTTCCGTGGTAAACATGGACACGTGTGTTCGCACTTTAGTAGCATTTTAGGGTCCTCCGTGACTGATATAGAAAAAGTGCTGTCGTATATTACCTACTTACCCCTCACCATTAAGGTTGTGGGTTCGATCCTACCGCGGTCCATAAAGTATTTTAAGAAAGTTAGCCAGTTACTTGCGGAAGGACGATGCTTTCGTGATTTTTTTTGGTTAATGTATCTGTAGTGCAGCAGATGTTTATCTTTTCATCACAGTTACTATATTTGGTAGTAGTTAAAATACGTACCCTCACTCCATTTAAAAAGTCAGTATCAGTCATTTTCAGATGATATTCATGAAATGACAAAGTTATTTAGATCTTGAATCACATAAAAGACGGTTTTGTTCATTAATGTAAACTTTTGTCAAAAGGAATGTCGACACACTGTCACAGATTTGATTAACGGAATAACTCTCATGCAGCATATAATTCTTTAATTTTATATCGACAAAAACGTAGTGTCAATGAATTGATTAGACACAATGATAAACGTTTCTTCTTATTACGGGATCTTGACAGGATCTACTGGATTAACTTTGCGATAGATACCTCAATCAAAGTTTGCTTGTCCTGTGGTAACGTGACACGTCTCTTAAATATTCAAAATATCTGCAATGACTTCATCGCAATAAAAATAATTCATTATTTGAAACTCATGTCCTTGTGGAGGATTATTTAAATTAGCAAATCAAATCTATTTTTCTTATTTAAACTGTTATTCTGCACGAAGTACCAATACTTGTTAAAGTTGGAAAAAACGCACCGAAAATGATCCAGGCTAACATTACAGATGCGGCGAATGCTGTTATCCATTCCATTAACGATCGTGACTTGTTTTTCTTTAACTGCAAAAACAGCTTTGACTCTTTGATGAAATTGAATATGCCTTATGCATAAGCGTGCAGATAAATTCTGTTAGCATTTGCCCGCCAGATAAATTATTATTTTCCTTATATAACAGATATTGCAGTTTCCATTTATTCTTAAACAATTTCTTTCCGATGAAGCTTAATGCTACATTCTTTCTTTCTTCTCTAGTTGTATTGTTAAAGGGCGATACCTGTATCCATTGCTGCGGGGTTGTTTTCACCGTTATGACATAGGCAGTGTTGTACCATATAGTCCCAACAAGTTGACACGAACGTGCGCTCTTGTGCGTTCAATATGTCTACACTCGCTTCTCTTCTGAAAACATAACAATGCATCACTATAAATTACTTTAAACATTGTGGTAATGATATAATTACCGAAAAAAAAGTATTATTACAGTACAACAACCATCGTTATATCAAAACGATCAGCAGCATCAAAGTACTACTACAACCTTGATAATATATGTCGCTTAAAAACTACCCTCAACGCAAAATGCAAATTCGAAAACTAAACGATTATTATTGTCCCAGAGTTGGATAACATAATCAATCTTAATCAACAGTCGTTTGATATTCATCACAACATACGTATAACAACTAAAATAATCTTCTAATAAGACACCCCCACACTTTTAAGTTGGTACGTATGAAAATCCATTTCCTCGTAAATGGCTTATTTGGCAGGTTAAGCTAGTTTAAACAATATTTTTTTTGTTATTAGCATATAACATATACATATATTCGATATACAGCGATATATAACAACAGATCTGAGATGAAAGCTATTTATAGCTTGTACAAAGTCTCTCTTCTGGTTAAGTTCGTTACAAGACGCACACACACACACACACACACACACACACACACACACACACACACATATTTGTAAATATGGTTGTTATATAATGCCTAATCGGTTAGGCCTAAATAAATTGCCTGTTTCCGAATTCATGGCCAAAAAAATATGGTAGGTAGGTAGAGATTTTTTTGTTTTATTATTATTTTTTGTTTTGTTTTTTGAAACATGATGTTATGTTGTGTCAATGTATGTTATCTATGTGCTTTTAATGTTCATGAATGCAAATTTAGATAAAAACAACCAAAAAAACTGATGCTTATGATGTAAACGACTGGTCATTATAGAACATAAAGAAGAAAAATACATACCATACGCTTAATAGCATTAAAACACATTTTATTTCATTAATTTCAATGACTGTCACGTGACCAATGACGGTATTAAAGCCCCAGCATCCGATCAGACTATCGAATGTAAATTAATTACTCTACAGGGCGTGTTCTATCAACTGGGAGTGTATAATATTGTCTAACAATAGAACATTTATAATAACAGACAGCAAAATGTTTGTAAAACAATCAGAAGGTTTACATTGTAACTGATACAGGAATGTTGACTCTGGGGTCAATATCCCATCCCGCTTTAGCATTAGGGGCTATAGGGTCTTTAATTAATCATTATCAGGTAATTACTGTTTTATCAACGCTATTAAGTGATTAGATAATGTTGTTAACTGATATCAAAGTCATAATGTATATGAACATACGTGTCTATTTATTTAAAAAACACAATTCAAGCATTATAACCAGTCTAACAGACATGCCCCAAATCCCTATATATATTAAAGTTGGTATAGCCCATTAGGAATTATTCAGTACATTTTGGCGGGAAATTAAAAATACATATATATAAATATTAAGAATGTTACTTGTTATGTGCTGATATTTTTGTCACTTTTAGCAATTATACTTGGATATTATAATAATACTGGGACGTTATTGATAAAAAGGTTATATTCAACACTTTGTTGAATATATTAGAAATTAGACTAATGTTGATGTGATTAAAAACTGCAAAAGGTGTCTTTTATCAACACAATACCTCAAATCATACCTTGGATACAAAGTTGTGTGATAGAAACTGTGCTAATAATAAACTTTAACTAATGTTGTTGTTTTATCATACATGTGTATCAACTTTAAATTATAAATTGTGGTGATTATGAACAATGTCAAGGCCGTGCATATCAAAAACAAAATAAAAAGTAAAAACATAATTAAACATTGGTTCCTGTCATAACAATGTGATACACGATGGGAGATAAAACACTTCAACTTCATTAAAGCAGAAATCATGATGAATAATTCAGTTGTAATTGAGAATATACGGATAATTAATTAAGAAAAAGACCAGAAATTGTTTTTGATTTGGTAATTTAAGTCATTTTCAAAGCTTTCATTTGACAAAAGCCTTATATATATATTCAAGATTTTCCTAGTGAAAACACTGTTTAGTATGAATCTAAAACTATCATTTCTATTTGATGTGATATAATACACATGTAAAATGATTCATTCACATGCCACCATAAATCGGACATTTTTTAATAAAGAAGAGGAAATATTATATAATTCAATTAAATATGGTGATTATATACTATTGGTGATTAAAAAAAGATAATAGAAGGAATTACTTAAAAGTTTGGTAAATCTTGCATGATTTGTAGTTTTTATTTAACTATTATATATTAAATACAGCCATGTGAGCTACATACAGCATGCCAGTTTGTTTACAAACATTGGTCACATGACAGATACTGACTATTATGCTCCTCATCCCAAATTCAAATTTCTCTGTAACTGATTGTCTGTTGAAAGCAATAAGTAATAAATTATTGCAGAATTTATTCTGAAAATTTCAGGAACTTTGAGTAATATTAAAACTATGTTGCATGTCAAATTTCAAATTTTTCAAATTACTCTCCCAGATCTGAATGTGGTTTGAAAAATAAGGGAAAACACTCCTACCGCCATTACCTCCCTTTTATACCCAGGTTGGGTCTTTAAGGTAAACAAATGTTAGTTTATATGTTCCGCTATAGTTGGTCCATGCGCAAGGAAAGGGTGTTGTTGAAAAATAACAAAAACATCGCGTTTTGTTGAACCATTTTGATGGAATTGTTGCAATAAAACTGGATGTATATCCTCAAATATTTTCTTTGGTTTCTTTTCATTTTGAAATTAGGAATTTTGTTGCTTTTTTGCGGACACGGGTCTCGGTCTCATTTTATGTTTTCATCCGCCTAAAACTTCATCCGTGAACATATTGTAGAATTTTGCTCTAATATGTTTCATTCCACCTCCACAACGCCCTCCTAAAAATAATATTTTATCCCAAGTTTCATATTTCATATTCTAGCTTAATTATTTACACTATAATGACATACTATACTTGAACAAACAAAAGTAATATAATTGAAACAGCTACCTAATGTATTTTATAAGAAAAGAGGGGCGAGTGAAAATATCATAGCTATTATATTTTATTTTCAACACCCCAAATTTCATATGTTAAATAGTAGGATAGATGAGGTGAATGTGTGTCTGGGGGAGGGAGGGGATACAATGGATATAACATTTTCACCTGTCCATTTTTCCTTATCAGATAAATTACATAAATAAATTATAAATAAACAGTAAAGTTTTAGTTTGGATAGACAAGATCAGGTGTGGGGGGAATAATGACACAATGGTTATAATAACCCACCATCTGTTCTTCTTTTTTTTTTTTCAAGTTTGTATCATTTTAAATAAAACTGTAATGCTTTCTTTATCATAACAAAAAGTTTTGCTCAATTTAAAAAAACACCCCAGGATGTTGGTGATGAAACTATAATGACTATACTATTTTACTCGCCCAGCTTTCCTTATCAAATAAATCATTTAAATAAAGCAAACATATTCTTTTTGTCTGTTAAGCATATTAAGTCATACTATTGAAGGGAAGCATTTAAACTTGAAATAAGGATAGACACGATGAGTGTGAGTGATAATATAATAGCTAGAGACGCTATAATATTTTTCACTCCCTCTGTTATTTTTTTCCTTTTAAGTTTGCTTCATCATAAATGCAAGTTTGATGTTTTTTATCATAGTAAGTAGTAAAATTCTATAATATTTTCACCCGCGGGTGAAAATATTATACGGATAAAAATATTGACTATGGAACGCAGTGGTATTAAAATACGATACCCTGGGCTGCTTTCAGCACCGTGACAGAGAAAACATGTTTAATGTCTGGTTCCATAAGATTATTCCATAAGATTAACTGCGTGCAAATATGAGGTTGAGCCAGTGTCCATGAAAATATATTAGTTAACGTTGTCAACTAAGCGCAGTCCTGATAGACTACCATTTTAAGATGTACCCATATGCACGAGCGCTTTCAATCGTGAAACATCGGGTATTTCCGTATCCTCCGTATAATATATGTATTGCGTAGAATAAAGGCCGAGGTGATCAGATTGGAGCGCTTAATAATGTTTTATGCCTAATAAGCGTCTCCATGACGTTTGATAAATGAGCGGAAAGGCATCGAATGAAAACAAAAAAATATTTTTCCCCCATAAAATTGGTTAAAAAGAAAATAGAGTCGGTCAGGAAACAGGAAACAAACATTTTAGGCCTTATTGGCCTGATCCTAAGTTCAACTAGTGGAAAAGCACGTCATCATTTAGTAACAATATATAAAATTAACGTTATTTACTCACATGAAACAAATAACGATCTAATAAAGTCCAAAGATGTAATTACACAAATTACTTTACACGTGTCCACGTGTCGTTTAAATTTATGGCCGGCTTACATAACTTAACTTATTGCCCACTTCCGGTTATCATTTTCCTACAATTTATAGTAGAAAGAGTGGTAATTGAAATCACAGCAACGGTACTTCCTATTTTTTAAATATTTTTAAATGTAGGTTCACAATGTATGATAAATATATAGGGATATATATTTGTAAACAATATATAGATATATAGACATAGATACAAGCAAAACAAGAATAAAAGACTAAAGAAAATATATCCGTATGAGTACAATATCCAACGTGTATAATCGTACACCGGATATTGCGACCCCCGAAGCGAGGACGAAACTCTCCATTCCAGCAACGGCCCTATTATTTTTATTGTAAGTGTATCATCTGCTAATTCTACAGACATTCAGGTACTACAAATACTATTTCAAGTAGCTAAGCTTACCATTTGCCATGAATGATATTTAATTCGTAGATAAACTATAGTGGTGTGGTCGTGTCATTTGTTGTGTTGACAAACTCTTTACTTCTTTTTTCGTTGATTTGAGACAATCTACGTACATTTTTCATATCGGTAAAGACAGGCCATGATTCCGGACAGTGGATAAATTTCACTTGCTTAATCGACACATTCCCAGAGATCACCTTTTGTCACAATTGTTTTAAGATCAGAATATAAATATTTTATCTCAACAATTATCTATTACGTAACCAACAATGTCCTGTTTGCTCTTCTCAATTTAAACCGTCATTTCAGTTTCGGAATTGATAAACATTGTTATCGAGATATTAAGATAGGTTAGAATGACTCTCGTTTCCGTTTCCGCGGTGGCAATCCAACTTAACTGTAACAAAAGCGCGGCGAACATTCGACGTGGCTGTTTCATTAAGATTTACACATATGAATAACAAATTGAATTTACCTGCATAATGTGCCGAGTAATGGATGGATAAAACATGTCGGTATAGACTCAATACATTTACAGTTCACATCTATTGATTTAACCCCCCCCCCCCCCCCCCTCCCCCAGAAATTCATTCATCTAAAGGGAATATATCTGCAATATCAGAAACACATTCCCCCCGAATATACCATGCCTATATATTTTCACTGACCCCGTATTTCCGAAAGGATGTCTTTTCAAACATGTCTTAATAAAATATTGAAAGGGGATTTCACCGTATTACCGAAAGGATAATCTTATCACAGAAAATAACATAAGTAATTTAAAAATGTTATTAAAACAGATTTCAATTAATATTAATAAGGGGGAAATGGCAAAAATCGTCCGAAAAATATGTACCGCTAGGGGAAACTGTTAAAGAGAAACTGCGGTAAAATATAAAAACAAAACAAAGATAAAACGAAAGCTGATACTTCATAATATAAGTGCCCATATTTTTGATAATTAACGGCAGATGTAAAAAAAAACATTCAGGAACGCCTTGAACTACGTTAAATAAGATACCCGCGTTGAAACGGTCAGAAATAATATCGTCTGTTGACAGGCCAAAATGACTTATGGGCAAACCCATCCTCAGACTTCGCCTCATCTCTACCTCAAGTAACCCCACAAAACCGTTCTGGACTGTCCTCTTTTAAATACGCTAGTCTGTAATATAAATCCATGCTTAAGGAAAAGTTATATAATATAAAATATAAATGTAATTACTAATTTTAGAGAACGCAGGTGTATCTTATCAATTTGCCAGAAACGCAAAAGAATTATTCTTTAGCCGACGAGATGGCGGAGACAAGAACATCAAACACATTTGGTTAATTTGTTGTTTCTTTCAATAACTAATGTATATCAAGGTTCAAAGAGCAATATTATTAAAAAAAAAACAACACATTTCATCACTCCAGCATTAGCTTCTGTAAAAAGACACAGACACAAAACCACACATATTCGATGTACTTGAGATGAAAGCAAATACATTATCAAACAACCTCTTGCATTAGGCAGCTCTATATGTGATATGAAATAAATTAAAAATGAAGACATTCTAAAAGGGATTTGCCAATGAAGTACTCTTTTCAGGACCGATTTTGTGAATAAATTGTAGTTCAGACGTTCATATATCAATTTTAACTTAAAGTTGCCTTCTGAACACCCTCTAAATTAAAAAAAGAAACGCAAAGATTATTCCTCTCATAAAATATTATTGTTATAATTATTATTATTTTGATCATTATTATTATTGTTATTGTTATTGCAATAGTGTTAATAAAATTAGTACATTATAAATATCATCGTTCAATAAATGATAGCCAATGGACGTGTAATTTATCGTCAAATCTTTAAAAATCAGTTCTGTTCCCGGTCTGTTCTTGTTACTCCCGATGGGAGGTGTTACATACACGTTTTTCTCTTTTCACTTTGTTACATGGGGAAATGTTTGTACATGTGCGTGACTGTCCGTACAAAATGTGCGTCGTGTCATATATCACGGTGCCTTTAATACTCGTAACAGTCATTGTACTTTTAGTCAAATACGTTTTTCTATAAATGTCTTCCTGTGATATCATATCAGAATTACAATTAGTGGTATTCTTTAGATGATATCATTCTTCATTTGTATGTGATCCCTTTAAATATTTACATATTTACGACTGTGTCATTTTCTTTTTAGTATAAGAATTATACTTTTAAGTTAAGGACCCAATATTCGAAATAAGCGTATTCATGTCGCTTATATTGGTCTTCCAAGGTTGTGAGATCATATACAGTCAAACCTGTCTTAAGCAGCCACTCAAGGAAAAGAGTAAAAATGACCTCTTAAGACAGGTGGCTGCTTAATGCTTAATAGTATTTTCATGTGAATTTTCTAAATTAGGCATATGATCGTATGCTTCAATAAATTTGAATTTGAATCTGAAATGCCATTCAAATCACAAAATGAGAAATAAAAAATGAAAAATGCATTTTCAAATAAAAAGAAGCCAGGTTTATTTATCACCATTACCCAAACGAAAGGACTTCTAGTTTCCAAATGGGTGCGTTCTGCCCAGAAGCTCGCGGTTAGACGGGAAAAGACGAGCGTTGTTCCGATTGGCGACGTTGACAAACATGTGACATACCAACGTCACGTGGGTGCTATACTATTACGTCATTAGTTACCACCTTGGTAACATATTAGGACGTTGTCGATATTTTCCTCAGTTAAATTCTCTATTTGATAGAGAAAATGACGGAATATTTGTCTCCTATTCAACGTAAATATGGATAATGGGTAACGTGTATAGTCGCGGCACTAAGTCGCCGGAGAATGCGGCAGATTCTCCGAAAAAGAAGAAAAGCGCGGGGAATTGGTTCCGAAAGAAGATTCTGCATAAAAATTCTCCAAAAGTTGGCTCCGCCGTAATATTGTCAGGTGTCCCGAACCAGGGTACAGACACAATAGAAGAAATGGCAGAAGGTACGTTGTGCAATACTGGTTTTCATGGCTTCTACTGTATGTGTGTCACTGTGTGTATCACTACTACAAGGCAACATTGGTGTTGGGGCGCTTCAATTATTGGGGGTAAACTAACTGTGTGCTCCTGTATAATACTGCTTTACAGAGATAATCTCATTGTGTGTGTTTTTTTATTAAACTGCTTTACAGAGATAATCTAACGGTGCGCCCAGCTTTACAGAGATAATCTAACGGTGCGCCCATTTACTGCTTTACAGAGATAATCTAACGGTGCGCCCATTTATAATACTGCTTTACAGAGATAATCTCACTGTTTTTTTTTTATTAAATTGCTTAACAAAGATAATCTTACTGTGTGCTACTTTGTAATACTGCTTTACAGAGATAATCTAACGGTGCGCCCATTTATAAAACTGCTTTACAGAGATAATATAACTGTCTGTTCCTTTATAATAATGCTTAACAGAGATAATCTAACTGTGTGTTTCTTTATTATACTGATTTACAAAGATAATGTTATGGTGAGTTCCTTAATAATACTGCTTTACAAAGATAATCTAACTGTGTGCTACTTTGTAATACTGCTTTACAGAGATAATCTAACGGTGCGCCCATTTATAAAACTGCTTTACAGAGATAATCTAACTGTGTGTTCCTTTATGATACTGCTTTACAGAGATAATCTCACTGTGTGTGTTTTTTTTTAAACTGCTTTACAGAGATAATCTAACTGTGTGTTACTTTGTAATACTGCTTTACAGAGATAATCTAACGGTATGCTTCTTTATAATCTGTGTGTTTCTTTATAATTCTGCTTTACAGAGATACTCTAACTGTGTGTTCCTTTATAATACTGCTTTACAGAGATAATCTAACTGTGTGTTTCTTTATGATACTGCTTCACAGAGATAACCTCACTGTGTGTTTCTTTATGATACTGCTTCACAGAGATAATCTAACTGTGTGTTCCTTTATGATACTGCTTCACAGAGATAATAAAACTGTGTGTTCCTTTATAATTCTGCTTTACAGAGATAATCTAACTGTGTGTTCCTTCATAATACTGCTTTACAGAGATAATCTAACTGTGTGTTCCTTTATAGTACTGTTTTACAGAGATAATATAACGGTGTGCTTCTTTATAATACTGCTTTACAGAGATATTCTAACAATGTTTTCCTTTCTGATACTGTTTTACAGAGATAATATAACGGTGTGCTCCTTTATAATACTGCTTTACAGAGATATATAACGATGTGCTCCTTTATGATACTGCTTTACAGAGATACTCAAACTGTGTGTTCCTTTATGATACTGCTTTACAGAGATAATATAACTGTGTGTTCTTTTATGATACTGCTTTACAGAGATAATATAACTGTGTGTTTTTTTATGATACTGCTTTACAGAGATAATATAACATTGTGTTCTTTTATGATACTGTTTTACAGAGATAATGTAACGGTGTGTTCTTTTATGATACTGCTTTACAGAGATTATATAACTGTGTGTTCTTTTATGATACTGCTTTACAGAGATAATATAACTGTGTGTTCTTTTATCATACTGCTTTACAGAGATAATATAACTGTATGCTCCTTTATAATTCTGCTTTACAGAGATAATCTAACTGTGTGCTTTGTTATAATATTGCTTTACAGAGATAATCTAACGGTGTGCTCCATTATAATACTGCTTTACAGAGATAATATAACTGTGTGGCCATTTATAATCATGCTTTACAGAGATAATCTAACATTGTGCTCTTTTATAATACTACTTTACATTGAAATTATATAACAGTATGGTCCTTAGTAATTCTGCTTTACAGAGATAATAGAATGTTTTGTTCCTTTATGATACTGCTTTACAGAGATCATCTAACTGTGTGTTCCTTTATGATACTGCTTTACAGAGACAATCTAACTGTGTGTTCCTTTATGATACTGCTTTACAGAGACAATCTAACTGTGTGTTCCTTTATGATACTGCTTTACAGAGACAATCTAACTGTGTGTTCCTTTATGATACTGCTTTACAGAGACAATCTAGCGGTGTGTTCCTTTATGATACTTCCTTTATGATACTGCTTTACAGATATAATCTAACTGTGTGTTCCTTTATGATACTGCTTTACAGAGCTAATCTAACTGTGTGTTCCTTTATGATACTGCTTTACAGAGACAATCTAACTGTGTGTTCCTTTATGATACTGCTTTACAGAGATAATCTAACTGTGTGTTCCTTTATGATACTGCTTTACAGAGACAATCTAGCGGTGTGTTCCTTTATGATACTGCTTTACAGATATTATCTAACTGTGTGTTCCTTTATGATACTGCTTAACAGAGCTAATCTAATTGTGTATTCCTTTATGATACTGCTTTACAGAGACAATCTAACGGTGTGTTCCTTCATGATACTGCTTTACAGAGACAATCTAACTGTGTGTTCCTTTATGATACTGCTTTACAGAGATAATGTAACTGTGTGTTCCTTTATGATACTGCTTTACAGAAATAATCTAACAGTGTGTTCCTTTATGATACTGCTTTACAGAGATAATGTAACTGTGTGTTCCTTTATGATACTGCTTTACAGAGATAATGTAACTGTGTGTTCCTTTATGATACTTCCTTTATGATACTGCTTTACAGATATAATGTTAATGTGTGTTCCTTTATAATACTACTTTACATAGATGATATAATACTGCGGTCCTTTATGATACTGCTTCACAGAGATAATCTAACTGTGTGCTCCTTTATAATACTGCTTTACAGAGATTATCTAACTGAGCACTGTTTTGCAAAGGTAATTTAACTGTGTCCTTGTGCTCACGTTTGTTATTCTTTTAATGTAAAAAAATATTGAAATATCCTTGAGGTCTTCATTGAAATCCTGTATGAAAATATACTTTATCTTGTGTCCTTGTGAATCTCTTTGTACTTTTGCTAAACTAAGACAATTTAGCTGTGTCCTTTTGCGTTCCTTTTATTGTTCCCCTTCATAGTCATATTTTACAAAGAATATTAAACTGTGTCCAGATATAAGTTGGCTGTGTCCGTGTGCGCCACTTTGTTAAACTGGATTACAAAGATTACTATTAGCTATGGTTATCTGCGTACATTAATCACAGTTTATATTTCATTTTATATCCTGTATTACGAAGATAATTTAGCTGTGTCTAAATGCGTTCTAACAATCTCATAATATTGTAAGCATTGTAAGTTTCTTTACAAATATAATTAAGTCGTGTCCTTGTTCCACCCTATACAAAGATAATTTGTTTGTGTCGTTGTGCGCTGCCTTACAATGATACTTTATTTGTGTTCTTGTGCGCCCCCTTACAAAGATAATTTATTTGTGTCTTTGTGTCTCCCTTTACAAAGATAGTTTGTTTATGTCCTTGTGTGTCCCTTTATAAAGATAATATAGATTTGTCCTTGCTCGCCCCCTTACAAAGATAATTATTTTTTTGTCGTTGTGCACCCCTTTAGAATGATAATCTGATTTTGCCCTTGTCACACCTTACAAAGGTAATTTATTTGTGTCCTTGTGAGCCCTATTACAAAGATAATTCATGTGTTTCCTTGTGCGACCCTTACGAAGATAATTTATTTGTGTCCTTGTGCGCCCATTTACAAAGATAATTAGTTTTTGACGTTGTGCGCCACTTTACAAAGATTTACAAAGATAATTAATTCGTGTGCTTGTGAGCCATTTGACGAAAATAATTTATTTATGTTGTGCGCTCCTTTAAAAAGAAAATTCATTTGTGTTGTAGTGCGCCCCTTTACAAAGATAATTTATTTGTGTACTTGTGAGCCAGAAGACGAAGATAATTTATTGATGTTGTGCGCTCCTTTAAAAAGAAAATTCATTTGTGTTGTTGTGCGCCCCTTTACAAAGATAATTTATTTGTGAACTTGTGAGCCATAAGACGAAGATTATTTATTTATGTTGTGCGCTCCTTTAAAAAGAAAATTAATTTGTGTTGTTGTGCGCCCCTTTACAAAGATAATTTATTTGTGTACTTGTGAGCCATTTGACGAAAATAATTTATTGATGTGCGCTCCTTTAAAAAGAAAATTCATTTGTGTTGAAGTGCGCCCCTTTACAAAGATAATTTATTTGTGTACTTGTGAGCCATAAGACGAAGATAATTTATTTATGTTGTGCGCTCCTTTAAAAAGAAAATTCATTTGTGTTGAAGTGCGCCCCTTTACAAAGATAATTTATTTGTGTACTTGTGAGCCATTTGACGAAAATAATTTATTGATGTTGTGCGCTCCTTTAAAAAGAAAATTAATTTGTGTTGTTGTGCGCCCTATTACAAAGATAATTTATTTGTGTACTTGTGAGCCATAAGACGAAGATTATTTATTGATGTTGTGTGCTCCTTTAAAAAGAAAATTCATTTGTGTTGTTGTGCGCCCCTTTACAAAGATAATTTATTTGTGTACTTGTGAGCCATTTGACGAAAATAATTTATTGATGTTGTGCGCTCCTTTAAAAAGAAAATTCATTTGTGTTGTGCACCCCTTTGCAAAGATAATTTATTTGTGTACTTGTGAGCCATAAGACGAAGATAATTTATTGATGTTGTGCGCTCCTTTAAAAAGAAAATACATTTGTGTTGTGCGCCCCTTTACAAAGAAAATTCATTTGTGTCCTTGTGAGCCACTTTACGAAAATGAATTATTGGTGTCCTTCCCTTTACAATGATATTTATTTGTGTCCTTGTGCGCTCCTTAACAAAGGTAATTTATTAGTGTCCTTGTGCGCCCCTTAACAATGATAATTTATTTGTGTCCTTGTGCGCCCCCTTACAAAGATAATTTATTTTTGTCTTTGTGTCTCCCTTTACAAAGATAATTTGTTTATATCCTTGTGTGTCCCTTTATAAAGATAATATAGGTGTGTCCTTGTTCGCCCCCTTACAAAGATAATTTAGTTGTGTCGTTTAGCGACACTTTACAAAGATAATTTATTTGTGTTGTTGTGGGCCCCTTAACAAAGATAAGTTGTTTGTGTCATTGTGCACCCCTTTACAAAGATAATTTGTTTGTGTTGTTGTGAGCCACTTTACAGAGATATTTTGTTTGTGTCCTTGTGCGCCTCTATACAAAGATAATTTGTTTGTGTTCTTGTGCGCCCCTTTACAAAGATAATTTGTTTGTGTCCTTCTGTGCACCTTTACAAAAATAATTTAGTTGTGTCGTTTAGCGACACTTTACAAAGATATTTAGTTGTGTTGTTGTGCGCCCCTTTACAAACATGTTTTATTTGTGTCAATGACCGCCCCTTTACCAAGATAATTTATTTTTGTATTTTTGAGTCCCTTTACAAAGACAATTTGTTTGTGTCCTTGGGTGTCCCTTTATAAAGATAATATAGATGTGTCCTTGTGCGCCCCTTACAAAGATTTTTTTTTTGTCGTTCTGCACCCCTTTGCAAAGATAATTTGTTTGTGTCCAAGTGCGCCACCTTACAAAAATAATTCATTTGTGTGCTTGTGTGCCCCTTTACAAAGTTAATATAGTTGTGTCCTTATGCGCTCCTTTAAAAAATAATTTGTTTGTGTCCTTGTGCGCCCCTTTACACAGATAATTTATTTGTGTCCTTGTGTGCCCCTTTACAACGATAATTAATTTGTGTCCTTGTGCACCCCTTTACACAGATACTATAGTTGTGTCTATATGTGCCCCTTTACAGTGACAATTTCTTTGTGTTTTTGTTCGCTCCATTACAAAGATAATTTATTTGTTTTGTTGTGTGCCCTTTTACAAAGATAATTTAGTTGTGTCTTTGTGCTCCCTTTTATAAAGAGAATCTGTTTGTGTTCTTGTGCGCCCCCTTACAAAGATAATTTATTTGTGTCATTGTGTGACCATTTACAAAATGAAATTATTTGTGTCCATGTGCGCCACATTACAAAGATAATTTAGTTTTGTCCTTGTTCGTCCCTCTATAAAAATAATTTAGTTGTATCCTAGTGCGCCACTTTACATATAAATTATTTGTGTCCTTGTTCACCGATTTACATAGATAATTTAATTGTGTTTTTGTGAGACACTTTACAAGATAAATGATTTGTGTCCTTGTGTGCCTCTTTACAAAGATGATTTATTTGTGTCCTTGTGCTCACCTTTACAAAAATAGTTTGGTTGTGTCCTAGTGCATTCCCTTTAGAAATATAATCTGTTTGTATCATTGTGCGCCCCCTTACAAAGATAATTTATTTTAATTTAGTTAATTTTTGTCGTTGTCCTTCCCTTTACAAAAATAATTTATTTGTGTCCTTGTGCATCCCTTTACAAAGATTATGTATTTGTGTCCTTGTGTGTCCCTTTCCAAAAAAAATTTATTTGTGTCTTTGGTCGCCCGTTTACAAAGACAATTTTTTTTGTCCTTGTGTGCCCCTTTAGAAAGAAAATTTATTAGTGTCCTTGTGCGAACTTTTGCAAAGATAATTTATTTGTGTTGTGTGTGTCCCTTTACAAAGATAATTAATTTGAGTCCTTTTGCGCCCATTTACAAAGATAATTTATGTGTTTCCTTGTGTGCCCCATTTACAAAAATAATTAAGTCGTGTTGTTATATACCCCTTCCACTTTTACTTTACAGAGCAATAATTAAGCTGTGTTATTGCATGCCCTTTTTATACTACTCCTGCTTTAAAAAACATAATTTAGAAATGTCCATGTGCCTTGTTTTTATTAAATTCCTTTGAAATCCTTTGTTACAGAGATAATTTAGCTGTGTTCTTGCGCGCCTCATTGTAATCCTGCATAGAGACTATGTAATGGTGGCCATGTGTGTCCTTTTGTAATTCTGCTTTACAATAATAATTACTCTGTGTCCTTGTGCACCTATTGTAATCCAGCTATACAGATGGACTGTGTAATGGTGGCCATGTGTGTCCTTTATAGTACTGCTTTAAAATAATCATTACTCTGTGTCCTTGTGCACCTTTTGTAATCCTGCTATACAGAGAGACTGTGTAATGGTGGCCATGTGTGTCCTTTATAGTAATGCTTTACAATGATAATTACTCTGTGTCCTTGTGCACCTTTTGTAATCCAGCTGTACAGAGAGACTGTGTAATGGTGGCCATGCTTGTCCTTTATAGTACTGCTTTACAATAATAATTACTCTGTGTCCTTGTGCATCTTTTGTAATCCTGCTGTACAGAGAGACTATGTAATGGTGGCCATGTGTGTAATGGCGGCCATGTGTGTCCGTTATAGTATTGCTTTACAATAATCCTGCTTCACATTGACAGTAAGGCCGTGTCATTGTGGGCCCTTTGTAATCCTTCTTAAGAGTGATGATTAGGTCATGTCCTTGTGAGCCCGTTTGCAATCCTGCTTTTCATTGATAATTAGGCCGTGTTCTTGTGCGCCCCCTTTGAATCCTACTTTACAATGATAATTAGCCAGTGTTCTTGTGCGCCCGTTTGTAATCCTGCTTTTCAATGATCATAGGCCGTGTCCTTCTGCGCCCCTTTGTAATCCTGCTTTACAATGATAATTTGGCCGTGCCTTTGTGCGCCCGTTTGTAATCCTGCTTTACAATGACAGTAAGGTCGTGTCCTTTGTGCCCCTTTGTAACCCTGCTTTACAAGACAGTTAGGCCGTGTTCTTGTGCTTTCTTTTGTAATCCTGCTTCACATTGACAGTTAGGCCGTGTCCTTGAGCGCCCATTTGTAATCCTGCTTTACAAAGAAAATTAGGCCGCGCCCTTTGTAATCATTCTTGACAAAGACAATGATGCTGCGTCATTGTACGCCTCTTTGTAATCCTGCTTTACAAAGACAAGGATGCTGTGTCATTGTACGCCTCTTTGTAATCCTGCTTTACAAAGATAATTAGGCCGTGTCAGTGTGCACCCCTTTGCAAAACTGCTTTACAACGATAATTATGCCGTGTCCTTGTGCGCCCTTTACAATCCTGATTTACAATGATAATTAGGCCTTGTCCTTGTGCGCCCGTTTGTTATCCTGCTTTAGAGTAATAATTAGGCCGTGTCCTTGTGCTCCCATCTTTAATCTTGCTTTACAAAGATGATTAGGCTTTGTCCTTGTGCGCTTCTTTGTAATCCTGCTTTACAATGATAATTAGGCCGTGTCCTTGTGTGTCCCTTTGTAATCCTGCCTTACAATGATAATTAGGCCGTGTCATTATGCTCGCATTTGTTATCCTGCTTTAGAGTAATACTTAGGCCGTGTCCTTGTGCTCCTATTTTTAATCCTGCTTAACAAAGATAATTAGGCCGTGTCCTTGTTCGCCTCTTTGTAATACTGCTTTACAATGATAATTAGGCCGTGTCCTAGTGCTCCCATTTGTAAACCTGCTTATCAAAGATAATTAGTTCTTGTCATTGTGTGCCCCATTGTAGTCCTGCTTTACAAAGATAATAAGACTGTATCCTTGTGCGCATTTATAATAAAAATTATAATCATGGTTTATTATGATAATCAGGCAGTATCTTTGTGTGCCCTTTTGTAATCCTGCTTTACAAAGATAATTAAGGCTGTGTCATTGTGCGCCCCTTCGTAATTCTGCTTTAAAGAGAGATAATTTAATTGTCCTTTAGTGTCATTCTTAATCCGGCTTTACACAGAATCTTATACTGTGTCCCTATGTGATCATTTTATTGCACCGTTTTGTAGTATTTCTTTACAAATACAATATTGCTGTTTCCATGTGTGCCCGTTTGCAGCGTAGTTTATTGACCAAAAATTGAGATAAGTGTTGTGAGCCCTTTGATTTCCAGTTTACAAAGATATTTTACCTATGCATTTGTGTGCCCCTTAGCATCCCTGCTTTACAGAGACTATTTGGATGTGTCAGTGTTCACCCCTTTGCAAATTTATTCCTAATACATAATTTTGGTTTGTCTTTGTGTGTCCTTTGCATTAATTTTCTTCTTTATGAAAACAAATCTGGTTGCAAACATGCACAATAAATACCATGTAGCTATATCCGTATGTGCAAACGTTGTTATCCTGCTTTACAAAGATATTTGAGATTGTCTGTGTGCGCTCCTTTGTAATCCTGTTTTAAAGATAATAAATCTGTGCCATTAACCCCCTTGCAATTCTGCTTTACAAAGATATTTTACTTATACGCTTTGTGCAAATATAATTCATATTTGTTCATGTTTGTAATTTTATCGCAGCCCTTTGTAATCATACTTTACAAAGATAATTTAGCTTGCATATGTACATTCTTTTATCACATCTTTTTACATCATGTTTATATATTGTAAAAGTGATATGACTACAGCAAAAAAGGATCCATACGATTTACTGATATAGAGGATTTGTTTTCTTTGAATTTAACTTTCAACTCGTTAATATATCATAGTATTTGCCGTTATTTTAATGTGAGAGTACACTTTTTTTCTCTCCTAGAAATTGCACCAACTTTGGAACAGGCTGCTGAGAAGACACCAGATCCTGTTGAAACCATGATGTCATCTCTAGTCGTAGCAACAAGGTCATCTCTAGTCACAGCTCCAATGCCTACCCCAACTGCACCACCAAGGTCTAATCCAGTTGCAGCACCAAGGTTTACCCTAATTGTAGCCTCACTATCGACTCCAATTGCAGTCCAAATACCTACTCCAATCGCAGCTGAAAGATCTATCCTAGTTGCAGCAATAATATCTACTCCAGCTGCAGCCCCAACACCTAGGCCAATTGCAGCAGTCAGACCCACTCCAATTGCAGCTCCAAGACATATGCCAATTGCAGCACCAAGATTTACTCCAGTTGCAGTCCAAAGATATAAGCCAACAGCGGCACCAAGACCAAGCCCTACTCAAGCTGTAGCAACAATGGCCTCTCCAGGTGAAGCATCATGGCCAACCACAATAACAAGACCAACTTCAGTTGCAGCAGTTTCAGTACCAAGGTCTACTCCAGGTGAAGCATACATGATAACACCAGTTTTAGCACAGAGGCCAAAAATGGTTGCAGCTCCAAGGCCAACTACAGGTGCAGATCCAATGCATACACTAGGTGCAGCTCCAATGCCAACTCCGTGTGCAGCTCCAAGGCCAACTACAGGTGCAGCTCCAATGCCGACTCCAGGTGCAGTTCCAATGCCAACTCCAGGTGCAGCTCCAAGGCCAACTACAGGTGCAGTTCCAAGGCCAACTATAGGTGCAGCTCCAATGTTAACTCTAGGTGCAGCTCCAATGCCAACTCCAGGTATAGCTCCAATGCTAACTCCAGGTGCAGCTCCAAGGCCAAATATAGGTGAAGCTCCAATGCCAACTCCAGGTGCAGCTCCAATGCCAACTCCAGGTGAAGCTCCAAGGCTAACTACAGGTTCAGCTCCAATGCCATCTACAGGTGCAG
Organism: Panopea generosa; assembly: GCA_029582155.1. Classification (NCBI taxonomy): domain Eukaryota; kingdom Metazoa; phylum Mollusca; class Bivalvia; order Adapedonta; family Hiatellidae; genus Panopea; species Panopea generosa. The sequence goes on from CM055895.1 coordinate 20,936,452, forward strand.
CTCCAGTGCCAACTCCAGGTGAAACGCCAATGTCCACTTCAGGTGCAGCTCCAATCCCAACTTCAGGAGCAGCTCCAAGGCCAACTACAGGTGCAGCTCCAATGCCAACTCCGGGTGCAGCTCCAAGGCCAACTACAGGTGCAGCTCCAATGCCGACTCCAGGTGCAGTTCCAATGCCAACTCCAGGTGCAGCTCCAAGGCCAACTACAGGTGTAGTTCCAAGGCCAACTATAGGTGCAGCTCCAATGTTAACTCTAGGTGCAGCTCCAATGCCAACTCCAGGTATAGCTCCAATGCTAACTCCAGGTGCAGCTCCAAGGCCAAATATAGGTGAAGCTCCAATGCCAACTCCAGGTGCAGCTCCAATGCCAACTCCAGGTGAAGCTCCAAGGCTAACTACAGGTGCAGCTCCAATGCCATCTACAGGTGCAGCTCCCGTGCCAACTCCAGGTGAAACGCCAATGTCCACTTCAGGTGCAGCTCCAATCCCAACTTCAGGAGCAGCTCCAAGGCCAACTCCCGGTGCAGCTCTAAGGCCAACTACAGGTGCAGCTCCAATGCCGACTCCAGGTGCAGTTCCAATGCCAACTCCAGGTGCATCTCCAAGGCCAACTACAGGTGTAGTTCCAAGGCCAACTATAGGTGCAGCTCCAATGTTAACTCTAGGTGCAGCTCCAATGCCAAATATAGGTGAAGCTCCAATGCCAACTCCAGGTGCAGCTCCAATGCCAACTCCAGGTGAAGCTCCAAGGCTAACTACAGGTGCAGCTCCAATGCCATCTACAGGTGCAGCTCCAGTGCCAACTCCAGGTGAAACGCCAATGTCCACTTCAGGTGCAGCTCCAATCCCAACTTCAGGAGCAGCTCCAAGGCCAACTACAGGTGCAGCTCCAATGCCAACTCCCGGTGCAGCTCCAAGGCCAACTACAGGTGCATCTCCAATGCCAACTCGAGGTGCAGCTCCAATGCCAACTACAGGTGCAGCTCCAATGCCAACTCCAGGTCCAGTACATAGACCAACTACAGGTGTAACTGCAATGCCAACACCAGGTGAAGCTCCAATGTCAACTCCAGGTGCAGCTACAAGGCCAACTACAGGTGCAGCTCCAATGCTATCTACAGGTGCAGCTCCAAGACCAACTCTAGGTGCAGCTCCTATGCCAACTCCAGTAGTGGCTCCTAGGCAAACTCCAGGTGCAGCTCCAATGCCAACTCCAGGTGCAGCTCCAATGCCAATTACAGGTGCAGCTCCAATGCCAACTCAATGTGCAGCTCTAAGCCTAATTTCAGGTGCAGCTCCAATGCCAACACCAGGTGCAGCTTCATTGTATATTCAGATCGAAGCACCAGAGTCTGCTTCAATTGCAACAGAAAAGCTTGCTCAAGCTATTACACAAACGGCAATGACAACCGTATCCGTGAATTCAACTGCAGTACCCTCTCCAGACGCAGTATCAACTTCTACTCCAGTTTTAACAACACTACTTGCCTCAAGTGTAGCATCAAGCTCTGCTCCAGTGCCTCCTTTAGCTGTTACACCAAGGTCCCTCGCAGTTGCAGCATCAATGCATACCTCAGTAACTGTTGTATCACCAAAGTCTACTCAATATCCAGTTGCAATACACTTGCCTACTACAGTTGCAACTCAATTGTCTGCCTCATATAGAGCACCAGGAATAAAGACTGAATCTGGTAGAGCATCTGATGTTAAGGCTAGATATGACGGAGCATCAGATGTAAAGGCCAGATGTGAGAAATCACCAGATGTACAGGGTGGATCTGATAGAGCACCAGATATAAAGGTTGAATGTGATAGAATACAAGATGTTAAGGCTGAATCTGATAGAGCACCAGATGTAAAGGCTGAATCTGATAGCGCACCAGATGTCAAGGCTGGATCTGACAGGGCACTGGATATCAACGCTGGATCTGATAGAGCACCAGATGTAAAGGTTGAATCTGATAGAGCACCAGAAGTAAAGGCTGGATATGAAGAGGCATCAGATGTAAAGACTGGATCTGAAAGGGCACCTGATGTAAAGGCTGGATCTTATGGAGTACCAGATGTAAAGGCTGGATCTGATAGGACACCTGATGTAAAGGCTGGATCTGATGGAGTACCAGATGTAAAGGCTGGTTCTGATAGAGCACCTGATGTAAAGGCTGGATTTGATGTAGCATGTGATGTAAAGGCTGGATCTGATGGAGCACCAGATGTAAAGGTTGGATGTGATATAGCGCCAGATGTTAAGGCTGAAACTAATAGAGCACCAAATGTTGAGGCCGGATCTTACAGGGCACCTGATGTTAACACTGGATCTGATAGAGCACCAGATGTTAAGACTGGATCTGATAGAGCACCCGATGTTAAGGCTGAATCTGATAGAACACCAGGAATAAAGGCTGGATATGAAGGAGCATCAGATGTAAAAGCTGGATTTGATAGGGCACCTGATGTAAAGGCTAGATCTGATGGAGTACAAGATGTTAAGGCTGAATCTGATAGAACACCTGATGTAAAGGCTGGATCTGATGGAGCACCTGATGTAAAATCTGGATCTGATGGAGCACCTGATGTAAAGACTGGATCTGATAGAGCACCAGATGTTAAGACTGAATCTGATAGAGCACCTGGTGAACAGGCTGGATCTGATAGAGCAACTTATCCTAAGGCTGTATCTAATAGAGCACCAGATGTAAAAGTTGAATCTGATAGAGCACCTGATTTAAAGGCTGGATCTGACAGGGCACCTGATGTGAAGGCTGGATCTGATAGAGCACCATGTGTTAAGGCTAGATCTGATAGAACACCAACTGTTAACGCTGAATCTGATAGAGCTCCAGGAGTAAAGGCTGGATATGAAAGAGCACCAGATGTAAATACTGGATCTGATGGAGCACCAGATGTAAAGGCTGGATCTGATAGAGCACCTGATGTAAACGATGGATCTAATGGAGCATCTGATGTAAAAGCTGGATCTGATGGAGCACCAGATGTAAATGCTGAATCTGATAGAACACCTGATGTAAAGGCTGGATATGATGGAGCACCTGATGTAAAGTCTGGATCTGATGGAGCACCAGATGTAAAGGCTGGATCTGATAGATCACCAGATGTTAAGGCTGAATCTGATAGAGCACCAGATGTAAAGGCTGAATCTGATAGAGCACCACATGTAAAGGCTGGATCTGACAGGGCACCTGGTGTTAATGCTGGATCTGATCAAGCACCAGATGTTAAGGATGAATCTGATAAAGCACCAGATGTAAAGGCTGGATCTGACACGACTCCTGATATAAAAGCTGGATTCGATAGAGCACCTTCTGTAAAGGCTGGATCTGATAGAGTAACAGATGTTAAGGCTGAATCTGATTGTGCACCAGTAGACACGACTGGATATGAAGGAGCACCAGATGTAAATGCTAGATCTGATGGAGTACCAGATAAAAATGCTGAATCGGATAGAGCACCAGTTATTAAGTCTGAATCTGATAGAGCACCTGATGAACAGGCTGGATCTGATAGAGCAACTTATCCTAAGGCTGTATCTAATAGAGCACCAGATGTAAAGGTTGAATCTGATAGAGCACCAGATGTAAAGGCAGGATCTAATGGAGCACCAGATGTAAAGGCTGGATCTGATAGAGCACCTGATGTAAACGATGGATCTGATAGAGCACCTGATGTAAACGATGGATCTGATGGAGCACCTGATGTAAACGATGGATCTGATGGAGCACCTGATGTAAAGGCTGGATCTGATGGAGCACCACATGTAAAGACTGGATCTGATAGAGCACCTAATTCTAAGGCTGTATCGAGTAAAGTACCAGATGATAAGACTGAATCTGATAGAGCACCAGATGTAAAGGCTGGATCTGACAGGGCACCTGATGTTAATGCTGGAACTGTTAAAGCACCAGATGTTAAGGATGAATCTGAAATAGTACAAAATGAAAAGGCTGGATCTGACAGGGCTCCTGATGTTAAGGCTGGATCCGATAGAACATCTGATGTAATGGCAGGATCTGATAGAGCACCAGATGTTAAGGCTGAATCTGATAGAGCACCAGGAGTAACGACTGGATCTGATGGAGCACCAAATATAAAGGCTGGATCTGATGGAACACCTGATGAAAACGCTGGATCTGATATAGTACCCTATGTAAAGGCTGGATCTGATAGGGCACCTCATGTAAAGGCTGGATCTGATGGAGCATTAGATATAAAGGCTGGATCTAATGAAGTGCCTGATGTAAAGGCTGGATCTGATGGAGCACCAGATGTAAACGCTGGATCTGATAGAGCACCCTATGTAAAGACTCGATCTGAGGGAGCATCAGATGTAAAGGCTGGATCTGATGGAGCACCTAATGTAAAGGTTGGATCTCATGGAGCACCTGGTGTGAAGGCTGGATCTGATGGAGCATCAGATGTAAAGGCTCGATCTAATGGAGCACCAGATGTAAAGACTGGATCTCATAGAGCACCTTATGTAAAGGCTGGATTTGATAGAGCACCTGATGTAAAGGCTGAGTCCGATGGAGCACCAGATGTACAGGCTGGATCTGATAAAACACCTGATGTTAAGGCTGGATCTAATAGAGCACAAGATGATAAGGCTGAATCTGATAGAACACCAGGAGTAAAGGCTGGATATGAAGGAGCACCAGATGTAAAGGCTGGATATGAAGGAGCAGCAGATGTAAAGACTGGATATGTTAAGGTACCTGATGAACATGCTTGCTCTGATAGTGCACCTGATGTTAAGGTTGGATCTGATAGAGCACCAATTGTTAATGCTGGATCTGATAGAGCATTTGATGTAAAGACTGGATCTAAAACAAGAGTATCCAGTGATCAAGCTAACTCTGATAGAGCACATGTTGTTAAGGCTGGATCTAAAAGAAGAACACCCAGTGCTAAGGCTGACTCTAATAGAGCACCTGATGTTATGGCTGGATCTAAAAGAATAGCACCCAGTGCTTCGGCTGACTCCGATAGAGCACTTGATGTTACGGCTGCATATACAAGAGCACCCAGTGCTAAGGCTGTCTCTGATAGAGCACCTGATGATAAGGCTGGAACTACAAGAGCACCCAGTTCTAAAGCTGTCTCTGATAGAGCACCTAATGATAAGGCTGGAACTACAAGAGCACCCAGTTCTAATGCTGTCTCTGATAGAGCACCTGATGTTAAGGCTGGATCTAAAAGAAAAGCACCCAGTGCTTGGGCTGACTCTGATAGAGCACTTGATGTTACGGCTGCATATACAAGAGCACCCAGTGCTAAGGCTGTCTCTGATAGAGCACCTAATGTTAAGGCTGGATCTAAAAGAAGAACAACCAGTGCTAAGGCTGACTCTAAAAGAACACATGATGTTATGGCTGGATCTAAAAGAAGAACACCCAGTACTAAGGCTGGCTATGATAAAACACCTGATGTTAATGCTGGATCTAAAAGGAGAGCACCCAGTGCTAGGGCTGACTCTGAAAGAGCACTTGATGGTAAGGCTGCATCTACAAGAGTAACCAGTGCTAAGGCTGTCTCTGATAGATCAATTGATGTTAAGGCTGGATCCAAAAGAAAAGCACCCAGTGCTAAGGCTGACTCTGATAGAGCATTTGATGTTAAGGCTGGATCTAAAAGAAGAGCACCCAGTGCTAACGCTGGCTCTGAAAGAGAGCCTTATGTCAAGGCTGGATCTAAAAGAAGAGCACCCAGTGCTAAGGCTGACTCTGATAGAACACTTAATGTTATGGCTGGATCTAAAAGAAGAGCTACCAGTGCTAAGGCTGACTCTGATAGAGCACTTGATGTTAAGGCTGGATATAAAAGAAGAGCACTCAGTCTTAAGGCTGACTCTGATAGAGCACTTGATGTTAAGGCTGGATCTAAAAGAAGAGCACCCAGTGTTAAGGCTGACTCTGATAGAGCACTTGATGTTAAGGTTGGATATAAAAGAAGAGCACTCAGTGTTAAGGCTGACTCTGATAGAGCACTTGATGTTACGGCTGGATCTAAAAGAAAAGCACCCAGAGCTGAGGCTGATTCTGATAGAGCACTTGATGTTAAGGCTGGATCTAAAAGAAAAGCACCTGATGCTAAGGCTGACTCTGATAGAGCACTTGATGTTATGGATAGATCTAAAAGAAGAGCACTCAGTGCTAAGGCTGACTCTGATAGAACACTTGATGTTAAGGCTGGATCTAAAAGAAGAGCACCCAGTGCTAATGCTGACTCTAATAGAGCACTTGGTGTTATGGCGGCATCTACAATAGCACCCAGTGCTAAGGTTGGCTCTGATAGAGCACCTGATGTTAAGGCTGGATCCAAAAGAAAAGCACCCAGTGCTAAGGCTGACTCTGATAGAGCACTTGGTGTTACGGCTGGATCTAAAAGAGGAGCATTCAGTGATAAGGTTGACTATGATAGAGCACTTAATGTTAAGGCTGGATCTGAAAGAAGAGCACCCAGTGCTAAGGCTGACTCTGATAGAGCACTTGATGTTAAATCTGGATCTACAAGTGCACCCAGTGCTAAGGGTGATTCAGATAGAGCACCATATGTTAAGTCAAGATCTAAAAATAGAGCACCCAGTGCTAAGGCTGACCCTGATAAAGCACTTGATGTTAAGGCTGGATGTAAAAGAAGAACACCCAGTTCTAAGGCTGACTCTGATAGAGCACCTGATATTAAGGCTGGATCTAAAAGAAGAGCATCCAGTGCTAAGGCTAGCTCTGATAGAGCACCTGATGTTAAGGCTGGATCTAAAAGAAGAGCACCCAGTGCTAAGGCTGACTCTGATATAGCACTTGATTTAAATGTTGGATGTAAAAGAAGAACACCCAGTTCTAAGGCTGACTCTGATAGAGCACTTGATGTTAAGGCTGGATCTACAAGAGCACCCAGTGCTAAGGCTGACTCTGATAGAGCACCTGATATTAAGGCTGGATCTACAAGAAGAGCACCCAGTGCTAAGGCTGACTCTGATATAGCACTTGATTTAAATGTTGGATCTAAAAGAAGAGCACCCAGTGCTAAGGCTGACTATAATAGAGCACTTGATGTTAAGGCTGCATCTACAAGAGCACCCAATGCTAAGGCTGGCTCTAACAGAGCACCTGATGTTAAGGCTGGATCCAAAAGAAGAACACCTAGTGCTAACGCTGACTCTGATAGAGCACTTGATGTTAAGACTGGATCTACAAAAGCACCCAGCGCTAAGGCTAGCTCTGATAGAGCACCTGATGTTAAAGCTGGATCCAAAAGAAGAGAACCCAGTGCTAAGGATGACTCTGATAGAGCACTTGATGTTAAAGCTGGATCTAAAAGAAAAGCACCCAGTGCTAAGGCTGGCTCTGATAGAGCACTTGATGTTAAGACTGGATCTACAAGAGCACCCAGTACTAAGGCTGGCTCTGACAGATCACCTAATGTTAAGGCTGGATCTAAAAGAAGAGCACCTAGTGCTAAGGCTGACCCTGATAGAGCACTTGATGTAAAGGCTGGATGTGATAGAGCACCCGATGTACAGACTGACTCTAAAAGAACACCCGATGTAAAGAAAGCTACATTACCAGACAATTTGAAATTAGATGACCAAAAACCTCGACCACGGAGTTCAAAAACAAAACCTGAACGACGACGACCACCAAAAATGCAACAAAAAGTAACAGGACCATCTTCAGAACGTTTAAGGGATGGTGCATCAACAGAATCATCAATGTTGGGTGGTTTACAAAAGTTAGACAATGTAATACCAAATGGTAATGTTGATACATCTGTGTCACAAACACAGTCAACTACTGACAAAATTCAACTGAAACCGGCAGTGTCAACACCAATATTTTCATCGTTTGACAAAAAGGCAGATTCCATTGATTTAAAAGAGTCTGGAAAATCTGTTATTTCACTGGTAAAAAAGGTAAGCGATTTCCGGATTCCAAAACGAGCCAAAAATCCACCTCAGAAACCACTCTCCCTGAAGATACCACGGCCTCACATGTATGCTATTCCTGCTCTTGCTAAGGACGACGCTGAAAGACGTATTTCATGGACACAAGTAAAAGGAAAGGGTAAGTGAACAAATTTATGTGTTCTACACATACCATAAGTTCAAACTTAAATATTAAGCAGGCGCGTAGCGTGACATACTCAGTTACTCTACAGAGTAACATTTGAGATCAAATTCTTAAAAAAAAATAAAAAGGCTAAAATGTTTATAGAAGCAACAGAAAAGCAGGAGCAGTACAAATATTTAACGTACTTAAAAGTTGCAGTATAAATTGTTCCATGCATAACGCAACAGTGTGTCCTTTGTGTAAAACTGTGCAGCCAAAGAAGTCGAATCTGGGCTGAAATGCTCGCCGTAGATTAATATTTTGTAATGAGTTTTCAGCCCAGTGAAACATAAAAAAGTTTGACAATCAGCAGAAGCCATTTTTTATACTTCTATTTCTAAATGTTCCTCCGGACCCACATCAGCGGAAGTGGGAATCACCCTCGCACGCCTTATCCTTGAGTAACTTCCAAATATGTCACGCTACGCCCTTGTTAAGTCATCATTTTCATACAAATTTTGGTTTTCAAACAAGCATTACATACACATATATAAAAATGGATGTTACAGAGCGTTCTGCATGTCCGTGCTTTGCAATTAAGAGCATAACAAGATCATAATCTTGATTAGTGAACTTCAGTTGTAGCGATAAAGCTAGTATTTAGTTGAAACTTATTTATTTTACATCGATTGTTAAAAAACTCATTACAACTTATACAAATCACGCTCCAATTCTTTCTTTACTAGAACCTGTTTTAAGCATATGTGGAAAAATGTCTTGCCCAAGAACAACACACACAGCCGTGGCAGAGGATTGAACCCTTGACCCTCCTATCACTGGGCCAATACTCTATCACTTAACTATGCACTGGCGTTTGCATTATGAGTATGCAGCAGGGATATAATATTGTAGAACCGTCAACAAATGAATGGATGTTTTTTTTTTTAGAATAAAAGAGTGAATAAACAATCTTATGCAAGAGATACATTGTTTCTGAATACTAAATAACCATAATTTTGAAACTTAGGAATCGTCCAACACTTTATGCACCTGACGTGGTAGAGCATTAATTTCACGTGTTGGTGGTTTACGAGCCCATTTCTGGATGGAAAATACCAAATTCAATAACAAATGGTGCTTTTATTTGAGATGGATGTTTCAACTAAGACTTTTAAAGATGCACTTTCTGTGGCATATTTATACTATAAAAATCATGAGATTAATTGATCTCTTTTAGTGGTAAATCAAAATAAAAAAAGTTTTAAAATTTTCTTGAGTAAATACAATTTTGTAACAAAAAACTGGTTTTACAATTAGGAAAGTTAGTACACACTTGGAGTTGCTGATACTGAAACATTTACATATATTGCAATAACTTCTAATAGGTGTAAATATTGTAATTAAATATTTTAGCATTTCTTTGTACAAACAGTTGACACATAATAAATCAAGTTTTTCAGCTTTAGAAGAAGAATTCCATAACATTTTTAATTGCATATTTGTTTTTTAAAGGTCCGGATGCCCAACAGCACTGGTCTACGAGGGCTCCATTGTTTAACTTTAACATCCCGCCATTGAGTAAGCGCCTGCTGCAGAGACATGGAGGCAGTATAACAAGCTTGCAAGAGAACTGGATCCTACCGCAGGTGAAACAGATCGAAACGCTGAAACGGGAACACAACAGTGAGTATAGTCTGAAACCGGACACTCCTTACTTAGGCCTCTTGTGAAAAAATAGATTTGTTGATTAAATTGAAAATTTAGCGTCATTTTTATGCTATCGAGGGTTAACAGACGATCAGTTAACCTAATCACTGTTTCTTGGGATCTTGGAAGGTTAACCAGTACTCGAACACACCCCATCTGATAATTTTCCCACTTTATTCAGCGGTGAGTGACGAATAATACTGAGATGCAATGTCGTATATCACTCATCAAGGAGATTTTGGCAAGGTGGGATTCAAACTCATGATCCCTGGATTGATAGTCCGAAGCGCTAATGACTGGGCTAATAGGGCGTGGCTTGTGAAAAATTTTTTTCAAGAAATTACATATAATTATACCCACATGACACACCTTGCAACTTACCACAGGTACTGAACCATAACAGGTGTTGATAATTTAACCATTTGTGAACATGGAAAAATAAAGATAGTGATATTTTCATCATTATCATATTTGTCATCATCTGTAAAGTATGATAGAAAAACAAAAATAATATGTTTTATTGCACATGTATTTAAAGTCGTTTAAGGGCACAAGTTGTTTTGTACTGTAGCCTGAGAAATCGGCCTGGAAAACAAAGTATGTGGCAACCTGCATCCAACAATTAATAGTACAAAATATAGCATAGGGTTACACTGCTTGTGCGTTATTCTATGAGTATTTATGACAGTATTAATGACAGTATTTATGACAGTATTTATGACAGTATTAATGACAGTATTAATGACAGTATTTAAAGTTGTTCTATCTTTACAATAGTCATCTCATCCAAATTCTTTATGTGATATTGTTTTCCAGAATGGTGGTACTACACAGATTCATTCTGAGGTCTTCCTCCACAAATAAAACTAGATATACCATATATAGTAAAACCTGTATAAGTGGTCACCTCTGTTAAGCAACCACTTGTCTTAAGCAGCCACATTTGCTATTTCCCATTTCTGTTTTCAGAGCAAATTTACATTTATTAAGCAATCTGTCTTAAAAGACCACTTTTGCTCCTTCCCTTGACTGGCTGCTTAAGACAGGTTTGACTGTATAAAACCTGCCATGCATTGTAAATGGTATTAAACCACATTAAACAAATCCTAAATAAAGAATTAAATGGTTAAATTGACACATACATCTTTTCAAAAAAAAGTTTGGAAAATTATAGAAATGTGTGCATTTCTCCATCTCCATTCCATGTATTTATATCCTTTTGTCATTCCTTTCCATCTACTTAACCATAATTTAATAGTGTTCGCATTTTCTGATAAAGTATTTTATTTGATTTGATCTATATTTTAATCAATCATGCATCAAAACAGTTTTGATCGTCGTGTATAGTTATTTAATGTGGCAATTCTGATTTTGTTCACAATTGTTACAGGTCTTTCAACATATTCTTATATCATATTGAGGATATAAGAATTCAAAGGTATACTGCAGTGTTATGTTAATATAAAGAACCCTTAATAGTTTTACATGTATAATGACCTCTTTTAGTAGATATTATCAGTTTGCAGTAATACTGCCAAGTTTCAAACATTTAGTACTGAAAATTTTGACAGAATACCATTTTCTGCATGGTCATAATATACAAGCACAAAAAGTTGACCGACATGCAATTTTAATGTATTTTACTAATTTTACGAAAAAAAATTTTTTTTAACCTAGATTCAATTATTTTTTTTTACATCAAAACAGTCTCATGATACATTGAAGACATTATCTCAACAAAAAACATTATTCGGTACTGTGTAAATGTTAAAGAATTGCACATTTCAATCATTCATAATAAAAAAAAATCAAAATTTTGTGAATTTTCATGAAATTTCAATGTAAATAAAAAAAATAATGCTTTATTTGAGGCATAAACATGACAAGATGTTGCTTTTTTAAGGAAATGTCTCCAATTCATCATTTAATACCAATGAGAGTGTAAAAATTGATTGATTTTAAAATGTCAGTTCCACTTTTCAGGATTCCCAGGATTACGAGTCAAACTCAGTATGAGGGGGCAGTACAGTGTTGATATAAAACCTCCAGGAGTTAAGCTAGAGGAGTCAAAAAAAGGTACATTAATTTTGTAAAATAATAAAGAATGAATTAATGAATGAGGTTTTACTGCGTATCAACATATTATAGGTTATTCAACGCCAATAAGAAGGAAGATTCCAGATTCACTCTACATGTACAAAAAACAGCAAATTAACATGCAGATTAAAAATATACATTATCAATTGAATATGTATAATGGACCTAGAGCCTTGATACTGCAGAACTGCAGAGTTTCAGCAAATTATATCATATTACTGAAAGTGCCGCTTGCTACGACACGCATGAGCCACAGTGATTCTATTCTTGCCATCACTCATATGGCTCCCCGGAACCACACAGGGGTTAATAAGTTAACCACAATAATGAATATGACAAAAAATGATAAAATGAACATGGCACCCATTCGGAGGATTCCTACCTCTTTGCAGAGATCAATAGTGATATTATTCTTAGCCGGAACCACACAGGCTTTAAAATAATAAGAGTAATAATTAAAATGATGATACTGATACATGTAATGATAAATATGATAGAAATAGTAATTACTGGAAATAGTTTTATAGAGACCACATGTCCAAGGGCGCTAAAATGTCCTCTTTTAGCTAATTAGGGGTTGCAGAGAGAATATACAGTAAAACCTGTATATGTGGTCACCTCTATTAAGCAGCCACTTGTCTTAAGCAGCCACATTCGTTTTTCCTTTTTCTATGCTTTCAGAACAAAGTAACCTGTATTAAGCAACCATCTGTCTTAAAAGGCCACTTTTGCTCCTTCCACTGACTGGCTGCTTAAGACAGGTTTTACTGTATTGTATATATTTGTTTATACCCCACCATTTATTTAGAAGGGTAAGGGAAGACATATAGAATTGCTCTCGTCTTCGGTATATTTTGGTCAACACATTTAGTAATTTCTATAAAAATGAGCACTCATGTAAGACCCTTTTACAAGCATATTACGATATATTAGAATATGCCACATTGTTGGATATATTAGAATATGCCACATTGTTGGATTCATTAGAATATGCCACATTGTTGGATATATTAGAATATGCCACATTGTTGGATTACGATATATTAGAATATGCCACATTGTTGGATATATTAGAATATGCCACATTGTTGGATTTTAGTAAATTCTATAAAAATGAGCTCTCATGTAAGATCCTTTTACAAGCCGATTACGATATGTTAGAATATGTCACATTGTTACGATATGTTAGAATATGTCACACTGTTACGATATGTTAGAATATGCCACATTGTTGGATATATAAGAATATGCCACATTGTTACGAAATATTAGAATATGCCACATTGTTGGATTTTAGTAAATTCTATAAAAATGAGCACTCATATTAGATCATTTTACAAGCATACATGTATAACAGTATGTTAGAATATGCCACATTGTTGGATTACGATATATTAGAATATGCCAAATTGTTACGATATATTAGAATATGCCACATTGTTGGATTACGATATATTAGAATATGCCAAATTGTTACGATATATTAGAATATGCCACATTGTTGGATACATTAGAATATGCCACATTGTTGGATATATTAGAATATGCCACATTGTTGGATTACGATATATTAGAATATGCCACATTGTTGGATATATTAGAATATGCCACATTGTTGGATTTTAGTAAATTCTATAAAAATGAGCTCTCATGTAAGATCCTTTTACAAGCCGATTACGATATGTTAGAATATGTCACATTGTTACGATATGTTAGAATATGTCACACTGTTACGATATGTTAGAATATGCCACATTGTTGGATATATAAGAATATGCCACATTGTTACGAAATATTAGAATATGCCACATTGTTGGATTTTAGTAAATTCTATAAAAATGAGCACTCATATTAGATCATTTTACAAGCATACATGTATAACAGTATGTTAGAATATGCCACATTGTTGGATTACGATATATTAGAATATGCCACATTGTTACGATATATTAGAATATGCCACATTGTTGTTTTTTTTTTCAGAGCGAAACAACTCTGCCACAAAAGGCACGTTATTGTTCAACATGATCATGTCTACCGCGCGTGGTCTTGTCAACAGGGGGCGGCAGAGCCTTCATCGTCATTTGACCAATATTCCAAAAGATCAACCACTGCAGGAGAAAACAAACACTAGAAATACCTGGAAGAAAACATTTTCTTGTTGTGTGTGCAAACAAGACCAGGACGAGTAGATACTTATAACGGAGTGTTTACATTCGGATGGATATTTGGAAATCAAAAATGGTTTCAATCAATCTGTTTTAATAAAGTTTCAAAACAAAACATAATACTTTGAGCAATGAGAGAACAATAAATTAGCAAAGAACATCATAAGACACTTGTATAAAAAACGATCAAAGTTTTAATTGAATTAAATTATGTAATGAATTATTTGTTTGCATTAAATTGATTTTATAAAGGTTTTATTTCATTTCTCCTTTCACATCTTTATATATTCATACCATCGGTATGTCAGATATCGTAATCTGTAACAGATACTGCGAATATATTCATACAATCGGTATGGCAGATATATTAATCTGTAAGCAGATACTTAGTATATATTCATACCATCGCTATGTCAGATATTCTAATCTATAAGCAGATAATGAGTATATATTCATACCATCGCTTTGTCAGATATCGTAATCTGCAAGCAGATACTGAGAATATATTCACACCATCGCTATGACAGATATCCTAATCTGTAAGCATATACTGAGTATATATTCATACCATCGCTATGTCAGATATCCTAATCTGTAAGCATATACTGAGTATATATTCATACCATCGCTTTGTCAGATATCGTCATCTGTAAACAGATACTGAGAATATATTCTTACCATCGCTATGTGAGATATCGTAATCTGTAAACAGATACTGAGAACATATTCATACAATCGGTATGTCAGATATCGTAATCTGTAAACAGATACTGCGTATATATTCATACAATCGGTATGTCAGATATCGTAATCTGTAAACAGATACTGAGTATATATTCATGCCATCGCTATGTCAGATATCGTAATCTGTAAACAGATACTGCGTATGTATTCATACCTCGGTATGTCAGATATCGTAATCTGTAAACAGATACTGAGTATATATTCATACAATCAGTATGTCAGATATCGTAATCTGTAAACAGATACTGAGTATATATTCATACCTCGGTATGGCAGATATCGTAATCTGTAAACAGATACTGAGTATATATTCATACAATCGGTATATCAGACCTCGGTATGTCAGATATCTTATTCTATAAACAGATATTGAGTATATATTCATACCTCGGTATCGCAGATATCGTAATCTGTAAACAGATACTGAGTTTATATTCATACAATCGGTATGGCAGATATCGTAATCTGTAAACAGAAACTGCGTATATATTCATACCTCGGTATGGCGGATATCGTAATCTGTAAACAGATACTGAGTATATATTCATACAATCAGTATGTCAGATATCGTAATCTGTAAACAGATACTGAATATATATTCATACCTCGGTATGGCAGATATCGTAGTCTGTAAACAGAAACTGAGTATATATTTATACCATCGGTATATCAGATATCGTAATCTGTAAACAGATACTGAGTATATAATCATACCTCCGTATGGCAGATATCGTAATCTGTAAACAGATACTGAGTATATATTTATACCTCGGTATGGCAGATATCGTAGTCTGTAAACAGATACTGAGTATATATTCATACCTCGGTATGGCAGATATCGTAATCTGTAAACAGATACTGAGTATATATTTATACCTCGGTATGGCAGATATCGTAGTCTGTAAACAGATACTGAGTATATATTCATACCTCGGTATGGCAGATATCGTAATCTGTAAACAGATACTGAGTATATATTCATACCATCGATATATAAGATATCGTAATCTGTCAACAGATACTGATTATATATTCATACCATCGCTATGTCAGATATCGTAATCTGCAAACAGATAGTGAGTATATATTCATACCTCGGTTTGTCAGATATCGTTGTGATACTAGTTTTGATCAGCTTTATTAATTGATACCAGTTTATATCAGCTTAATCAATTTTTACCAGTTGATGTAAGTTGTATTAATTTTTACCAGTTTATATCAGCTTCATTAATTGATACCAGTTTATATCAGCTTGAATAATCAATACACTTTATAGCAATCTTAGTGAGCTGATTTGAACTGCTCTTGAATTCACTTCCTTGCTAGAAAAAAAAACACTGAGTGTTGTTTGTTCCAGCTGGAGATTGAACACGATTAATCTAACATTGGCGGTCAAACATCTATCCACTGCAATACCACCTCGCTTTATTGAATGCTTGTGAAATACAGTTTATTTCATTCAAATTTGAAATATTGAAAAAAATTGAACATGAACACACGATCTATAATTAACTCGGTATTAAAATTGTAATCCTGTAATTATTTTATAAAATATTTACGTAAAGCAAAAGTAACAACGCGTTCACATATGTGAAAAAGTTGATTTGATTGTGGTCCCCACCAGCTGCAAATTTGCATATGGAGTAAATTTACTCATATACGTGAACGCGTTCAGGTTACCGTATTTGCTCCTTTGAGAAAATGTTCACCCTATGCTAATGCATGCTCCTGTTTGCAAACAGGCGCAAGTGTACTCGACTTTAAAGCAATGAAGTAAGGGAATGTGTATGTACATACACACTGGAATAAGGAATCAGAATAACTACTACCAATATAAGGCACACAAAAACGAAATTTAGGTATACGCATATAGGCGGGAAGGATATGATTTTTTTCTTCAAATTGTTAATTATCCTTGGAGTATCTTCCAAATGAGTTTAACGTCAGTTTACATCCAATTTTGCTGCATGATTGCAGAAGTATCAAACGTTTATATTCTTTATAAATTTCCAGTTCAATATCCGGATTGAAGAAGAAATAGGAATCTGGCGCCAAATAAAGTACCAAATTTATTATATATTTTTAAGATTGTATCTTCCTAAAATTGTAACAGCATATGTCTCAGGTCGGTTGGATTCATCATGCTTTCATTCCGTGCTGGATGTTTTCATTCCGTGCTGAATGTTTTCATTCTGTTTTCATTCCATGCTAGATGCTTTCATTCCGTGCTGGATGTTTTCATTCTGTTTTCATTCCGTGCTGGATGATTTCATTCTGTTTTCATTCCGTGCTGGATGTTTTCATTCCATTTTCATTCAATGCTAGATGTTTTCATTCCGTGCTGGATGTTTTCATTCCGTTTTCATTCCATGCTAGAGGTTTTCATTCCATGCTAGATGTTGATGTTTTCATTACGTGCTAGCTGTTGATGTTTTCATTCCGTGCTGGATGTTTTCATTCCGTTTTCATTCCGTGTTGGATGTTTCATTTTGTTTTCATTCCGTGCTGGATGTTTTCATTCTGTTTTCATTCCGTGCTGGATGTTTTAATTCTGTTTTCATTCCGTGCTGAATATTTTCATTCCGTGCTAGATGCTGATGTTTTCATTCCGTGCTGGATGTTTTGATTCTATTTTCATCCCGTGCTGGATGTTTTCATTCCGTTTTCATTCCTTACTAGATGTTTTCATTCCATGCTGGATGTTTTCATTCCGTGCTGGATGTTTTCATTCTGTTTTCATTCCGTGCTGGATGTTTTCATTCCGTTTTCATTTCATGCTAGATGTTTTCATTCCATGCTGGATGTTGATGTTTCATTACGTACTAAATGTTAATGTTTTCATTCCGTGCTGGATGTTTTCATTCTGTTTTCATTCCGTGCTTGCTGTTTCATTTTGTTTTCATTCCGTGCTGGATGTTGATGTTTCCATTCAGTGCGGGATGTTTTCATTGTTTTCATTCCGTGCTGGATGTTTTCATTCTGTTTTCATTCCGTGCTGAATATTTTCATTCCGTGCTGGATGTTGATGTTTTCATTCCGTGCTGGATGTTTTCATTCTGTTTTCATTCCGTGCTGGATGTTTTCATTCCGTTTTCATTCCATGCTAGATGTTTTCATTCCATGCTGGATGTTGATGTTTTCATAACGTGCTAGATGTTGATGTTTTCATTCTGTGCTGGATGTTTTCATTCTGTTTTCATCCGTTCTGGATGTTTCATTTTGTTTTCATTCCGTGCTGGACGTTGATGTTTTCATTCCGTGCTGGATGTTTTCATTCTGTTTTCATTCCGTGATGAATATTTTCATTCCGTGCTGGATGTTGATGTTTTTTTTCCGTGCTGGGTGTTTTCATTCTGTTTTCATCCGTGCTAGATGTTTTCGTTCCGTGCTGGATGCTTTCATTCTGTTTTCATTCCATGCTGGGTGTTTTCATTCCGTGCTGGATGTTTTCATTCTGTTTTCATTCCGTGCTAGTTGTTTTCATTCCGTGCTGGATGCTTTCATTCTGTTTTCATTCTGTGCTGGATGTTTTCATTCTGTTTTCATGTCATGCTGGGTGTTTACATTCCGTGCTGGATGTTTTCATTTTGTTTTCATTCCGTGCTGGATGCTTTCATTCTGTTTTCATTCACTGCTGGGTGTTTTCATTCCGTGCTGGATGTTTTCATTCTGTTTTCATTCCGTGCTGGATGTTTTCATTCAGTGCTGGATGCTTTCATTCTGTTTTCATTCCATGCTGAGTGTTTTCATTCCGTGCTGGATGCTTTCATTCTGTTTTCATTCCGTGCTAGATGTTTTCATTCTGTTTTCATTCCATGGTGGTTTTTTTTAATTCCGTGCTGGATGCTTTCATTCTGTTTTCATTCCGTGCTGGATGTTTTCATTCCGTGCTGGATGTTTTCATTCTATTTTCATTCCATACTGGGTGTTTTCATTCCGTGCTGGATGTTTTCATTCTGTTTTCATTCCATGCTGGGTGTTTTCGTTCAGTGCTGGATGCTTTCATTCTGTTTTCATTCCGTGCTGGATGTTTTCATTCTGTTTTCATTTCATGCTGGGTGTTTTCATTCTATTTTCATTCCATGCTGTGTGTTTTCATTCCGTGCTGGATACTTTTATTCTGTTTTCATTTCATGCTGGGTGTTTTCATTCTATTTTCATTCCATGCTGTGTGTTTTCATTCCGTGCTGGATACTTTTATTCTGTTTTCATTCCATGCTGGGTGTTTTCATTCTGTGCTGGATGTTTTCATTCTGTTTTCATTCCGTGCTAGTTGTTTTCATTCCGTGCTGGATGCTTTCATTCTGTTTTCATTCTGTGCTGGATGTTTTCTTTCTGTTTTCATTCCATGCTGTGTGTTTTCATTCCGTGCTGGCTGTTTTCATTCCGTGCTGGATGCTCTCATTCTGTTTTCATTCCATGCTGGGAGTTTTCATTCCGTGCTGGATGCTTTCATTCTGTTTTCATTCCGTGCTGGATGTTTTCATTCTGTTTTCATTCCATGGTGGGTGTTTTCATTCCGTGCTGGATGCTTTCATTCTGTTTCATTCCGTGCTGGATGTTTTCATTCCGTGCTGGATGTTTTCATTTTGTTTTCATTGCGTGCTGGATGTTTTCATTCTATTTTCATTCCATGCTGGGTGTTTTCATTCCGTGCTGGGTGTTTTCATTCTGTTTTCATTCCGTGCTGGATGTTTTCATTCTATTTTTATTCCATGCTGGGTGTTTTCATTCCGTGCAGGATGTTTCCATTCTGTTTTCATTCCGTGCTGGATGTTTTCATTCTGTTTTCATTCCGTGCTGGATGTTTTCATTCTGTTTTCATTCCATGCTGGGTGCTGGGATGTTGAATTTTGTCAATGTCTTTCTGTGATATCATATCAGAATTACAATTAGTGGTATTCTTTAGATGATATCATTCTTCATTTGTATGTGATCACTTTAAATATTTACATTTTTACGACAGTGTCATTTTCTTTTTAGTATAAGAATTATACTTTTAAGTTAAGGACCCAATATTCGGAATAAGCGTATTCATGTCGCTTATATTGATCATCAAAGGTAACAGAAATGTGGCTGTTTAAGAAGACAAGTGGTTGCTTAATAGATTAACCACTAACACAGGTTTGACTATATATATATATATATATAATGCCCGTATAATAACAATCTAGGAAGCTCCAAGTTCCGTTAGCGTCGGCATTTGTTTGCATTTCGTATTGGCAACTGCTGTAACCTTATTACTGATTATATATAATTTAAATATATATATATATATATATACATCCCATTTTGCTGCATTAAATAAATAAAAAAGAAAAAGGTTTATTTAGCACCATTACTCTAACGAAAGGACTTCTAGTATCCAAATGGGAGCGTTCTACCAAGAAGCTCGCGGTTAGACGTTGTTCCGATTGGCGACGTTGACAAACATGTGACATACCGACGTCACGTGAGTGCTATACTATTACGTCATTAGTTACCACCTTGGTAACATATTAGGACGTTGTCGATATTTTCCTCAGTTAAATTCTTTATTTGATAGAGAAAATGACGGAATATTTGTCTCCTATTCAACGTAAATATGGATAATGGGTAACGTGTATAGTCGCGGCACTAAGTCGCCGGAGAATGCGGCAGATTCTCCGAAAACGAAGAAAAGCGCGGGGAGTTGGTTTCGAAAGAAGATTCTGCATAAAAATTCTCCAAAAGTTGGCTCCGCCGTAATATTGTCAGGTGTCCCGAACCAGGGTACAGACACAATAGAAGAAATGGCAGAAGGTACGTTGTGCAATACTGGTTTTCATGGCTACTACTGTATGTGTGTCAATGTGTGTAGCCCTCCTATGTCACACAGAACAAGGCAACATTGGTGTTGGGGCGATTCAGTTAATGCTGCGGGTAACCTAACTGTATGTACCTTTATAATACTGCTTTACGGAGATAATCTTACTGTGTGTGTCTTTATTATACTGCTTAACAGAGATAATCTTAATGTGTGTTTCTTTATTATACTGCTTAACAGAGATAATCTTACTGTGTGTTCCTTTATAGTACTGCTTAACAGAGATAATCTTACTGTGTATTCCTTTATAGTACTGCTTAACAGAGATACTCTAACTGTGTATTCCTTTATAATACTGCTTAACAGAGATTATCTTACTGTGTGTTCCTTTATTATACTGCTTAACAGAGATAATCTTACTGTGTGTTCCTTTATAGTACTGCTTAACAGAGATACTCTAACTGTGTATTCCTTTATAATACTGCTTAACAGAGATTATCTTACTGTGTGTTTCTTTATTATACTGATTTACAAAGATAATGTAACTGTGTGTTCGTTTATAATAATGCTTAACAGAGATAATCTAACTGTGTGTTTCTTTATTATACTGCTTAACAGAGATAATCTTACTGTGTGTTCGTTTATAATAATGCTTAACAGAGATAATCTAACTGTGTGTTTCTTTGTTATACTGCTTAACAGAGATAATCTTACTGTGTGTTTCTTTATTATACTGATTTACAAAGATAATTTAACTGTGTGTTCCTTATAATAATGCTTAACAGAGATAATCTAACTGTGTGTTCCTTTATAATACTGCTTTACCGAGATAATATAATTGTGTGTTCCTTTACAATACTGCTTAACAGAGATAATCTTACTGTGTGTTTCTTTATTATACTGATTTACAAAGATAATGTAACTGTGTGTTCCTTTATAATAATGCTTTACAGAGATAATCTAACTGTGTGCTCCTTTATAATACTGCTTTACAAAGATAATCTAACTGTGTGCTCCTTTATAATACTGCTTAACAGAGATAATCTAACGGTGTGTTCCATTATAATACTGCTTTACAGAGATAATCTAACGGTGTGCTCCTTTATGATACTGCTTAACAGAGATAATCTAACTGTGTGTTTCTTTATTATACTGATTTACAGAGATAATCTAACTGTGTGTTTCTTTATTATACTGATTTACAGAGATAATTTAACAGTGTGCTCCTTAATAATACTGCTTTACAAAGATGATCTAACAGTGTGTTCCATTATATAACTGCTTTACAGAGAGATAATCTAACTCTGTGTTCCTTTATAAAACTGCTTAACAGAGATAATCTTAATGTGTGTTTCTTTATTATACTGATTTACAAAGATAATATAACTGTCTGTTCCTTTATAATACTGCTTAACAGAGATAATCTAACTGTGTGTTTCGTAATTATACTGATTTACAAAGATAATTTTACGATGAGTTCCTTTATAATACTGCTTAACAGAGATAATCTAACGGTGAGCTCCGTTATAATACTGCTTTACAAAGATAATCTTACTGTGTGCTCCTTTATAATACTGCTTTACAGAGATAATCTAACGGTGTGTTCCTTTATGATACTGCTTTACAGAGATAATCTAACGATGTGTTCCATTATAATACTGCTTAACAGAGATAATCTAACTGTGTGTTTCTTTATTATACTGATTTACAAATATAATCTTACGGTGAGCTTCGTTAAAATACTGCTTTACAAAGATAATCTAACTGTGTGCTCCTTTATAATACTGCTTTACAAAGATAATCTAACTGTGAGTTCCTTTATAATACTGCTTTACAGAGATAATCTAACGGTGAGCCCCGTTATAATACTGCTTTACAAAGATAATATTATTGTGTGCTCCTTTATAATACTGCTTTACAGAGATAATCTAACGGTGTGTTCCTTTATGATACTGCTTTACAGAGATAATATAACGGTGTGCTCCTTTATAATACTGCTTTACAGTGATAATCTAACGGTGTGTTCCTTTATGATACTGCTTTACAGAGATAATATAATGGTGTGCTCCTTTATGGTACTGCGTTACAGTGATAATCTAACTGTGTGTTCCTTCATAATACTGCTTTACAGAGATAATATAACTCTGTGTTCCTTTATTATACTGCTTTACAGAGATAATCTAACTGTGTGCTCATTAATAACACTTTTTTACAGAGATAATCTAACGGTGCGCTCCTTGATGATACTGCTTTACAGAGATAATATAACGTTGTATTCCTTTATGATATTGCTTTACAGAGATAATATAACGGTGTGCTCCTTTATGATACTGCTTTACAGAGATAATCTCACGCTCTGCTCCTTTATAATACTGTTTTACAGAGATTTTTTAACTGAGCACTGTTTGTCAAAGGTAATTTAACTGTATCCTTGTGCTCACGTTCGTTATTCTTATAATTTAAAAAAATATTGAAATGTGTCCTTGAGGGCTTCTTTGAAATCTTGTTTGAAAATATACTTTATCTTGTGTCCTTGTGAATCTCTTTGTAGTTTTGCAAAACAAAAACAATTTAGCTGTGTCCTTTTGCGTTCTTTAATGTTCCCCTTCATAGTCATATTTTACAAAGAATATTAAACTGTGTTCAGATATAATTTGGCTGTGTCAGTGTGCGCCACTATGATACACTGGATTACAAAGATAACTATTAGGTATGTTTATCTGCGAACATTAATCACAGTTTCTATTACATTTTATATCCTGTATTACGAAAATAATTTAGCTGTGTCTAAATGCGTTCTAATAATCTCATAATATTGTAAGCATTTTTTTTTACAAATATAATTTATTTGTGTTATCGTGCGTTCCTTTAAAAAATATAATTTAGTTGTGTCCTTGCTCGTACCTTTACAAAGATAATTTATTTGTGTCCTTGTGCGCCCCTTTACGAAATAATTTAGTTATGTCGTCGTGCGACACTTTACAAATATAACTTGTTTGTGTCGTGGTGCGCCCTCTGACAAAGATAATTAATTTTGGTACTTGTGAGCCACTTTACAAAAATAATTTGGTTGTGTCGTTGTGCGCAACTTTACAAAGATACTTTGTTTGTGTTGTTGTGCGCCCCTTAACAAAGATCATTTATTTGTGTCCTTGTGCGCCCCCTTACAAAGATGATTTATTTGTGTTGTGCGTCCATTTACAATGATAATTTGTTTATGTCCTAATGCGCTCCCTTACAAAGATAATTTATTTCAGCATATAACGTTGGTTTCGACATTAGCGTCGGTGCGGTACTTAACGCTACCAAAAACAGATTTACCATCGCAGCTGAATATACAACACTAATTTTTTTTTTGTATTCATCATGATTACTTATTTATCATTGCGCCAATCAGCTTGCGTATTTAAACAGTATGGTAATTGCTTATTTAAATATATAGTGTATATTTGAAGAACAAGTTGTAATACTGTAAAAAATATAATAATGTCCTGTGTGATGAGCCGGTAAGTTCAGATTATTTGTATGTTGAAAGCAGTTTTCTCTACTTTGTTTGTAAATGTTTGCTTGAATGTAAATGGTGTTTTATCGTATGTAAAATACAATTCATTCGTTCATTAAATGTTTGCAAAAATACAGTTTCATTAGATTAGATTTAAACTTTCTCCAATCTCCATCTCCATAGTTTGGCTCTCAGTCAACATCTACATTGTTTAGCTTCCAGTCAAAATCTACATTGTTTTGCTCTCAGTTAATATCTACATAGTTTGGCTCTCAGTCTACGTCTACATAGTTTGGCTCTCGGTCTACGTCTACATAGTTTGGTTCTCAGTCTACGTCTACATAGTTTGGCTCTCAGTCTACGTCTACATAGTTTGGCTCTCAGTCTACGTCTACATAGTTTGGTTCCCAGTCTCCATCTACATTATTCGGCTCTCAGTCTACATCTTCATTGTTAAGCCCCAAGCCGATATCTCAGTAGATTGTTTTGCTCTCAGTCGATATCTACACAGCTTGGCTATCGGTCTACGTCTACATCTACATTGTTTAGCTCCCAGTCAACATCTACATAGTTTAGATAACAGTAGTCGATATCTACATTGTTTTGTTGTTTTGCTCTCAGTCTACGTCTTCATAGTTTGGCTCTTAGTCTACATCTACATTGTTTGACTCCGAGTAAATATCTACGTTGTTTGGTTTTCAGTTAATAAAGAAGTTTGTGATAAAGAAAGAAAATTTAGCAGATATAGGACCAGGATGATTAAAGCTATAGTGTTAGAATAATCATTTACCAAAATATGAAAGCCACAGTAAATATGGACTCAGACTGGTTTGTTCAAACACCAGAAACAGAAGTTAGTGTAGTATACATAAAAAGATGGAGAGAAGACAGTGAAAGGCGCACAATCATCCACGACCGGTGACTGTAGCAATTGTAAGATAACCACATCCCAAAAGATGGGTTAACCTCAATTTCATGAGGATTTGAAAACTAGACTATCTGCTGTACTTGCAAACTGCCAAATATAAATGGATGCTATGTACACATTTCGGGGTATTTTATACTCACCAACAAAATTTTTCAATCGGTTAAAACAATTTGCATAGCATAAAACGTATATCAAACGTATGAATTAATTCCATTTCCGGTCAACTAGAATTACTCCCCTTTCAAGATTTAACAACTTTAAAAGGTGTTAACAGTTACATTATTATTAGGCTCCAAAGTGGTGCAGTGGTTTACGCCTTTAACTGTGAATCCGGATGTCGTATGTTCAAACCGCAGTAAAGGCGAAAAAAACATAAAATAAAAACAATATTTATTTTATGATTTTTTCTTAATGAAAATATTAACTATATTAAACTAACATACATTATTTAAAATACATTACACAGACACGTGATATATTTCACGGATATGCGTGTATGACACTAAACATATTAATAATAACAATGATGTTGTGTTGTGTTTGTTTTTACGTTAAAAGGCAAGTTTGATTATAAGTCTAATCTGATAATTGTTAGTGGTGACTATTAGTTATGTAAGATTTTTGGAGGCTGCCTTTACGCTATAACACATATAGCTTCCACATATTTTTGCGTAAGCATCATTATATCTCCTGAAAATACCTCTCAGAACGCAGGAAATGCAATCTGGAAATCTTTTTTTCTGCTGGGACATGCCCCCCACCCCCCCTCCCGACCCTACTAGAACCTGTTGGGCTTACACGTCATTTTAGGGTCAGCTACGCCACTGGTTTCCTTAAGTAAAACGTCTATCACAATCTTCTCTATTATTATTTACACATCAACATAATAGGCAAAATCCATGTACCGTCTTCTTTTCTTTGTTTAAAATAGCTATGGTCTATGGCTTGAACTTTCAGAGAAAATGTGTTCTTTAAGATTCCTTAAAAATGTGCTTGTAAGCCCTGTGGCACTGAGCATTTTTGGTTCAATCACGCTGGTTCAAGAACTTCAAGAATTTGTGGTTATACAAATGCTGTGCGAGTTTGGATATCGACGGAAGGACAGAAGCGACAAAAAAATTATCAGCCAGCTGAACGGTTAATTTACAAAAGGCAATCAATACACATAAATAACCATAAATACACATAAATAATTGACTTTATTGTGTAAACACGATCTAATAAAAAAAGTAGACGCTAGGTGGTATTGAACACCAGTCCTTATGATCCGAAATCGACGATATTAACCACTGCACTATTCCGCCTTTACTCATCAGTACTATATATATATCTTTGGTCGGAATTACTATCCAAAATTGATTTCGGGTACATACGATTGTGCAGGGGCCCAGACTAACACGTAAGAAACTTCCAAAGCTGTCAAAAGCTGTTTGAAGCAGTCGACATCTCATTTTAAAAGTAAATTATGATCAAGTATAAAAATTATATATAAAATCAGTGACTTAATTACAGAAACTGGCAGGCTTATAGCAATATAATGTCCGCGGCACTTTTAGTATTTCTATAATAACTCTTCAATTCTTGGTCTGAATTGAACAATTTTGGTGCCAAAGTAAAGCTGATAAAATGATTACCAATTCCAATTATCAGTTTTTTAATATGTTTTTTTTCTGAATTCAATTATTACGGATTGAAATCGAAATATGTTGAAATTTAATGAAAAAAAAAAATTTAAACAAAAAATGGTGATCTTGATTTAACAAATACTCTATATGTTAATCAGACATGTGGGAAACACTTTCCATTGCCATGCACAGGATCAAACCCGCGTCCCGTGGAATGCTATTCAAACTACACAACCACTATACTTAGGGGCGACAATAAAAATAGCTGCGGAATTCAGAACAATATCAGGCGCGTAGCGTGACAACTTTGGAAGGTACTCAGGGCAGGACGTGCGGTGGTGGTTCCAGTTCCGCTGGTGGGAGTCCAGGGAAACTTCCCCCGCGGCATTTTATTTGAAATAGAAGTACAAATGATGATTTTCTTTTCTTAAGATGTTATGCTTCATTTGACTAGAACACATTACTTAAAAACTAATAACCTACATCGGGAAATGTCGGCCAGGACTGCACACTCTAACTTAGGTCGATGTTTTACATAAAGGACACAGTGGACACTGTCACTGTATGCATGGAACAGTTCATGACGAAACTTTTATGCACCTTTTTGTAACCCGCTCCTGTTGCATTTCTATTGCTTCTCTCTACTTTTAGTCTTTTCAATATTTATGCTTTGATTTGAATATTACTCAGCTGAGTATGCCTTGCTACGCGCCTGGATATATGCGTACGTTACCAACCTCCCCCTCCATCCACCCCTCCACACACTTCATTGCCAGGGATGGTGGTTACTACCGAATTTGATAATGATCATAATGCTTAACTATAAAACATGTTTTGCTCTGATAAAACAATACGACATTAAGAGTTGGGGTTACGATATATACTGGTTGTGCACATCTTACGACATATAGCGTCAAAGGTGCGATATTTGGCGACATATGGTTTTGAAACATTAAACGTTGATACCAGCAATGCAACATATAACGTTGGTTTCGACATTAGCGTCGGTGCGGCATTTAACGCTACCATAAAGAAATTTACTATCGCAGCTGAATATACAACACTAATTGTTCTGTTTTTTTTTGTATTCATCATGATTACTTATTTATCATTGCCCCAATCAGCTTGCGTATTTAAACAGTATGGTAATTGCTTATTTAAATATATAGTGTATATTTGAAGAACAAGTTGTAATACTGTAAAAAATATAATAATGTCCTGTGTGACGAGCCGATAAGTTCAGATTATTTGTATGTTGAAAGCAGTTTTCTCTACTTTGTTTGTAAATGTTTGCTTAAATGTAAATGGTGTTTTATCGTATGTAAAATACAATTCATTCGTTCATTAAATGTTTGCAAAAAAATACAGTTTCATTAGATTAGATTTAAACTTTCTCCAATCTCAGTCTCCATAGTTTGGCTCTCAGTCAACATCTACATTGTTTAGCTCCCAGTCAAAATCTACATTGTTTTGCTCTCAGTTAATATCTACATAGTTTGGCTCTCAGTCTACGTCTACATAGTTTGGCTCTCAGTCTACGTCTACATAGTTTGGTTCTCAGTCTCCATCTACATTATTCGGCTCTCAGTCTACATCTTCATTGTTAAGCCCCCAGCCGATATCTCAGTAGATTGTTTTGCTCTCAGTTAATATCTACATAGTTTGGCTCTCAGTCTACGTCTACATAGTTTGGTTCCCAGTCTCCATCTACATTATTCGGCTCTCAGTGTACATCTTCATTGTTAAGCCCCAAGCCGATATCTCAGTAGATTGTTTTGCTCTCAGTCGATATCTACACAGCTTGGCTATCGGTCTACGTCTACATCTACATTGTTTAGCTCCCAGTCAACATCTACATAGTTTAGATAACAGTAGTCGATATCTACATTGTTTTGTTGTTTTGCTCTCAGTCTACGTCTTCATAGTTTGGCTCTTAGTCTACATCTACATTGTTTGACTCCGAGTAAATATCTACGTTGTTTGGTTTTCAGTTAATAAAGAAGTTTGTGATAAAGAAAGAAAATTTAGCAGATATAGGACCAGGATGATTAAAGCTATAGTGTTAGAATAATCATTTACCAAAATATGAAAGCCACAGTAAATATGGACTCAGACTGGTTTGTTCAAACACCAGAAACAGAAGTTAGTGTAGTATACATAAAAAGATAGAGAGAAGACAGTGAAAGGCGCACAATCATCCACGACCGGTGACTTTAGCAATTGTAAGATAACCACATCCCAAAAGATGGGCTAACCTCAATTTCATGAGGATTTGAAAACTAGGCTATCTGCTGTACTTGCAAACTGCCAAATATAAATGGATGCTATGTACACATTTCGGGGTATTTTATACTCACCAACAAAATTTTTCAATCGGTTAAAACAATTTGCATAGCATAAAACGTATATCAAACGTATGAATTAATTCCATTTCCGGTCAACTAGAATTACTCCCCTTTCAAGATTTAACAACTTTAAAAGGTGTTAACAGTTACATTATTATTAGGCTCCAAAGTGGTGCAGTGGTTTACGCCTTTAACTGTGAATCCGGATGTCGTATGTTCAAACCGCAGTAAAGGCGAAAAAAACATAAAATAAAAACAATATTTATTTTATGATTTTTTCTTAATGAAAATATTAACTATATTAAACTAACATACATTATTTAAAATACATTACACAGACACGTGATATATTTCACGGATATGCGTGTATGACACTAAACATATTAATAATAACGATGATGTTGTGTTGTGTTTGTTTTTACGTTAAAAGGCAAGTTTGATTATAAGTCTAATCTGATAATTGTTAGTGGTGACTATTAGTTATGTAAGATTTTTGGAGGCTGCCTTTACGCTATAACACATATAGCTTCCACATATTTTTGCGTAAGCATCATTATATCTCCTGAAAATACCTCTCAGAACGCAGGAAATGCAATCTGGAAATCTTTTTTTCTGCTGGGACATGCCCCCCCCCCCTCCCGAGTCTACTAGAACCTGTTGGGCTTACACGTCATTTTAGGGTCAGCTACGCCACTGGTTTCCTTAAGTAAAACGTCTATCACAATCTTCTCTATTATTATTTACACATCAACATAATAGGCAAAATCCATGTACCGTCTTCTTTTCTTTGTTTAAAATAGCTATGGTCTATGGCTGGAACTTTCAGAGAAAATGTGTTCTTTAAGATTCCTTAAAAATGTGCTTGTAAGCCCTGTGGCACTGAGCATTTTTGGTTCAATCACGCTGGTTCAAGAACTTCAAGAGTTTGTGGTTATACAAATGCTGTGCGAGTTTGGATAATATTCTTTGAAAAATGTGGGGGATGCTATAGCTTCTACAAGAAAAAGGTTAACGGATGGACGGTGGACGATTTACCACGACATAAGCCCTGCTGGTCTTTGGCAAGTAGAGCCAAAGAAGATATCGACGGAAGGACAGAAGCGACAAAAAAATGATCAGCCAGCTGAACGGTTAATTTACAAAAGGCAATCAATACACATAAATAACCATAAATACACATAAATAATTGACTTTATTGTGTAAACACGATCTAATAAAAAAAGTAGACGCTAGGTGGGATTGAACACCAGTCCTTATGATCCGAAATCGACGATATTAACCACTGCACTATTCCGCCTTTACTCATCAGTACTATATATATATCTTTGGTCGGAATTACTATCCAAAATTGATTTCGGGTACATACGATTGTGCAGGGGCCCAGACTAACACGTAAGAAACTTCCAAAGCTGTCAAAAGCTGTTTGAAGCAGTCGACATCTCATTTTAAAAGTAAATTATGATCAAGTATAAAAATTATATATAAAATCAGTGACTTAATTACAGAAACTGGCAGGCTTATAGCAATATAATGTCCGCGGCACTTTTAGTATTTCTATAATAACTCTTCAATTCTTGGTCTGAATTGAACAATTTTGGTGCCAAAGTAAAGCTGATAAAATGATTACCAATTCCAATTATCAGTTTTTTAATATGTTTTTTTTCTGAATTTCAATTATTACGGAATGTAATCGAAATATGTTGAAATTTAATGAAAAAAAAAATTTAAACAAAAAATGGTGATCTTGATTTAACAAATACTCTATATGTTAATCAGACATGTGGGAAACACTTTCCATTGCCATGCACAGGATCAAACCCGCGTCCCGTGGAATGCTATTCAAACTACACAACCACTATACTTGGGCGCAACAATAAAAATAGCTGCGGAATTCAAAACAATATCAGGCGCGTAGCGTGACAACTTTGGAAGGTACTCAGGGCAGGACGTGCGGTGGTGGTTCCAGTTCCGCTGGTGGGAGTCCAGGGAAACTTCCCCCGCGGCATTTTATTTGAAAAAGAAGTACAAATGATGATTTTCTTTTCTTAAGATTTTATGCTTCATTTGACTAGAACACATTACTTAAAAACTAATAACCTACATCGGGAAATGTCGGCCAGGACTGCACACTCTAACTTAGGTCGATGTTTTACATAAAGGACACAGTGGACACTGTCACTGTATGCATGGAACAGTTCATGACGAAACTTTTATGCACCTTTTTGTAACCCGCTCCTGTTGCATTTCTATTGCTTCTCTCTACTTTTAGTCTTTTCAATATTTATGCTTTGATTTGAATATTACTCAGCTGAGTATGCCTTGCTACGCGCCTGGATATATGCGTACGTTACCAACCTCCCCCTCCCTCCACCCCTCCACACACTTCATTGCCAGGGATGGTGGTTACTACCGAATTTGATAATGATCATAATGCTTAACTATAAAACATGTTTTGCTCTGATAAAACAATACGACATTAAGAGTTGGGGTTACGATATATACTGGTTGTGCACATCTTACGACATATAGCGTCAAAGGTGCGATATTTGGCGACATATGGTTTTGAGACATTAAACGTTGATACCAGCAATGCAACATATAACGTTGGTTTCGACATTAGCGTCGGTGCGGCATTTAACGCTACCATAAAGAAATGTACCATCGCAGCTGAATATACAACACTAATTGTTCTGTTTTTTTTGTATTCATCATGATTACTTATTTATCATTGCGCCAATCAGCTTGCGTATTTAAACAGTATGGTAATTGCTTATTTAAATATATAGTGAATATTTGAAGAACAAGTTGTAATACTGTAAAAAATATAATAATGTCCTGTGTGACGAGCCGATAAGTTCAGATTATTTGTATGTTGAAAGCAGTTTTCTCTACTTTGTTTGTAAATGTTTGCTTAAATGTAAATGGTGTTTTATCGTATGTAAAATACAATTCATTCGTTCATTAAATGTTTGCAAAAAAATACAGTTTCATTAGATTAGATTTAAACTTTCTCCAATCTCAGTCTCCATAGTTTGGCTCTCAGTCAACATCTACATTGTTTAGCTCCCAGTCAAAATCTACATTGTTTTGCTCTCAGTTAATATCTACATAGTTTGGCTCTCAGTCTACGTCTACATAGTTTGGCTCTCAGTCTACGTCTACATAGTTTGGTTCTCAGTCTCCATCTACATTATTCGGCGCTCAGTCTACATCTTCATTGTTAAGCCCCCAGCCGATATCTCAGTAGATTGTTTTGCTCTCAGTTAATATCTACATAGTTTGGCTCTCAGTCTACGTCTACATAGTTTGGTTCCCAGTCTCCATCTACATTATTCGGCTCTCAGTGTACATCTTCATTGTTAAGCCCCAAGCCGATATCTCAGTAGATTGTTTTGCTCTCAGTCGATATCTACACAGCTTGGCTATCGGTCTACGTCTACATCTACATTGTTTAGCTCCCAGTCAACATCTACATAGTTTAGATAACAGTAGTCGATATCTACATTGTTTTGCTCTCAGTGTACGTCTTCATAGTTTGGCTCTCAGTCTACATCTACATTGTTTGACTCCGAGTAAATATCTACGTTGTTTGGTTTTCAGTTAATAAAGAAGTTTGTGATAAAGAAAGAAAATTTAGCAGATATAGGACCAGGATGATTAAAGCTATAGTGTTAGAATAATCATTTACCAAAATATGAAAGCCACAGTAAATATGGACTCAGACTGGTTTGTTCAAACACCAGAAACAGAAGTTAGTGTAGTATACATAAAAAGATAGAGAGAAGACAGTGAAAGGCGCACAATCCTCCACGACCGGTGACTTTAGCAATTGTAAGATAACCACATCCCAAAAGATGGGCTAACCTCAATTTCATGAGGATTTGAAAACTAGGCTATCTGCTGTACTTGCAAACTGCCAAATATAAATGGATGCTATGTACACATTTCGGGGTATTATATACTCACCAACAAAATTTTTCAATCGGTTAAAACAATTTGCATAGCATAAAACGTATATCAAACGTATGAATTAATTCCATTTCCGGTCAACTAGATTTACTCCCCTTTCAAGATTTAACAACTTTAAAAGGTGTTAACAGTTACATTATTATTAGGCTCCAAAGTGGTGCAGTGGTTTACGCCTTTAACTGTGAATCCGGATGTCGTATGTTCAAGCCGCAGTAAAGGCGAAAAAAACATAAAATAAAAACAATATTTATTTTATGATTTTTTCTTAATGAAAATATTAACTGTATTAAACTAACATACATTATTTAAAATACATTACACAGACACGTGATATATTTCACGGATATGCGTGTATGACACTAAACATATTAATAATAACAATGATGTTGTGTTGTGTTTGTTTTTACGTTAAAAGGCAAGTTTGATTATAAGTCTAATCTGATAATTGTTAGTGGTGACTATTAGTTATGTAAGATTTTTGGAGGCTGCCTTTACGCTATAACACATATAGCTTCCACATATTTTTGCGTAAGCATCATTATATCTCCTGAAAATACCTCTCAGAACGCAGGAAATGCAATCTGGAAATCTTTTTTTCTGCTGGGACATGCCCCCCGTCTCCCGACCCTACTAGAACCTGTTGGGCTTACACGTCATTTTAGGGTCAGCTACGCCATTGGTTTCCTTAAGTTAAACGTCTATCACAATCTTCTCTATTATTATTTACACATCAACATAATAGGCAAAATCCATGTACTGTCTTCTTTTCTTTGTTTAAAATAGCTATGGTCTATGGCTTGAACTTTCAGAGAAAATGTGTTCTTTAAGATTCCTTAAAAATGTGCTTGTAAGCCCTGTGGCACTGAGCATTTTTGGTTCAATCACGCTGGTTCAAGAACTTCAAGAGTTTGTGGTTATACAAATGCTGTGCGAGTTTGGATAATATTCTTTGAAAAATGTGGGGGATGCTATAGCTTCTACAAGAAAAAGGTTAACGGATGGACGGTGGACGATTTACCACGACATAAGCCCTGCTGGTCTTTGGCAAGTAGAGCCAAAGAAGATATCGACGGAAGGACAGAAGCGACAAAAAAATGATCAGCCAGCTGATCGGTTAATTTACAAAAGGCAATCAATACACATAAATAACCATAAATACACATAAATAATTGACTTTATTGTGTAAACACGATCTAATAAAAAAAGTAGACGCTAGGTGGGATTGAACACCAGTCCTTATGATCCGAAATCGACGATATTAACCACTGCACTATTCCGCCTTTACTCATCAGTACTATATATATATCTTTGGTCGGAATTACTATCCAAAATTGATTTCGGGTACATACGATTGTGCAGGGGCCCAGACTAACACGTAAGAAACTTCCAAAGCTGTCAAAAGCTGTTTGAAGCAGTCGACATCTCATTTTAAAAGTAAATTATGATCAAGTATAAAAATTATATATAAAATCAGTGACTTAATTACAGAAACTGGCAGGCTTATAGCAATATAATGTCCGCGGCACTTTTAGTATTTCTATAATAACTCTTCAATTCTTGGTCTGAATTGAACAATTTTGGTGCCAAAGTAAAGCTGATAAAATGATTACCAATTCCAATTATCAGTTTTTTAATATGTATTTTTCTGAATTTCAATTATTACGGATTGAAATCGAAATATGTTGAAATTTAATGAAAAAAAAAATTTAAACAAAAAATGGTGATCTTGATTTAACAAATACTCTATATGTTAATCAGACATGTGGGAAACACTTTCCATTGCCATGCACAGGATCAAACCCGCGTCCCGTGGAATGCTATTCAAACTACACAACCACTATACTTGGGCGCAACAATAAAAATAGCTGCGGAATTCAGAACAATATCAGGCGCGTAGCGTGACAACTTTGGAAGGTACTCAGGGCAGGACGTGCGGTGGTGGTTCCAGTTCCGCTGGTGGGAGTCCAGGGAAACTTCCACCGCGGCATTTTATTTGAAATAGAAATACAAATGATGATTTTCTTTTCTTAAGATTTTATGCTTCATTTGACTAGAACACATTACTTAAAAACTAATAACCTACATCGGGAAATGTCGGCCCGGACTACACACTCTAACTTAGGTCGATGTTTTACATAAAGGACACAGTGGACACTGTCACTGTATGCATGGAACAGTTCATGACGAAACTTTTATGCACCTTTTTATAACCCGCTCCTGTTGCATTTCTATTGCTTCTCTCTACTTTTAGTCTTTTCAATATTTATGCTTTGATTTGAATATTACTCAGCTGAGTATGCCTTGCTACGCGCCTGGATATATGCGTACGTTACCAACCTCCCCCTCCCTCCACCCCTCCACACACTTCATTGCCAGGGATGGTGGTTACTACCGAATTTGATAATGATCATAATGCTTAACTATAAAACATGTTTTGCTCTGATAAAACAATACGACATTAAGAGTTGGGGTTACGATATATACTGGTTGTGCACATCTTACGACATATAGCGTCAAAGGTGCGATATTTGGCGACATATGGTTTTGAGACATTAAACGTTGATACCAGCAATGCAACATATAACGTTGGTTTCGACATTAGCGTCGGTGCGGCATTTAACGCTACCATAAAGAAATTTACCATCGCAGCTGAATATACAACACTAATTGTTCTGTTTTTTTTGTATTCATCATGATTACTTATTTATCATTGCGCCAATCAGCTTGCGTATTTAAACAGTATGGTAATTGCTTATTTAAATATATAGTGTATATTTGAAGAACAAGTTGTAATACTGTAAAAAATATAATAATGTCCTGTGTGACGAGCCGATAAGTTCAGATTATTTGTATGTTGAAAGCAGTTTTCTCTACTTTGTTTGTAAATGTTTGCTTCAATGTAAATGTTGTTTTATCGTATGTAAAATACAATTCATTCGTTCATTAAATGTTTGCAAAAAATACAGTTTCATTAGATTAGATTTAAACTTTCTCCAATCTCAGTCTCCATAGTTTGGTTCTCAGTCAACATCTACATTGTTTAGCTCCCAGTCAAAATCTACATTGTTTTGCTCTCAGTTAATATCTACATAGTTTGGCTCTCAGTCTACGTCTACATAGTTTGGTTCTCAGTCTCCATCTACATTATTCGGCTCTCAGGCTACATCTTCATTGTTAAGCCCCCAGCCGATATCTCAGTAGATTGTTTTGCTCTCAGTTAATATCTACATAGTTTGGCTCTCAGTCTACGTCTACATAGTTTGGTTCCCAGTCTCCATCTACATTATTCAGCTCTCAGTCTACATCTTCATTGTTAAGCCCCAAGCCGATATCTCAGTAGATTGTTTTGCTCTCAGTCGATATCTACACAGCTTGGCTATCGGTCTACGTCTACATCTACATTGTTTAGCTCCCAGTCAACATCTACATAGTTTAGATAACAGTAGTCGATATCTACATTGTTTTGTTGTTTTGCTCTCAGTGTACGTCTTCATAGTTTGGCTCTCAGTCTACATCTACATTGTTTGACTCCGAGTAAATATCTACGTTGTTTGGTTTTCAGTTAATAAAGAAGTTTGTGATAAAGAAAGAAAATTTAGCAGATATAGGACCAGGATGATTAAAGCTATAGTGTTAGAATAATCATTTACCAAAATATAAAATCCACAGTAAATATGGACTCAGACTGGTTTGTTCAAACACCAGAAACAGAAGTTAGTGTAGTATACATAAAAAGATAGAGAGAAGACAGTGAAAGTCGCACAATCATCCACGACCGGTGACTGTAGCAATTGTAAGATAACCACATCCCAAAAGATGGGCTAACCTCAATTTCATGAGGATTTGAAAACTAGGCTATCTGCTGTACTTGCAAACTGCCAAATATAAATGGATGCTATGTACACATTTCGGGGTATTTTATACTCACCAACAAAATGTTTCAATCGGTTAAAACAATTTGCATAGCATAAAACGTATATCAAACGTATGAATTAATTCCATTTCCGGTCAACTAGAATTAGTCCCCTTTCAAGATTGAACAACTTTAAAAGGTGTTAACAGTTACATTATTATTAGGCTCCAAAGTGGTGCAGTGGTTTACGCCTTTAACTGTGAATTCGGATGTCGTATGTTCAAACCGCAGTAAAGGCGAAAAAAACATAAAATAAAAACAATATTTATTTTATGATTTTTTCTTAATGAAAATATTAACTATATTAAACTAACATACATTATTTAAAATACATTACACAGACACGTGATATATTTCACGGATATGCGTGTATGACACTAAACATATTAATAATAACGATGATGTTGTGTTGTGTTTGTTTTTACGTTAAAAGGCAAGTTTGATTATAAGTCTAATCTGATAATTGTTAGTGGTGACTATTAGTTATGTAAGATTTTTGGAGGCTGCCTTTACGCTATAACACATATAGCTTCCACATATTTTTGCGTAAGCATCATTATATCTCCTGAAAATACCTCTCAGAACGCAGGAAATGCAATCTGGAAATCTTTTTTTCT
Source organism: Panopea generosa (assembly GCA_029582155.1). Taxonomy (NCBI): domain Eukaryota; kingdom Metazoa; phylum Mollusca; class Bivalvia; order Adapedonta; family Hiatellidae; genus Panopea; species Panopea generosa. The sequence continues at coordinate 20,973,916 of CM055895.1, forward strand.
GCTGGGACATGCCCCCCCCTCTCCCGACCCTACTAGAACCTGTTGGGCTTACACGTCATTTTAGGGTCAGCTACGCCACTGGTTTCCTTAAGTAAAACGTCTATCACAATCTTCTCTATTATTATTTACACATCAACATAATAGGCAAAATCCATGTACCGTCTTCTTTTCTTTGTTTAAAATAGCTATGGTCTATGGCTTGAACTTTCAGAGAAAATGTGTTCTTTAAGATTCCTTAAAAATGTGCTTGTAAGCCCTGTGGCACTGAGCATTTTTGGTTCAATCACGCTGGTTCAAGAACTTCAAGAGTTTGTGGTTATACAAATGCTGTGCGAGTTTGGATAATATTCTTTGAAAAATGTGGGGGATGCTATAGCTTCTACAAGAAAAAGGTTAACGGATGGACGGTGGACGATTTACCACGACATAAGCCCTGCTGGTCTTTGGCAAGTAGAGCCAAAGAAGATATCGACGGAAGGACAGAAGCGACAAAAAAATGATCAGCCAGCTGATCGGTTAATTTACAAAAGGCAATCAATACACATAAATAACCATAAATACACATAAATAATTGACTTTATTGTGTAAACACGATCTAATAAAAAAAGTAGACGCTAGGTGGGATTGAACACCAGTCCTTATGATCCGAAATCGACGATATTAACCACTGCACTATTCCGCCTTTACTCATCAGTACTATATATATATCTTTGGTCGGAATTACTATCCAAAATTGATTTCGGGTACATACGATTGTGCAGGGGCCCAGACTAACACGTAAGAAACTTCCAAAGCTGTCAAAAGCTGTTTGAAGCAGTCGACATCTCATTTTAAAAGTAAATTATGATCAAGTATAAAAATTATATATAAAATCAGTGACTTAATTACAGAAACTGGCAGGCTTATAGCAATATAATGTCCGCGGCACTTTTAGTATTTCTATAATAACTCTTCAATTCTTGGTCTGAATTGAACAATTTTGGTGCCAAAGTAAAGCTGATAAAATGATTACCAATTCCAATTATCAGTTTTTTAATATGTTTTTTTCTGAATTTAAATTATTACGGATTGAAATCGAAATATGTTGAAATTTAATGAAAAAAAAAATATAAACCAAAAATGGTGATCTTGATTTAACAAATACTCTATATGTTAATCAGACATGTGGGAAACACTTTCCATTGCCATGCACAGGATCAAACCCGCGTCCCGTGGAATGCTATTCAAACTACACAACCACTATACTTGGGCGCAACAATAAAAATAGCTGCGGAATTCAGAACAATATCAGGCGCGTAGCGTGACAACTTTGGAAGGTACTCAGGGCAAGACGTGCGGTGGTGGTTCCAGTTCCGCTGGTGGGAGTCCAGGGAAACTTCCCCCGCGGCATTTTATTTGAAATAGAAGTACAAATGATGATTTTCTTTTCTTAAGATTTTATGCTTCATTTGACTAGAACACATTACTTAAAAACTAATAACCTACATCGGGAAATGTCGGCCCGGACTGCACACTCTAACTTAGGTCGATGTTTTACATAAAGGACACAGTGGACACTGTCACTGTATGCATGGAACAGTTCATGACGAAACTTTTATGCACCTTTTTGTAACCCGCTCCTGTTGCATTTCTATTGCTTCTCTCTACTTTTAGTCTTTTCAATATTTATGCTTTGATTTGAATATTACTCAGCTGAGTATGCCTTGCTACGCGCCTGGATATATGCGTACGTTACCAACCTCCCCCTCCCTCCACCCCTCCACACACTTCATTGCCAGGGATGGTGGTTACTACCGAATTTGATAAGGATCATAATGCTTAACTATAAAACATGTTTTGCTCTGATAAAACAATACGACATTAAGAGTTGGGGTTACGATATATATTGGTTGTGCACATCTGACGTTAATTTCTACATAGTTTGGCTCTCAGTCTACGTCTACATGGTGTAGATGGAGACTGAGAACCAAACTATGTAGACGGAAACTGAGAGCCAAACAATGTAGATGTTGACTGAGAGCCAAACTATAGAGATGGAGATTGGAGAAAGGTTAAATCTACGAATGAATGGTATTTTACATACGATAAAACACCATTTACATTTAAGGAAACATTTACAAACAAAGTAGAGAAAACTGCTTTCAACATACAACTAGTATTTGTGTCCTTGTGAGCCACTTTAAGAAGATAAATTATCTGTGTCCTTCCCTTTACGAAGACATTTATTTCTGCCCTTGTGCGCCCCTTTACAATGATAATCAATTTATGTCCTTGTGCGCCCCCTAACAATGATAATTTTTTAGTGTCCTTGTGCGCCCGTTTTCAATGATAATTCATTTGTGTCCTTGTGCGCCCCCTTACAATGATAATTTATTTTTGTCATTGTGCACCACTTTATAAAGATAATTTATGTGTGTGCTTGTTCGCCCCTTTACAAAGATAAAATAGTTGTCCTTATACGCCCCTTTACAGTAATAATTTATCTGTGTCCTTGTGCGCCCCTTTTCTATTATAATTTATTGGTGTTCCTCCCTTTACAAAGATAATTTAGTTGTGTCCTAGTACACCCCTTTAGAAAGATAATCTGTTTGTGTTGTCGCCCCTTTTCAAAGATAATTGATTTGTGTCCTTGTGCGGCCCTTTGCAAAGATAATTGATGTGTGTTCTTGTGCGACCCTTACTAAGATAATTTATTTGTGTCCTTGTGCGCCCACTTACAAAGATAATTAATTTTTGTGATTGTGCGTTTCTTTACAAAGATAATTTATTGGTGTCCTTCCTTTAACAAAATAATTGATTTGTGCACTTGTGAGCCCCTTTTTTAAAGATAATATAGTTGTGTCCTTGTGCGCCCACTTTCAAAGATAATTAACTTTGTCATTGTGCACCCTCTTACAAAGATAATTTGTTTGTGTCCTTGTGCGTCACCTTACAAAGATAATTATTTTTTGTCGCTGTGCGTCACTTTACAAAGATAAATTATTTGTGTCCTTTCCTTTACAAAGAATATTTATCTGTGCATTGTGCGCCCCTTTACAAATATAATATAGTTGTGTCGTTATGCTCCCCTTTATAAAGATGTTTATTTCTGTCCTTGTCCGCCCCATAACAATTATAATTTAATTATGTCGTTATGTACCCCTTCAAAAATATAATTTATTTGTGCCCTTGTGCGTCCCTTTACAAAGATATTTTTTTTCGTCCTTGTGCACCACCTTACAAAGAGAATTTATTTGTGTGCTTGTGCGCCCTATTACAAAGATAATATAGTTGTGTCCATATGCGCCACTTTACAGTGATAGTTTGTTTGTGTCCTTGTGTGCCCCTTTATAAAAATAATTTATTTGTGTGGTTGTGCGCCCCCTTACAAAGATAATATTGTTGTGTCCTTATGCACCCTTTTACAAAGATAATTTGTTTGTGTCATTGTGCACCCCTTTACAATGATAATTAATTTGTGTCCTTGTGTGCCCCTTGCAAAGATAATTTATTTTTGTCCTTGTGCGCCCCTTTACACAGATAATTTATTTGTGTCCTTTTCAGACCCTTCACAAAGATAATTTATTTGTGTCATTGTGTGCCCCTTTACAAAGATAATTTGTTTGTATCCTTGTGCGCCCCTTTACACAGATAATTTATTTGTGTCCTTGAGCGCCCCTTTATAAAGATAATTGATTTGTGTTCGTGTGCACCCCTTTACACAGATAATATAGTTGAAATGCAACCCTTTACAATGATAATTTGTTTGTGTCCTTGTGTGCCCATTTACAAAGATAATTTATTTGTGATGTTGTGTGCCCCTTTACAAAGATAATATACTTATGTCTTTGTGCGCCCCCTTACAAAGATAATTTATTTGTGTCCTTGTGTGCCACTTTACAAATATAATTTATTTGTGTCCTTGTGCGCCCCTTTACAGAGATATTTTTTTGTCCTTGTTCGCCCCTTTACAAAGATAATTTATATGTGTCCTTATGCGCCCCTTTACAAAGATAATTGTATTGCGCCTAGTGCACTCCTTTAGTACAAGAATCTGTTTGTGTCATTGTGCGCCCCCTTACAAAGATAATATAGTTGTATCCTTATGCGCCCTTTTACAGAGATAATTTGTTTGTGTGCCTTTGCACCCTTTTACAAAGATAATATAGTTGTGTCCTTGTGTGCCCTTTTACAGAGATAATTTGTTTGTGTGCCTTTGCACCCTTTTACAAAGATAATATAGTTGTGTCCTTGTGTGCCCTTTTACAGAGATAATTTGTTTGTGTGCCTTTGCACCATTTTACAAAGATAATATAGTTGTGTCCTTGTGTGCCCTTTTACAGAGATAATTTGTTTGTGTGCCTTTGCACCCCTTTACAAAGATAATATAGTTGTGTCCTTGTGTGCCATTTTACAGAGATAATTTGTTTGTGTCCTTTGCACCCTTTTACAAAGATAATATAGTTGTGTCCTTGTGTGCCCTTTTACAGAGATAATTTGTTTGTGTGCCTTTGCACCCCTTTACAAAGATAATATAGTTGTGTCCTTGTGTGCCCTTTTACAGAGATAATTTGTTTGTGTGCCTTTGCACCCCTTTACAAAGATAATATAGTTGTGTCCTTGTGTGCCCTTTTACAGAGATAATTTGTTTGTGTGCCTTTGCACCCCTTTACAAAGATAATATAGTTGTGTCCTTGTGTGCCATTTTACAGAGATAATTTGTTTGTGTGCCTTTGCACCCCTTTACAAAGATAATATAGTTGTGTCCTTGTGTGCCCTTTTACAGAGATAATTTGTTTGTGTCCTTTGCACCCCTTTACAAAGATAATATAGTTGTGTCCTTGTGTGCCCTTTTACAGAGATAATTTGTTTGTGTGCCTTTGCACCCCTTTACAAAGATAATATAGTTGTGTCCTTGTGTGCCATTTTACAGAGATAATTTGTTTGTGTGCCTTTGCACCCCTTTACAAAGATAATATAGTTGTGTCCTTGTGTGCCCTTTTACAGAGATAATTTGTTTGTGTGCCTTTGCACCCCTTTACAAAGATAATATAGTTGTGTCCTTGTGTGCCCTTTTACAGAGATAATTTGTTTGTGTGCCTTTGCACCCCTTTACAAAGATAATATAGTTGTGTCCTTGTGTGCCCTTTTACAGAGATAATTTGTTTGTGTGCCTTTGCACCCCTTTACAAAGATAATATAGTTGTGTCCTTGTGTGCCCTTTTACAGAGATAATTTGTTTGTGTCCTTTGCACCCCTTTACAAAGATAATATAGTTGTGTCCTTGTGTGCCCTTTTACAGAGATAATTTGTTTGTGTGCCTTTGCACCCCTTTACAAAGATAATATAGTTGTGTCCTTGTGTGCCATTTTACAGAGATAATTTGTTTGTGTGCCTTTGCACCCCTTTACAAAGATAATATAGTTGTGTCCTTGTGTGCCCTTTTACAGAGATAATTTGTTTGTGTGCCTTTGCACCCCTTTACAAAGATAATATAGTTGTGTCCTTGTATGCCCTTTTACAGTAAGAATGTGTTTTTGTCGGTGTTCGCCCCTTTACAAATCATTTGTTTGTGTTCGTGTGCGCTAATTTTCAAATATAATTTATTTTTGTCCTTGTGCGCCCCTTTACAATGATTATTTATTTGTGTCCTTTTGCGACTCTTTACAAGGATAATTTGGTTGTGTCCTAGTGCAACCCTTTAGAAAGATAATCTGTTTGTATTCTTCTTACAAAGATAATTTATTTGTGTCCTGTGCGCCCCTTTACAAAGATAATTGATTTGTGTCCTTGTGTGACCTTTACGAAGATAATTTATTTGTGTCCTCGTGCGACAACTCACAAAAATAATTAATTTTTGTCGTTGTGCGCCTTTTACAAAGATAATTTATTTGTTTCCTTCCCTTTACAAAAATAACTGATTCGTGCCCCTGTGCGTCCCTTTAAAAATATAATTTAGTTGTGTCGTTATGCAACTCTTTATAAAGATAATTGATTTGTGTCCTTGTGTGTCCCTTTACAAAGATAATTTATTTGTGTCCTTGTGCGTCCCTTTACAAAAATAATTGATTTGTTTCCTTATGTGCCCCTTAACAAAAATAATTTATTTGTGTCCTTGGTCGCTTCTTTTCAAAGACAATTTATTTTTGTCCTTGCGTGCCCCTTTACGAGGATAATTTATTGGTGTCTTTGTGCGCACTTTTATGAAGATAATTTATTTGTGTTGTGTCTGCCCCTTCACACAGATAATTTATTTGAGTCCTTGAGCGCCCCTTTACAAAGATAATAGATTTGTTTCCTTGTGCGACCCTTTACAAACATAATTTAGTCGTGTCGTTATATACCCCTTCCAATTAGCAATAATTAAGCTGTGTTATTGCATGCCCTTTTTATACTACTCCTGCTTTAAAAAAACACCCAAAATTTAGAAATGTCCATGTGCCTTGTTTTATTACATTCCATTGCAATCCTGTGTTACAGAGATAATTTAGCTGTGTTCTTGTGCGCCTCATTGTAATCCTGCTATACAGAGAGACTATGTAATGGTGGCCATGTGTGTCCTTTTGTAACTCTGCTTTACAATAATAATTACTCTGTGTCCTTGTGCACATTTTGCAATCCAGCTGTAGAGCGAGACTATGTAATGGTGGCCATGTGTGTCCTTAATAGTATTGCTTTACAGTAATCCTGCTTCACATTGACAATAAGGCCGTGTCATTATGCGCCTATTTGTAATCCTGCTTTACAAAGACAATTATGTCGTGTCATTGTGCGCCCATTTGTAATCCTGCTTTACAAAGAAAATTAGACCATGTCCTTGTGCTCACCCTTTGTAATCCAGCTTTATAATGACAGTTAGGCGGCGCCTTTTTGTGATCCTGCTTTACAAAGACAATTAGGCGATGTCCTTGTACGCCCATTTGTAATCCTGCTTCACATTGACAGTTAGACTGTATCCTTGTGCGTCCGTTTGTAATCCTGTTTTACAAAGACAATTAGGCCGTGTCCTTGTGCGTCCCCTTTGTAATCCTGTTTTACAAAGACAATTAGGCCGTGTCCTTGTGCGCCCCCTTTGTAATCCTGCTTTACAATGACAATGAGGCGGCGCCCCTTTGTAATCCTGCTTTACAAAGACAATTAGGCCATGTCCTTGTGCGCCCATTTGTAATCCTGCTTCACATTGACAGTAAGACTGTGTCCTTGTGCGCCCGTTTGTAATCCTGTTTTACAAAGACAATTAGGCCATGTCCTTGTCTGCCCCCTTTGTAATCCTGCTTTATAATGACAATTAGGCGGCGCCCCTTTGTAATCCTGCTTTACAAAGACAATAAGGCCATGTCCTTGTGTGCCCATTTGTAATCCTGCTTCACATTGACGGTTAGACTGTGTCCTTGTGCGCCCGTTTGTAATCCTGCTTTACAAAGACAATTAGGCCGTGTCCTTGTGCGCCCCCTTTGTTATCCTGCTTTACAATGACAATTAGGCTTCACCCCTTTGTAATTCATCTTTAAAAAGATAATTAGGCCGAGTCCTTGTGCGCCCGTTTGTAATCCTGTTTTACAAAGACAATTAGGCCGTGTCCTTGTGCGCCCCCTTTGTAATCCTGTTTTACAAAGACAATTAGGTCGTGTCTTTGTGCGCCCCCTTTGTAATGCTGCTTTACAATGACAATTAGGCGGCGCCCGTTTGTAATCCTGCTTTACAAAGACAATAAGGCCATGTCCTTGTGCGCCCATTTGTAATCCTGCTTCACATTGACAGTAAGACTGTGTCCTTGTGCGCCCGTTTGTAATCATGTTTAACAAAGACAATAAGGCCGTGTCCTTGTGCGCCCCCTTTGTAATCCTGCTTTATAATGACAATTAGGCGGCACCCCTTTGTAATCCTGCTTTACAAAGACAATTAGGCCATGTCCTTGTGCGCCCATTTGTAATCCTGCTTCACATTGACAGTTAGACTGTGTCCTTGTGCGCCCGTTTGTAATCCTACTTTACAATGATAATTAGGCCGTGTCTTTGTGCGTCCGTTTGTAATCTGCTTTACAATGACAATTGGGCTTCACCCCTTTGTTGTAATTCATCTTTACAAAGACAATTAGGCCATGTCCTTGTGCGCCTCCTTTGTAATCCTGTTTTACAAAGATAATTAGGCCGTGTCCTTGTGCGCCCCCTTTGTAATCCTGTTTTATAATGACAATTAGGCGGCGCCCCTTTGTAATTCATATTTACAAAGACAATTAGGCCGTGTCCTTGTGCGCCCTGTTTGTAATCCTGTTTTACAAAGACAATAAGGCCGTGTCCTTGTGCGCCCCCTTTGTAATCCTGTTTTATAATGACAAGTAGGCGGCGCCCCTTTGTAATTCATATTTACAAAGATAATTAGGCCGTGTCCTTGTGCGCCCTTTGTAATCCTGCTTAATAATAATAATTAGGCCATATCCTTGTATACCCCTTTGTAATCATGCTTTACAAATATAATTAGGTGATGTCATTGTGTGTCACTTCGTAATCCTGCTTAACTATGATAAAAAGGCCGTATCCCTGTGCGCCCGTTTCCTTGTGCGGCTTTTTGTAATCTTGTTTCACTATGATAATTAGGTGGTGTCCTAGTGTGCCCCTTTGTAATCCTGCTTTACAATGATAGTTAGGCCATGTCATTGTGGGCCTTTTGTAATCCTGCTTAAGAATGATAATTAGGCAGTGGCCTTGTGCGCCCGTTTGTAATCCTGCTTTTCAATGATAATTAGGCGTGTCATTGTGCGCCCGTTTGTATTCCTGTTATTCAATGATAATTAGGCCATGTCCTTGTCCGCCCGTTTGTAATCCTGCTTTTCAATGATTATTAAGCCGTGTCCTTGTGCGCCCCTTTGTAATCCTGTTTTACAATGATAATTAGGCCGTGTCTTTGTGCATCCGTTTGTAATCTGCTTTACAAAGACAATTAGGCCCTGTCCTTGTGCGCCCATTTGTAATCCTGCTTTACAATGACAGTACGGTCGTGTCCTTGAGCGCCTCTTTGTAATCCTGCTTTACAAGGACAGTTAGGACGTGTTCTTGTGTGTCCTTTTGTAATCCTGCTTTACAAAGACAATGAGGCCCTGTCCTTGTGCGCCTATTTGTAATCCTGCTTTACAAAGACAATTAGGACCTGTCCTTGTGCGCCCCTTTGTTATCCTGCTTTACAATGACAGTAAGGTCGTGTCCTTGAGCGCCCCGTTGTAATTCTGCTTTACAAGGACAGTAAGGCCGTGTCCTTGTGCGCCCCTTTGTAATCCTTTTTCACATTGACATTTAGGCCGTTTTCTTGTGCGTCCTTTTGCAATTCTGCTTCACATTGACAGTGAGGCCGTGTCCTTGTGCGCCCATTTGTAATCCTGCTTTACAAAGACAATTAGGCCCTGTCCTTGTGCACCCATTTGTAATCCTGCTTTACAATGACTATTATGCCGTGTCCTTGTGCGCCCCTTTGTTATCCTGCTTTACAATGATAATTAGGCCTTGTCCATGTGCGCACATTTGTAATCCTGCTTTACAAAGACAATTAGGCCGTGTCTTTGTGCGCCTCTTTGTAATCCTGCTTTACAATGAGAGTTTGGCCGTGTGCTTTGAGGCTTTTGTAATCCTGATTTACAAAGACAATTAGGCCGTGTCCTTGTACGCCTCTTTGTAATCCTGCTTTACATAGATAATTAGGCCATGCCATTGTGCGCCCCTTTGCAATCCTGCTTTACAATGATACTTATGCTGTGTTCTTGTGCGCCCTTTGCAATCCTGATTTACAATGATAATTAGGCCTTGTCCTTGTGCGCCCATTTGTTATTCTGCTTTAGAGTAATAAATAGTCCTCTTTGTGCTCCCATTTTAATCCTGCTTTACAAAGATAATTAGGCCGTGTCATTGTGTGACCCATTGTTGTTCTTCTTTACAAAGATAATAAGACTGTATCCGTGTGCGCATATATATAATCATGGTTTATTATGATAATCAAGCAGTGTCTTTGTGTGCCCTTTTGTAATCCTGCTTTTCAAGATAATAAATCTGTGCCGTTAACCCCTTTTCGATCCTGCTTTACAAAGATAGTTCATCTAAATGCTTTGTGCAAATATAATTCATATTTGCTCGTTAATATAAAAATTATTATACCATTTGCCGTTATTTTAATGTGACAGTACAATTTTTTTCTCTCCTAGAAATTGCACCAACTTTGGAACACGCTGCTGAGAAGACACTAGGTCCTGTTGAAATCCGGATGTCATCTCTAGTCGAAGCAACAAGGTCATCTCCAGTCACAGCTCCAATGCCTACCCCAACTGTACCACCAAGGTCTTATCCAGTTGCAGCACCAAGGTTTACCCCAATTGTAGCCTCACTATCGACTCCAATTGCAGTCCAAATACCTACTCCAATCGCAGCTCCAAGATCTATCCTAGTTGCAGCAACAAGATCTACTCCAGTTGCAGCCCCAAGACCTAGGCCAGTTGCAGCAGTCAGACCCACTCCAATTGCAGCTCCAAGACCTACGTCAATTGCAGCACCAAGATTTACTCCAGTTGCAGCCCAAAGATATAGGCCAACAGAAGCACCAAGACCAAGCCCTACTCCAGCTGTAGCAACAATGGCCACTCCAGGTGAAGCATCAAGGTCAACCCCAATACCAAAACCAACTTCAGTTGCAGCAGTTTCAGTACCAAGGTCTACTCCAGGTGACGCACACATGATAACACCAGTTTTAGCACAGAGGCCAAATATAGTTGCAGCTCCAAGGCCAACTACAGATGCAGCTTCAATGCCAACTCTAGGTGCAGCTCCAAGGCCAACTCCAGGTGCAGCTCCAAGGCCAACTACAGGTGCAGCTCCAATGCAAACTACAGGTGCAGCTCCAACACCAACTACAGGTGCAGCTCAAATGCCAACTCCAGTTGCAGCTCCAAGACCAACTACATGTGTAGCTTTAAGGTCAACTACAGGTGCAGCTCCAGTGCCAACTCTAGGTGCAGCTCCAAGACTAACTACAGGTGCAGCTCCAATGCCAACTCCAGTTGCAACTCCAAGGCCAACTACAGATGCAGCTCCAATGCCTAATCCAGGTGCAGCTCCAAGGCAAACTACAGGTGCAGTTCTAATGCCTACTACTGGTGCAGCTCCAAGGCCAACTACAGGTGCAACTCCAATGCCAACTCCAGGTGCAGCTCCAAGGCCAACTACAGGTGCAGCTCCAAGGTCAACACTAGGTGCAGCTCCAATGCCAACTCCAGGTACAGCTCCAAGGCCAACACCAGTTATAGCACAGAGGCCAAATATAGTTGCAGCTCCAAGGCCAACTACAGATGCAGCTTCAATGCCAACCCTAGGTGCAGCCCCAATGCCAACTCTAGGTGCAGCTCCAAGGCCAACTACAGATGCAGCTTCAATGCCAACTCTAGGTGCAGCTCCAATGCCAACTCCAGGTGTTACTCCAAGGCCAACTACAGATGCAGCTCCAATGCCTAATCCAGGTGCAGCTCCAAGGCAAACTACACGTGCAGTTCTAATGCCTACTACATGTGCAGCTCCAAGGCCAACTACAGGTGCAGATCCAATGCCAACTCCAGGTGCAGCTCCAAGGCCAACTACAGGTGCAGCTCCAAGGTCAACACTAGGTGCAGCTCCAATGCCAACTCCAGGTGCAGCTCCAAGGCCAACACCAGTTATAGCACGGAGGCCAAATATAGTTGCAGCTCCAAGGCCAACTACAGATGCAGCTTCAATGCCAACTCTAGGTGCAGCCCTAATGCCAACTCCAGGTGCAGCTCCAAGGCCAACTACAGATGCAGCTTCAGTGCCAACTCTAGGTGCAGCTCCAATGCCAACTCCAGGTGCAGCTCCAAGGCCAACTACAGATGCAGCTCCAATGCCTAATCCAGGTGCAGCTCCAAGGCAAACTACAGGTGCAGTTCTAATGCCTACTACATGTGCAGCTCCAAGGCCAACTACAGGTGCAACTCCAAGGCCAACTCCAGGTGCAGCTCCAAGGCCAACTCCAGGTGCAGCTCCAAGGTCAACACTAGGTGCAGCTCCAATGCCAACTCCAGGTGCAGCTCCAAGACCAACACCAGTTATAGCACAAAGGCCAAATATAGTTGCAGCTCCAAGGCCAACTACAGATGCAGCTTCAATGCCAACTCTAGGTGCAGCTTCAATGCCAACTGCAGGTGCAGCTCCAAGGCCAACTGTACGTGCAGCTCCAATGCAAACTACAGGTGCAGCTCCAACGCCAACTACAGGTGCAGTTCAAATGCCAACTCCAGTTGCAGCTCCAAGACCAACTGCAGGTGTTGCTATAAGGCAAACTACAGGTGCAGCTCCAATGCCAACTCCAAGTGCAGCTCCAAGGCCAACTACAGGTGCAGCTCCAATGCCAAATCCAGGTGCAGCTCCAAAGCTAACTACAGGTGCAGCTCCAATGCCAACTCCAGGTGCAGCTCCAATGCCAACTACAGGTGCAGCTCCAATGCTTACTCCATGTGTAGCTCCAAGGCCGAATACAGGTGCAGCTCCAATGCCTACTACAGATGCAGATCCAAGGCCAACTACAGGTGCAGCTCCAAGCCCAACTACAGGTCCAGTTTCAAGGCCAACTCTAGGTGCAGCTCCAATGCCAACTCCAGGTGCAGCTCCAAGGCCAACTACAGGTGCAGCTCCAACGTCATCTTCAAGTGCAGCTCCAAGGCCAACTCCAGGCGCATCTCCAAGGCCAACTACAGGTGCAGCTCCAAGACCAACTCCAGGTGCAGCTTCAATTCCAACTCAAGGTGCAGCTCCAATGCCAACTCTAGGTGCAGCTCAAAGGCCAACTACAGGTGCAGCTCGAAGGTCAACTCCAGGTGCAGCTCCAATGCCCACTTCAGGTACAGCTCCAACGCTTACTCCAGGTGCAGCTGTGAGGCCAACTACAGGTGCAGCTCCAATGCCAACTCCAGGTGCAGCTTCAGTGCAAACTCCAGGTGCAGCTCCAATGCCAACTACAGGTGAAGCTCCAATGCCAACTACAGGTGAAGCTCCAATGCCAACTCCAGGTGCAGCTGCAATGCCAACTCCAGGTGCAGCTCCAAGGCCAACTACAGGTGCAGGTCCAAGGCCAACTCCAGGTGCAGCTCCAAGGCTAACTACAGGTGCAGCTTCAAGGCCAACTCTAAGCGTAGCTCCAATGCCAACTCCAGGTGCAGCGCCAAGGCCAACTACAGGTGCAGCTACAATGCTAACTCTAGGTGCAGCTCCAAGGCTATCTACAGGTGCAGCTCCAAGGCCAACTCCAGATGCAGCTCCAAGGCCAACTCCAGGTGCAGCTCCAAGGCCAACTCCAGATGCAGCTTCAATGCCAACTCAAGGTGCAGCTCCAATGCCAACTGTAAGTTCAGCTCCAAGGCCAACTACAGGTGCAGCTCCAAGGTCAACTCCAGGTGCAGCTCCAATGCCCACTTCAGTAACAGCTCCAATGCCTACTCCATGTGCAGCTGCAAGGCCAACTACAGGTGCAGCTCCAATGCCAACTCCAGGTCCAGTTCTAAGACCAACTACAGATGTAGCTGCATTGCCAACTCCATGTGCAACTCCAATGCCAACTCCAGCAGCAGCTCCTAGGCCAACTACGGATGCATCTCTAATGCCAACTCCAGGTGCAGCTCCAATGCCAATTACAGGTGCAGCTTCAATACCAACTCCAGGTGCAGCTTTAAGACTAACTCCAGGTGCAGCTACAAGGCCAACACCAGGTGCAGCTTCAATGTCTAGTCCAATCGATGCACCAGAATTTGCTTCATTTGCAACAGAAAAGCTTGCTCAAGCTATTACACAAACGGCAATGCCAACCATATCCATGAAATTCACTGCAGTGCGCTCTCCAGACTCAGTATCAACTTCTACTCCAGTTTTAACAACACTACTTGCCTCAAGTGTAGCATCAAGCTCTGCTCCAATGCCTCCTTCAGCTGTTACACCAAGGTCCCTCGCATTTGCAGCATCAATGCATACCTCAGTAACTGTTGCATCACCGAAGTATACTCAATATCCAGATGCAGTACAATTGCCTACTACAGTTGCAACACAAGTGTCTGCCTCATACAGAGCACCAGGAATAAAGACTGAATCTGGTAGAGCATCTGATGTTAAGGCTAGATATGAAGGCGCATCAGATGTAAAGACCAGATGTGAGAGATCACCAGATGTACAGGGTGAATCTGATAGAGCACCAGATATAAAGGTTGAATGTGATAGAATACCAGATGTAAAGGTTGCATCTGATAGAGCACCTGATATACAGGCTGGATCTGATAGAGCAACTTATGCGAAGCCTGTATCTAATAGAGCACCAGATGTAAAGGTTGAATCTGATAGAACACCAGATATAAAGGCTGGATCTGACAGGGCACCTGATGTTAAGGCTGCATCTGATAGAGCACCAGGAGTAAAGGCTGGATATGAAAGAGCATCGGATGTAAAGGCCGGACCTGATAGGGCAACTGATGTAAATACTGGATCTGATGGAGCACCAGAGATAAAGGCTGGATCTGATAGATCACTTTCTGTTAAGGCTGGATATAAAAGAAGAGCAGCCAGTGCTAAGGCTGGATCTAAAAGAGCACCTGATGTTAAAGCTGGATCTAAAACAGCACCCAGCTTTTGGGCTGACTCTGATAGTACATCTGATGTTAAGGTTGGATCTAAAAGAAAATCACCTAGTGTTAAGGCTGGCTGTGATACAGCACTCGATGTTATGGCTGGATCTAAAAGAAAAGCACCCAGTGCTAAGGCTGGCTCTGATATGGCACTTGATGTTATGGCTGGATCTAAAAGAAGATCACCCAGTGCTAAGGCTGACTTTGATAGATCAGCACCTGATGTTAAAGCTGGATCTCAAAGCAGAGCACCCAGTGCTAAGGCTGGCTTTGATAGAGCACCTGATGTTAAGGCTGGAGCTCAAAGCAGAGTACCCAGTGCTAAGGCTGGCTTTGATAGAGCACCTGATGTTAAGGCTGGATCTAAAAGAAGAGCACCCAGTGCTAAGACTGACTCTGATAGAGCAGTTGATGTTAAGGCTGCATCTACAAGAGCACACAGTGCTAAGGCTGTCTCGGATAGAGCACCTGATGTTAAGGCTGGATCCCAAAGAAGAGCACCTAGTGCTAAGGCTGACTCTGATAGAGCACTTGATATTAAGTCTGGATCTAAAAGAAGAGCTACCAGTGCTAAGACTGACTCTGATAGAGCACTTGATGTTAAGGCTGGATCCCAAAGAAGAGCACTCAGTGCTAAGGCTGACTTTGATAGAGCACTTGATGTTACGGCTGGCTCTACAAGAGCACACAGTGCTAAGGCTGACTCTGATAGAGCATCTGATGTAAAGGCTGGATCTAAAAGAAGAGCATCCAGTGCTAAGACTACCTCTGACACAGCACTTGATATTAAGGCTGGATCTACAAGAGCGCCCATTGCTAAGGCTGACTCTGATAGAGCACTTGATGTTACGGCTGGATCTAAAAAAGGAGCACTCAGTGCTAAGACTGACTTTGATAGAGAACTTGGTGTTAAGGCTGGATCTAAAAGAAGAGCACCAAGTGCTAAGACTACCTCTGATAGAGCAGTTGATGTTAAGGCTGGATCTAAAAGAAGATCACTCAGTGCTAAGGCTGACTCTGATAGAGCACTTGATGTTATGGCTGGATCTAAAAAAGGAGCACTCAGTGCTAAGACTGACTTTGATAGAGAACTTGGTGTTAAGGCTGGATCTGAAAGAAAAGCACCAAGTGCTAAGTCTGACTCTGATAGAGCACTTGATGTTAAGGCTGCATCTTCAAGAGCACCCAGTGCTAAAGCTGTCTCTGATAGATCACCTGATGTTAAGGCTGGATCCAAAAGAAGAGCACCCAGTGCTAAGGCTGACTCTGATAGAGCACTTGATGTTAAGGCTGGATCTAAAAGATCACTCAGTGCTATGGCTGACTCTGATAGAGCACTTGATGTTACGGCTGGATCTAAAAAAGGAGCACTCAGTGCTAAGACTGACTTTGATAGAGCACTTGGTGTTAAGGCTGGATCTGAAAGAAAAGCACCTAGTGCTAAGTCTGACTCTGATAGAGCACTTGATGTTAAGGCTGCATCTTCAAGAGCACCCAGTGCTAAGGCTGTCTCTGATAGAGCACCTGATGTTAAGGCTGGATCCAAAAGAAGAGCACCCAGTGCTAAGGCTGACTCTGATAGAGCACTTGATGTTAAGGCTGGATCTAAAAGAAGAGCACCCAGTACTAATGTTGACTCTGATAGAGCCCTTGATGTTAAGGCTGGATCTAAAAGAAGAGCACCC
The DNA here is from genome assembly GCA_029582155.1 of Panopea generosa. Taxonomy (NCBI): domain Eukaryota; kingdom Metazoa; phylum Mollusca; class Bivalvia; order Adapedonta; family Hiatellidae; genus Panopea; species Panopea generosa. The sequence continues at coordinate 20,990,233 of CM055895.1, forward strand.
AGTGCTAAGGCTGACTCTGATAGAGCACTTGATGTTCAGGCTAAATCTACAACCGCACCCTGTGCTAAGCGTGGTTCTGAAAGAGCCCCTGATGTAAAGGCTGGATCTAAAAGAAGAGCACTCAGTGCTAAGTCTGACTCTGATAGAGCACTTGATGTTAAGGCTGAATTTACAAGAGCACCCAGTGCTAAGGGTGGTTCTGAAAGAGCGCCTGATGTTAAGGCTGAATCTAAAAGAAGAGCACCCCATGCTAAGGCTGACTCTGATAGAGTACTTGATGTTAAGGCCGGATCTACAAGAGCACCCAGTGTTAAGGTTGATTCTGATAGAGCACCTGATGTTATGGCTGGATCTAAAAGAAGAGCATCCAGTGCTAAGACTGGCTCTGATAGAGCACCTGATGTTAAGGCTGGATCTAAAAGAAGAGCACCCAGTGCTAAGGCTGACTCTGATAGAGCACTTGATGTTAAGGCTGCATCTACAAGAGCACCCAGTGCTAAGGCTGGCTCTGATAGAGCACCTGATGTAAAGGCTGGATCCAAAAGAAGAGCACCCAGTGCTAATGCTGACTCTGATAGAGCACTTGATGTTAAGGCTGAATCTAAAAGAAGAACACCCAGTGCTAAGTCTGACTCTGATAGAGCACCTGATGTTAAGGCTGGTTCTAAAAGAAGATCACCCAGTGTTAAGGCGGGCTCTGATAGAGCACTTGATGTTAAGGCTGGATCTAAAAGAAAAGCACACAGTTCTAAGGCTGGCTCTGATAGAGCACTTGATGTTAAGGCTTGTTCTAAAAGAAGAGCACCCAATGCTAAGGCTGGCTCTGATAGAGCACTTGATGTTAAGGCTGGTTCTAAAAGAAGATCACCCAGTGTTAAGGCTGACTCTGATAGAGCACTTGATGTTAAGGCTGGATCTACAAGAGCACCAATTACTAAGGCTGGCTCTGATAGAGCACCTGATGTTAAGGCTGGATCTAAAAGAAGAGCACCCAATGCTAAGGCCGGCTCTGATAGAGCACTTGATGTTAAGGCTGGATCTAAAAGAAAAGCACACAGTTCTAAGGCTGGCTCTGATAGAGCACTTGATGTTAAGGCTTGTTCTAAAAGAAGAGCAACCAATGCTAAGGCTGGCTCTGATAGAGCACTTGATGTAAAGGCTGGATGTTATAGCGCACCCGATGTACAGATTGACTCTAACAGAGCACCAGATGTAAAGAAAGCTACATTGCCAGACAACTTGAAATTAAATGACCGAAAACCTCGGCCACGGAGTTCAAAAACAAAACCCAAACGACGACGACCACCAAAAATGCAACAAAAAGTAACAGGACCATCTTCAATATTTCCATCGTTTGTCAAAAAGGCAGATTCCATTGATTTAAAAGAGTCTGGAAAATCTGTTCTTTCACTTGTAAAGAAGGTGAGTGATTTCTGGATTCCAAAACGAGCCAAAAAACCACCTCAGAAACCACTCTCCCTGAAGCTACCACGGCCACACATGTATGCTATTCCTGCTGTTGCTAAGGACGACGCTAAAAGGCGTATTTCATGGACACAAGTAAAAGGAAAGGGTAAGTGAACAAGTCTATGTGTTCTACACATACCATAGGTTCAAACTTAATTATTAAGCAGGCACGTAGCTTGGCATACTCAGTTATTCTACTGAGTAACATTTGAAATCAAAGTTTTAAAAAAAAATTAAAAGGTTAAAATGTTTATAGAAGCAATAGAAAAACAGGAGCAGAACAAATAGGTAACCTACATAAAGTTTGCAGTATAAATTGTTCCATGTATAACGCAACAGTGTATCCTTTGTGTAAAAGTGTGCAGCCTAAGAAGCCAAATCTGGGCTGACATATATTTTGTAATGAGTTTTCAGCCCTGTGAAACATAAAAAGTTTAAACGTCAGCAGAAGCCATTTTTTATACTTCTATTTCTTAATGTTCTTCCGAACCCCCATCAGCAGAAGTGGGAATCACCTTCGCACACCTTATCCTTGAGTAACTTCCAAATTTGTCACGCTACGCCCTTGTTAAGTCATCATTTTCATACAAATTTTGGTTTTCAAATAATGCATTAAATACACATATATAAAAATGGATGTTACAGAGCGTTCTGCATGTCCGTGCTTTGCAATTAAGAGCATTACAAGATCATAATCTTGATTAGTGAACTTCAGTTGTAGCGATAAAGCTGGCATTTAGTTGAAACTTATTTATTTTACATCGATTGTTAAAAAACTAATTACACCTTATACAAATCACGCTCCAATTCTTTCTTTACTAGAACCTGTTTTAAGCATATGTGGAAAAAATGTCTTGCTCAAGAACAACACACACAGCCGTGGCAGAGGATTGAACCCTTGACCCTCCTATCACTGGGCCAATACTCTATCACTTAACTATGCGCTTGCGTTTGCATTATGAGTATGCAGCAGGGATATAATATTGTAGAACCTTCAACAAATGAATGGATGTTTTTTTGTAGAATAAAACAGTGTATGAACAATCCTCTGCAAGAGATACTTTGTTTCTGAATACTAAATAACCATAATTTTGAAACTTAGGAATCGTCCAACACTTTTGGTGGTTTACGAGCCCATTTCTGGATGGAAAATACCCAATAATAAATGGTGCTATTATTTGAGATGCATGTTTCAACTAAGACTTTTAAAGATGCACTTTCTGTGGCATATTTATACTATAAAAATCATGAGATTAATTTTAGTCAGCCTTAGTACTGAGTGCTCATCTTTTAGTGGTAAATCAAAATAAAAAAAGTTTTAAAATTTTCTTGAGTAAATACAATTTTGTAACAAAAAACTGGTTTTACAATTAGGAAAGTTAGTACACACTTGGAGTTGCTGATACTGAAACATTTACATATATTGCAATAACTCCAAATAGGTGTAAATATTGTGATTAAATATTTAAGCATTTCTTTGTACAAACAGTTGACACATAATAAATCAAGTTTTTCAGCTTTAGAAGAAGAATTCCATAACATTTTTAATTGCATATTTGTTTTTTAAAGGTCCGGATGCCCAACAGCACTGGTCTACGAGGGCTCCATTGTTTAACTTTAACATCCCGCCATTGGGTAAGCGTCTGCTGCAGAGACATGGCGGCAGTATAACAAGCTTGCAAGAGAACTGGATCCTACCACAGGTGAAACAGATCGAAACGCTGAAACGGGAACACAACAGTGAGTATAGTCTGAAACCGGACACTCCTTACTTAGGCCTCTTGTGAAAAAATAGATTGGTTGATTAAATTGAAAATTTAGCGTCATTTTATGCCATCGAGGTTTAACAGACGATCAGTTAACCTAACCACTGTTTCTTGGGATCCTGGAAGGTTAACCAATACTCGAACACCCCCCATCTGATAACTTTCCCACTTTATTCAGCGGTGAGTGACGAATAATACTGAGATGCAATGTCGTATATCATTCATCAAGGAGATTTTGGCAAGGTGGGATTCAAACTCACGACCCCTGAATTGATAGTCCGAAGCGCTAATGACTGAGCTAATAGGGCGTGGCTTGTGAAAAAAAAATTTCAGGAAATTATATATAATTATACCCACATGACACACCTTGCAACTTACCACAGGTACTGAACCATAACAGGTGTTGATAATTTAACCATTTGTGAACATGGAAAAATAAAGATAATGATATTTTCATCATTATCATATTTGTCATCATCTGTAAAGTATGATAGAAAAACAAAAACAATATGTTTTATTGCACCAGTATTTAAAGTCGTTTAAGGGCACAAGTTGTTTTGTACTGTAGCCTGAGAAATCGGCCTGGAAAACAAAGTATGTGGCAACCTGCATCCAACAATTAATAGTACAAAATATAGCATAGGGTTACACTGCTTGTGCGTTATTCTATGAGTATTTATGACAGTATTAATGACAGTATTTATGACAGTATTAATGACAGTATTTAAAGTTGTTCTATCTTAACAATAGTCATCTCATCCAAATTCTTTATGTGATATTGTTTTCCAGAATGGTGGTACTACACAGATTCATTCTGAGGTCTTCCTCCACAAATAAAACTAGATATACCATATATAGTAAAACCTGTATAAGTGGTCACCTCTGTTAAGCAACCACTTGTCTTAAGCAGCCACATTTGCTATTTCCCATTTCTGTTTTCAGAGCAAATTTACATTTATTAAGCAATCTGTCTTAAAAGACCACTTTTGCTCCTTCCCTTGACTGGCTGCTTAAGACAGGTTTGACTGTATAAAACCTGCCATGCATTGTAAATGGTATTAAACCACATTAAACAAATCCTAAATAAAGAATTACTGGTAAAATTGACACATACATCTTTTCAAAAAAAGTTTGGAATATTATAGAAATGTGCGCATTTCTCCATCTCCATTCCATGTATTTATATCCTTTTGTCATTCCTTTCCATCTACTTAACCATAATTTAACAGTGTTCGCTTCTGATAAAGTATTTTATTTGATTTGATCTATATTTTAATCAATCATGCATCAAAACAGTTTTGATCGTCGTGTATAGTTATTTAATGTGGTAAAATTATGATTTTGTTCACAATTGTTACAGGTCTTTCAACATATTCTTATATCATATTGAGGATATAAGAATTCAAAGGTATACTGCAGTGTTATGTTAATATAAGGAACCCTTAATAGTTTTACATGTATAGTGACCTCTTTTAGTAGGTATTATCAGTTTGCAGTAATACTGCCAAGTTTCAAACATTTAGTACTGAAAATTTTGACAGAATACCATTTTCTGCATGGTCATAATATACAAGCACAAGAAGTTGACCGACATGCAATTTTAATGTATTTTACTAATTTTACGAAAAAAAATTTTTTTTAACCTAGATTCAATTATTTTTTTTTACATCAAAACAGTCTCATGATACATTGAAGACATTATCTCAACAAAAAACATTATTCGGTACTGTGTAAATGTTAAAGAATTGCACATTTCAATCATTCATAATAAAAAAAAATAAAAATTTTGTGAATTTTCATGAAATTTCAATGTAAATAAAAAAAATAATGCTTTATTTGAGGCATAAACATGACAAGATGTTGCTTTTTTAAGGAAATGTCTCCAATTCATCATTTAATACCAATGAGAGTGTAAAAATTGATTGATATTAAAATGTCAGTTCCACTTTTCAGGATTCCCAGGATTACGAGTCAAACTCAGTATGAGGGGGCAGTACAGTGTTGATATAAAACCTCCAGGAGTTAAGCTAGAGGAGTCAAAAAAAGGTACATTAATTTTGTAAAATAATAAAGAATGAATTAATGAATGAGGTTTTACGGCGTATCAACATATTATAGGTTATTCAACGCCAATAAGAAGGAAGATTCCAGATTCACTCTACATGTACAAAAAACAGCGAATTAACATGCAGATTAAAAATATACATAATCAATTGAATATGTATAATGGACCTAGAGCCTTGATACTGCAGAACTGCAGAGTTTCAGCAAATTATATCATATTACTGAAAGTGCCGCTTGCTACGACACGCATGAGCCACAGTGATTCTATTCTTGCCATCACTCATATGGCTCCCCGGAACCACACAGTGGTTAATAAGTTAACCACAATAATGAATATGACAAAAAATGATAAAATGAACATGGCACCCATTCGGAGGATTCCTACCTCTTTGCAGAGATCAATAGTGATATTATTCTTAGCCGGAACCACACAGGCTTTAAAATAATAAGAGTAATAATGAAATGATGATACTGATACATGTAATGATAAATATGATAGAAATAGTAATTACTGGAAATAGTTTTATAGAGACCACATGTCCAAGGGCGCTAAAATGTCCTCTTTTAGCTAATTAGGGGTTGCAGAGAGAATATACAGTAAAACCTGTATATGTGGTCACCTCTATTAAGCAGCCACTTGTCTTAAGCAGCCACATTCGTTTTTCCTTTTTCTATGCTTTCAGAAAAAAGTAACCTGTATTAAGCAACAATCTGTCTTAAAAGGCCACTTTTGCTCCTTTCACTGACTGGCTGCTTAAGACAGGTTTTACTGTATTGTATATATTTGTTTATACCCCACCATTTATTTAGAAGGGTAAGGGAAGACATATAGAATTGCTCTCGTCTTCGGTATATTTTGGTCAACACATTTAGTAATTTCTATAAAAATGAGCACTCATGTAAGACCCTTTTACAAGCATATTACGATATATTAGAATATGCCACATTGTTGGATATATTAGAATATGCCACATTGTTGGATTCATTAGAATATGCCACATTGTTGGATATATTAGAATATGCCACATTGTTGGATATATTAGAATATGCCACATTGTTGGATATATTAGAATATGCCACATTGTTGGATATATTAGAATATGCCACATTGTTGGATATATTAGAATATGCCACATTGTTGGATATATTAGAATATGCCACATTGTTGGATATATTAGAATATGCCACATTGTTGGATTCATTAGAATATGCCACATTGTTACGATATATTAGAATATGCCACATTGTTGGATTCATTAGAATATGCCACATTGTTACGATATATTAGAATATGCCACATTGTTGGATATATTAGAATATGCCACATTGTTGGATATATTAGAATATGCCACATTGTTGGATTCATTAGAATATGCCACATTGTTACGATATATTAGAATATGCCACATTGTTGGATTCATTAGAATATGCCACATTGTTGGATATATTAGAATATGCCACATTGTTGGATTCATTAGAATATGCCACATTGTTGGATATATTAGAATATGCCACATTGTTGGATTCATTAGAATATGCCACATTGTTGGATATATTAGAATATGCCACATTGTTGGATTCATTAGAATATGCCACATTGTTACGATATATTAGAATATGCCACATTGTTGGATTCATTAGAATATGCCACATTGTTGGATATATTAGAATATGCCACATTGTTGGATACATTAGAATATGCCACATTGTTGGATATATTAGAATATGCCACATTGTTGGATTCATTAGAATATGCCACATTGTTACGATATATTAGAATATGCCACATTGTTGGATATATTAGAATATGCCACATTGTTGGATATATTAGAATATGCCACATTGTTGGATTCATTAGAATATGCCACATTGTTGGATTCATTAGAATATGCCACATTGTTGGATACATTAGAATATGCCACATTGTTGGATACATTAGAATATGCCACATTGTTGGATTCATTAGAATATGCCACATTGTTGGATACATTAGAATATGCCACATTGTTGGATTCATTAGAATATGCCACATTGTTGGATATATTAGAATATGCCACATTGTTACGATATATTAGAATATGCCACATTGTTACGATATATTAGAATATGCCACATTGTTGGATACATTAGAATATGCCACATTGTTGGATACATTAGAATATGCCACATTGTTGGATACATTAGAATATGCCACATTGTTGGATTCATTAGAATATGCCACATTGTTGGATTCATTAGAATATGCCACATTGTTGGATATATTAGAATATGCCACATTGTTGGATACATTAGAATATGCCACATTGTTACGATATATTAGAATATGCCACATTGTTGGATATATTAGAATATGCCACATTGTTACGATATATTAGAATATGCCACATTGTTGGATATATTAGAATATGCCACATTGTTGGATTCATTAGAATATGCCACATTGTTGGATACATTAGAATATGCCACATTGTTGGATACATTAGAATATGCCACATTGTTGGATACATTAGAATATGCCACATTGTTGGATACATTAGAATATGCCACATTGTTGGATATATTAGAATATGCCACATTGTTGGATTCATTAGAATATGCCACATTGTTGGATATATTAGAATATGCCACATTGTTGGATATATTAGAATATGCCACATTGTTGGATATATTAGAATATGCCACATTGTTGGATTACGATATATTAGAATATGCCACATTGTTGGATATATTAGAATATGCCACATTGTTGGATTTTAGTAAATTCTATAAAAATGAGCTCTCATGTAAGATCCTTTTACAAGCCGATTACGATATGTTAGAATATGTCACATTGTTACGATATGTTAGAATATGTCACACTGTTACGATATGTTAGAATATGCCACATTGTTGGATATATAAGAATATGCCACATTGTTACGAAATATTAGAATATGCCACATTGTTGGATTTTAGTAAATTCTATAAAAATGAGCACTCATATTAGATCATTTTACAAGCATACATGTATAACAGTATGTTAGAATATGCCACATTGTTGGATTACGATATATTAGAATATGCCACATTGTTACGATATATTAGAATATGCCACATTGTTGGATTACGATATATTAGAATATGCCACATTGTTACGATATATTAGAATATGCCACATTGTTGGATTTTTTTTTCAGAGCGAAACAACTCTGCCACAAAAGGCACGTTATTGTTCAACATGATCATGTCTACCGCGCGTGGTCTTGTCAACAGTGGGCGGCAGAGCCTTCATCGTCATTTGACCAATATTCCAAAAGATCAACCACTGCAGGAGAAAACAAACACTAGAAATACCTGGAAGAAAACATTTTCTTGTTGTGTGTGCAAACAAGACCAGGACGAGTAGATATTTATAACGGAGTGTTTACATTCGGATGGATATTTGGAAATCAAAAATGGTTTCAATCAATCTGTTTTAATAAAGTTTCAAAACAAAACATAATACTATGAGCAATGAGAGAACAATAAATTAGCAAAGAACATCATAAGACACTTGTATAAAAAACGATCAAAGTTTTAATTGAATTAAATTATGTAATGAATTATTTGTTTGCATTAAATTGATTTTATAAAGGTTTTATTTCATTTCTTCTTTCACATCTTTATATATTCATACCATCGGTATGTCAGATATCGTAATCTGTATACAGATACTGCGAATATATTCATACAATCGGTATGGCAGATATCGTAATCTGTAAACAGATACTGAGTATATATTCATACAATCAGTATGTCAGATATCGTAATCTGTAAACAGATACTGAGTATATATTCATACCTCGGTATGGCAGATATCGTAGTCTGTAAACAGATACTGAGTATATATTTATACCATCGGTATATCAGATATCGTAATCTGTAAACAGATACTGAGTATATAATCATACCTCCGTATGGCAGATATCGTAATCTGTAAACAGATACTGAGTATATATTTATACCTCGGTATGGCAGATATCGTAATCTGTAAACAGATACTGAGTATATATTCATACCTCGGTATGGCAGATATCGTAATCTGTAAACAGATACTGAGTATATATTTATACCTCGGTATGGCAGATATCGTAGTCTGTAAACAGATACTGAGTATATTTTCATACCATCGGTATATCAGATATCGTAATCTGTAAACAGATACTGAGTTTATATTCATACCTCGGTATGGTAGATATCGTAATCTGTAAACAGATACTGAGTATATATTCATACCATCGGTATATAAGATATCGTAATCTGTCAACAGATACTGAGTATATATTCATACCATCGCTATGTCAGATATCGTAATCTGTAAACAGATACTGAGTATATATTCATACCTCGGTATGGCATATAACGTAATATGTAAACAGATACTGCGTATATATTCATACCTCGGTTTGTCAGATATCGTTGTGATACTTGTTTTGATCAGCTTAATCAATTTTTACCAGTTGATGTAAGTTGTATTAATTTTTACCAGTTTATATCAGCTTCATTAATTGATACCAGTTTATATCAGCTTGATTAATCAATACACTTTATAGCAATCTAAGTGAGCTGATTTGAACTGCTCTTGAATTCACTTCCTTGCTAGAAAAAAAACACTGAGTGTTGTTTGTTCGAGCTGGAGATTGAACACGATTAATCTAGCATTGGCGGTCAAACATCTATCCACTGCAATACCACCTCGCTTTATTGGCCGTTGTGAAATACAGTTTATTTCATTCAAATTTGAAATATTGAAAAAAATTGAACATGAACACACGATCTATAATTAACTCGGTATTAAAATTGTAATCCTGTAATTATTTTATAAAATATTTACGTAAAGCAAAAGCAAAGTAAGAACGCGTTCACATACGTGAAAAAGTTGATTTGATTGTGGTCCCCACTAGCTGCAAATTTGCATCTGGAGTAAATTTACTCATATACGTGAACGCGTTCAGGTAACCGTATTTGCTCCTTTGAGAAAATGTTCACCCTATGCTTATGCATGCTCCTGTTTGCAAACAGGCGCAAGTGTACTCGACTTTAAAGCAATGAAGTAAGGGAATGTGTATGTACATACACACTGGAATAAGGAATCAGAATAACTACTACCAATATAAGGCACACAAAAACGAAATTTAGGTATACGCATATAGGCGGGAAGGATATGATTTTTTTCTTCAAATTGTTAATTATCCTGGGAGTATCTTCCAAATGAGTTTAATGTCAGTTTACATCCAATTTTGCTGCATGATTGCAGAAGTATCAAACGTTTATATTCGTTATGAATTTCCAGTTCAATATCCGGATTGAAGAAGAAATAGGAATCTGGCGCCAAATAAAATACCAAATTTATTATATATTTTTAAGATTGTATCTTCCTAAAATTGTAACAGCATATGTCTCAGGTCGGTTGGTTTCATCATGCTTCCATTCCATGCTGGATGTTTTCATTCCGTGCTGAATGTTTTCATTCTGTTTTCATTCCATGCTAGATGCTTTCATTCCGTGCTGGATGTTTCCATTCTGTTTTCATTCCGTGCTGGATGATTTTATTCTGTTTTCATTCCGTGCTGGATGTTTTCATTCCATTTTCATTCAATGCTAGATGTTTTCATTCCGTGCTGGATGTTTTCATTCCGTTTTCATTCCATGCTAGATGTTTTCATTCCATGCTGGATGTTGATGTTTTCATTACGTGCTAGCTGTTGATGTTTTCATTCCGTGCTGGATGTTTTCATTCCGTTTTCATTCCGTGCTGGATGTTTCATTTTGTTTTCATTCCGTGCTGGATGTTTTGATTCTGTTTTCATTCCGTGCTGGATGTTTTCATTCTGTTTTCATTCCGTGCTGAATATTTTCATTCCGTGCTGGATGTTGATGTTTTCATTCCGTGCTGGATGTTTTGATTCTGTTTTCATTCCGTGCTGGATGTTTTCATTCCGTTTTCATTCCTTACTAGATGTTTTTATTCCATGCTGGATGTTTTCATTTCATGCTGGATGTTTTCATTCTGTTTTCATTTCATGCTAGATGTTTTCATTCCATGCTGGATGTTGATGTTTCATTATGTGCTAGATGTTGATGTTTTCATTCCGTGCTGGATGTTTTCATTCTGTTTTCATTCCGTGCTGGCTGTTTCATTTTGTTTTCATTCCGTGCTGGATGTTGATGTTTCCATTCAGTGCGGGATGTTTTCATTGTTTTCATTCCGTGCTGGATGTTTTCATTCTGTTTTCATTCCGTGCTGAATATTTTCATTCCGTGCTGGATGTTGATCTTTTCATTCCGTGCTGGATGTTTTCATTCTGTTTTCATTCCGTGCTGGATGTTTTTATTCCGTTTTCATTCCTTGCTAGATATTTTCATTCCGTGCTGGATGTTTTAATTCCGTTTTCATTCCATGCTAGATGTTTTCATTCCATGCTGGATGTTGATGTTTTCATTACGTGTTAGATGTTGATGTTTTCATTCCGTGCTGGATGTTTTCATTCTGTTTTCATTCCGTGCTGGATGTTTCATTTTGTTTTCATTCCGTGCTGGACGTTGATGTTTTCATTCCGTGCTGGATGTTTTCATTCTGTTTTCATTCCGTGATGAATATTTTCAATTCGTGCTGGATGTTGATGTTTTCATTCCGTGCTGGATGTTTTCATTCTATTTTCATTCCATGCTGGGTGTTTTCATTCCGTGCTGGATGTTTTCATTCTGTTTTCATTCCGTGCTGGATGCTTTCATTCTGTTTTCATTCCGTGCTGGATGTTTTCATTCTGTTTTCATTCCATGCTGGTTGCTGGGATGTTGAATTTTGTCAATGTCTTTCTGTGATATCATGTTAGAATTACAATTAGTGGTAATCTTTAGATGATATCATTCTTCATTTGTATGTGATCACTTTAAATATTTACATTTTTACGACTGTGTCATTTTCTTTTTAGTATAAGAATTATTCTTTTAAGTTAAGGACCCAATATTCGGAATAAGCGTATTCATGTCGCTTATATTGATCATCCAAGGTAACAGAAATGTGGCTGTTTAAGAAGACAAGTGGTTGCTTAATAGATTAACCACTAACACAGGTTAGACTATATATATATATATATATATAATGCCCGTATAATAACAATCTAGGAAGCTCCAAGTTCCGTTAGCGTCGGCATTTGTTTGCATTTCGTATTGGCAACTGCTGTAACCTTATTACTGTTTATATATAATTTAAATATATATATATATATACATCCCATTTTGCTGCATTAAATAAATAAAAAAGAACAAGGTTTATTTAGCACCATTACCCAAACGAAATGACTTCTAGTTTCCAAATGGGTGCGTTCTGCCCAGAAGCTCGCGGTTAGACGGGAAAAGAAGAGCGTTGTTCCGATTGGTGATGTTGACAAACATGTGACATACCGACGTCAAGTGAGTGCTATACTATTACGTCATTAGTTACCACCTTGGTAACATATTAGGACGTTGTCGATATTTTCCTCAGTTAAATTCTTTATTTGATAGAGAAAATGACGGAATATTTGTCTCCTATTCAACGTAAATATGGATAATGGGTAACGTGTATAGTCGCGGCACTAAGTCGCCGGAGAATGCGGCAGATTCTCCGAAAACGAAGAAAAGCGCGGGTAGTTGGTTCCGAAAGAAGATTCTGCATACAAATTCTCCAAAAGTTGGCGCCGCCGTAATATTGTCAGGTGTCCCGAACCAGGGTACAGGCACAATAGAAGAAATGGCAGAAGGTACGTTGGTAATAGTGGTTTTCATGGCTACTACTGTATGTGTGTCAATGTGTGTATCCCTCCTATGTCACACAGAACAAGGCAACATTGGTGTTGGGGCGATTCAGTTAATGCTGCGGGTAACCTAACTGTATGTACCTTTATAATACTGCTTTACGGAGATAATCTTACTGTGTGTGTCTTTATTATACTGCTTAACAGAGATAATCTTAATGTGTGTTTCTTTATTATACTGCTTAACAGAGATAATCTTACTGTGTGTTTCTTTATTATACTGCTTAACAGAGATAATCTTACTGTGTGTTTCTTTATAGTACTGCTTTACAGAGATACTCTAACTGTGTGTTCCTTTATAATACTGCTTAACAGAGATTATCTTACTGTGTGTTTCTGTATTATACTGATTTACAAAGATAATGTAACTGTGTGTTCGTTTATAATAATGCTTAACAGAGATAATCTAACTGTGTGTTTCTTTATTATACTGCTTAACAGAGATAATCTTACTGTGTGTTCGTTTATAATAATGCTTAACAGAGATAATCTAACTGTGTGTTTCTTTGTTATACTGCTTAACAGAGATAATCTTACTGTGTGTTTCTTTATTATACTGATTTACAAAGATAATTTAACTGTGTGTTCCTTATAATAATGCTTAACAGAGATAATCTAACTGTGTGTTCCTTTATAATACTGCTTTACCGAGATAATATAATTGTGTGTTCCTTTACAATACTGCTTAACAGAGATAATCTTACTGTGTGTTTCTTTATTATACTGATTTACAAAGATAATGTAACTGTGTAATCCTTTACAATAATGCTTAACAGAGATAATCTAACTGTGTGTTTCTTTATTATACTAATTTACAAAGATAATGTTATGGTGAGTTCTTTAATAATACTGCTTTACAGAGATAATCTAACTGTGTGCTCCTTTATAATACTGCTTTACAGAGATAATCTAACTGTGTGCTCCTTTATAATACTGCTTTACAGAGATAATCTAACTGTGTGCTCCTTTATAATACTGCTTTACAAAGATAATCTAACTGTGTGCTCCTTTATAATACTGCTTAACAGAGATAATCTAACGGTGTGTTCCATTATAATACTGCTTTACAGAGATAATCTAACGGTGTGCTCCTTTATGATACTGCTTAACAGAGATAACCTAACTGTGTGTTTCTTTATTATACTGATTTACAGAGATAATCTAACTGTGTGTTTTTTTATTATACTGATTTACAGAGATAATCTAACAGTGTGCTCCTTAATAATACTGCTTTACAAAGATGATCTAACAGTGTGTTCCATTATATAACTGCTTTACAGAGAGATAATCTAACTCTGTGTTCCTTTATAAAACTGCTTAACAGAGATAATCTTAATGTGTGTTTCTTTATTATACTGATTTACAAAGATAATATAACTGTGTGTTCCTTTATAATACTGCTTAACAGAGATAATCTAACTGTGTGTTTCGTAATTATACTGATTTACAAAGATAATCTTACGATGAGTTCCTTTATAATACTGCTTAACAGAGATAATCTAACGGTGAGCTCCGTTATAATACTGCTTTACAAAGATAATCTTACTGTGTGCTCCTTTATAATACTGCTTTACAGAGATAATCTAACGGTGTGTTCCTTTATGATACTGCTTTACAGAGATAATCTAACGATGTGTTCCATTATAATACTGCTTAACAGAGATAATCTAACTGTGTGTTTCTTTATTATACTGATTTACAAATATAATCTTACGGTGAGCTTCGTTAAAATACTGCTTTACAAAGATAATCTAACTGTGTGCTCCTTTATAATACTGCTTTACAAAGATAATCTAACTGTGAGTTCCTTTATAATACTGCTTTACAGAGATAATCTAACGGTGAGCCCCGTTATAATACTGCTTTACAAAGATAATATTATTGTGTGCTCCTTTATAATACTGCTTTACAGAGATAATCTAACGGTGTGTTCCTTTATGATACTGCTTTACAGAGATAATATAACGGTGTGCTCCTTTATAATACTGCTTTACAGTGATAATCTAACGGTGTGTTCCTTTATGATACTGCTTTACAGAGGTAATATAATGGTGTGCTCCTTTATGGTACTGCGTTACAGTGATAATCTAACTGTGTGTTCCTTTATAATACTGCTTTACAGAGATAATATAACTCTGTGTTCCTTTATTATACTGCTTTACAGAGATAATCTAACTGTGTGCTCATTAATAACACTTTTTTACAGAGATAATCTAACGGTGCGCTCCTTGATGATACTGCTTTACAGAGATAATATAACGTTGTATTCCTTTATGATATTGCTTTACAGAGATAATATAACGGTGTGCTCCTTTATGATACTGCTTTACAGAGATAATCTCACGCTCTGCTCCTTTATAATACTGTTTTACAGAGATTTTTTAACTGAGCACTGTTTGTCAAAGGTAATTTAACTGTATCCTTGTGCTCACGTTCGTTATTCTTATAATTTAAAAAAATATTGAAATGTGTCCTTGAGGGCTTCTTTGAAATCTTGTTTGAAAATATACTTTATCTTGTGTCCTTGTGAATCTCTTTGTAGTTTTGCAAAACAAAAACAATTTAGCTGTGTCCTTTTGCGTTCTTTAATGTTCCCCTCCATAGTCATATTTTACAAAGAATATTAAACTGTGTTCAGATATAATTTGGCTGTGTCAGTGTGCGCCACTTTGATACACTGGATTACAAAGATAACTATTAGGTATGTTTATCTGCGAACATTAATCACAGTTTCTATTTCATTTTATATCCTGTATTACGAAAATAATTTAGCTGTGTCTAAATGCGTTCTAATAATCTCATAATATTGTAAGCATTTTTTTTTACAAATATAATTTATTTGTGTTTTCGTGCGTTCCTTTAAAAAAATATAATTTAGTTGTGTCCTTGCTCGTACCTTTACAAAGATAATTTATTTGTGTCCTTGTGCGCCCCTTTACAAAATAATTTAGTTATGTCGTCGTGCGACACTTTACAAATATAACTTGTTTGTGTCGTTGTGCGCCCTCTGACAAAGATAATTAATTTTGGTACTTGTGAGCCACTTTACAAAAATAATTTGGTTGTGTCGTTGTGCGCAACTTTACAAAGATACTTTGTTTGTGTTGTTGTGCGCCCCTTTACAAAGATCATTTATTTGTGTCCTTGTGCGCCCCCTTACAAAGATGATTTATTTGTGTTGTGCGTCCATTTACAATGATAATTTGTTTATGTCCTAATGCGCTCCCTTACAAAGATAATTTATTTCAGCATATAACGTTGGTTTCGACATTAACGTCGGTGCGGTACTTAACGCTACCAAAAACAGATTTACCATCGCAGCTGAATATACAACACTAATTTTTTTTTTTGTATTCATCATGATTACTTATTTATCATTGCGCCAATCAGCTTGCGTATTTAAACAGTATGGTAATTGCTTATTTAAATATATAGTGTATATTTGAAGAACAAGTTGTAATACTGTAAAAAATATAATAATGTCCTGTGTGATGAGCCGGTAAGTTCAGATTATTTGTATGTTGAAAGCAGTTTTCTCTACTTTGTTTGTAAATGTTTGCTTAAATGTAAATGGTGTTTTATCGTATGTAAAATACAATTCATTCGTTCATTAAATGTTTGCAAAAATACAGTTTCATTAGATTAGATTTAAACTTTCTCCAATCTCCATCTCCATAGTTTGGCTCCCAGTCAACATCTACATTGTTTAGCTTCCAGTCAAAATCTGCATTGTTTTGCTCTCAGTTAATATCTACATAGTTTGGCTCTCAGTCTACGTCTACATAGTTTGGCTCTCAGTCTACGTCTACATAGTTTGGTTCTCAGTCTACGTCTACATAGTTTGGCTCTCAGTCTACGTCTACATAGTTTGGCTCTCAGTCTACGTCTACATAGTTTGGTTCCCAGTCTCCATCTACATTATTCGGCTCTCAGTCTACATCTTCATTGTTAAGCCCCAAGCCGATATCTCAGTAGATTGTTTTGCTCTCAGTCGATATCTACACAGCTTGGCTATCGGTCTACGTCTACATCTACATTGTTTAGCTCCCAGTCAACATCTACATAGTTTAGATAACAGTAGTCGATATCTACATTGTTTTGCTCTCAGTCTACGTCTTCATAGTTTGGCTCTCAGTCTACATCTACATTGTTTGACTCCGAGTAAATATCTACGTTGTTTGGTTTTCAGTAAATAAAGAAGTTTGTGATAAAGAAAGAAAATTGAGCAGATATAGGACCAGAATTATTAAAGCTATAGTGTTAGAATAATCATTTACCAAAATATGAAAGCCACACTAAATATGGACTCAGACTGGTTTGTTCAAACACCAGAAACAGAAGTTAGTGTAGTATACATAAAAAGATAGAGAGAAGACAGTGAAAGGCGCACAATCATCCACGACCGGTGACTGTAGCAATTGTAAGATAACCACATCCCAAAAGATGGGCTAACCTCAATTTCATGAGGATTTGAAAACTAGGCTATCTGCTGTACTTGCAAACTGCCAAATATAAATGGATGCTATGTACACATTTCGGGGTATTTTATACTCACCAACAAAATTTTTCAATCGGTTAAAACAATTTGCATAGCATAAAACGTATATCAAACGTATGAATTAATTCCATTTCCGGTCAACTAGAATTACTCCCCTTTCAAGATTTAACAACTTTAAAAGGTGTTAACAGTTACATTATTATTAGGCTCCAAAGTGGTGCAGTGGTTTACGCCTTTAACTGTGAATCCGGATGTCGTATGTTCAAACCGCAGTAAAGGCGAAAAAAACATAACTATATTAAACTAACATACATTATTTAAAATACATTACACAGACACGTGATATATTTCACGGATATGCGTGTATGACACTAAACATATTAATAATAACGATGATGTTGTGTTGTGTTTGTTTTTACGTTAAAAGGCAAGTTTGATTATAAGTCTAATCTGATAATTGTTAGTGGTGAATATTAGTTATGTAAGATTTTTGGAGGCTGCCTTTACGCTATAACACATATAGCTTCCACATATTTTTGCGTAAGCATCATTATATCTCCTGAAAATACCTCTCAGAACGCAGGAAATGCAATCTGGAATTTTTTTTTTCTGCTGGGACATGCCCCCCCCCCCCCCCTCCCGACCCTACTAGAACCTGTTGGGCTTACACGTCATTTTAGGGTCAGCTACGTCACTGGTTTCCTTAAGTAAAACGTCTATCACAATCTTCTCTATTATTATTTACACATCAACATAATAGGCAAAATCCATGTACTGTCTTCTTTTCTTTGTTTAAAATAGCTATGGTCTATGGCTTGAACTTTCAGAGAAAATGTGTTCTTTAAGATTCCTTAAAAATGTGCTTGTAAGCCCTGTGGCACTGAGCATTTTTGGTTCAATCACGCTGGTTCAAGAACTTCAAGAGTTTGTGGTTATACAAATGCTGTGCGAGTTTGGATAATATTCTTTGAAAAATGTGGGGGATGCTATAGCTTCTACAAGAAAAAGGTTAACGGATGGACGGTGGACGATTTACCACGACATAAGCCCTGCTGGTCTTTGGCAAGTAGAGCCAAAGAAGATATCGACGGAAGGACAGAAGCGACAAAAAAATGATCAGATGAACGGTTAATTTACAAAAGGCAATCAATACACATAAATAATCATAAATACACATAAATAATTGACTTTATTGTGTAAACACGATCTAATAAAAAAAGTAGACGCTAGGTGGGATTGAACACCAGTCCTTATGATCCGAAATCGACGATATTAACCACTGCACTATTCCGCCTTTACTCATCAGTACTATAAATATATCTTTGGTCGGAATTACTATCCAAAATTGATTTCGGGTACATACGATTGTGCAGGGGCCCAGACTAACACGTAAGAAACTTCCAAAGCTGTCAAAAGCTGTTTGAAGCAGTCGACATCTCATTTTAAAAGTAAATTATGATCAAGTATAAAAATTATATATAAAATCAGTGACTTAATTACAGAAACTGGCAGGCTTATAGCAATATAATGTCCGCGGCACTTTTAGTATTTCTATAATAACTCTTCAATTCTTGGTCTGAATTGAACAATTTTGGTGCCAAAGTAAAGCTGATAAAATGATTACCAATTCCAATTATCGGTTTTTTAATATGTTTTTTTCTGAATTTAAATTATTACAGATTGAAATCGAAATATGTTGAAATTTAATGAAAAAAAAAAATTTAAACAAAAAATGGTGATCTTGATTTAACAAATACTCTATATGTTAATCAGACATGTGGGAAACACTTTCCATTGCCATGCACAGGGTCAAACCCGCGTCTCGTGGAATGCTATTTAAACTACACAACCACTATACTTGGGCGCAACAATAAAAATAGCTGCGGAATTCAGAACAATATCAGGCGCGTAGCGTGACAACTTTGGAAGGTACTCAGGGCAGGACGTGCGGTGGTGGTTCCAGTTCCGCTGGTGGGAGTCCAGGGAAACTTCCCACGCGGCATTTTATTTGAAATAGAAGTACAAATGATGATTTTCTTTTCTTAAGATTTTATGCTTCATTTGACTAGAACACATTACTTAAAAACTAATAACCTACATCGGGAAATGTCGGCCCGGACTGCACACTCTAACTTAGGTCGATGTTTTACATAAAGGACACAGTGGACACTGTCACTTTATGCATGGAACAGTTCATGACGAAACTTTTATGCACCTTTTTGTAACCCGCTCCTGTTGCATTTCTATTGCTTCTCTCTACTTTTAGTCTTTTCAATATTTATGCTTTGATTTGAATATTACTCAGCTGAGTATGCCTTGCTACGCGCCTGGATATATGCGTACGTTACCAACCTCCCCCTCCCTCCACCCCTCCACACACTTCATTGCCAGGGATGGTGGTTACTACCGAATTTGATAATGATCATAATGCTTAACTATAAAACATGTTTTGCTCTGATAAAACAATACGACATTAAGAGTTGGGGTTACGATATATACTGGTTGTGCACATCTTACGACATATAGAGTCAAAGGTGCGATATTTGGCGACATATGGTTTTGAGACATTAAACGTTGACACCAGCAATGCAACATATAACGTTGGTTTCGACATTAGCGTCGGTGCGGCATTTAACGCTACCATAAATAAATTTACCATCGCAGCTGAATATACAACACTAATTGTTCTGTTTTTTTTGTATTCATCATGATTACTTATTTATCATTGCGCCAATCAGCTTGCGTATTTAAACAGTATGGTAATTGCTTATTTAAATATATAGTGTATATTTGAAGAACAAGTTGTAATACTGTAGAAAATATAATAATGTCCTGTGTGACGAGCCGATAAGTTCAGATTATTTGTATGTTGAAAGCAGTTTTCTCTACTTTGTTTGTAAATGTTTGCTTAAATGTAAATGGTGTTTTATCGTATGTAAAATACAATTCATTCGTTCATTAAATGTTTGCAAAAAAATACAGTTTCATTAGATTAGATTTAAACTTTCTCCAATCTCAGTCTCCATAGTTTGGCTCTCAGTCAACATCTACATTGTTTAGCTCCCAGTCAAAATCTACATTGTTTTGCTCTCAGTTAATATCTACATAGTTTGGCTCTCAGTCTACGTCTACATAGTTTGGCTCTCAGTCTACGTCTACATAGTTTGGTTCTCAGTCTCCATCTACATTATTCGGCGCTCAGTCTACATCTTCATTGTTAAGCCCCCAGCCGATATCTCAGTAGATTGTTTTGCTCTCAGTTAATATCTACATAGTTTGGCTCTCAGTCTACGTCTACATAGTTTGGTTCTCAGTCTCCATCTACATTATTCGGCTCTCAGTCTACATCTTCATTGTTAAGCCCCAAGCCGATATCTCAGTAGATTGTTTTGCTCTCAGTCGATATCTACACAGCTTGGCTATCGGTCTACGTCTACATCTACATTGTTTAGCTCCCAGTCAACATCTACATAGTTTAGATAACAGTAGTCGATATCTACATTGTTTTGCTCTCAGTCTACGTCTTCATAGTTTGGCTCTCAGTCTACATCTACATTGTTTGACTCCGAGTAAATATCTACGTTGTTTGGTTTTCAGTTAATAAAGAAGTTTGTGATAAAGAAAGAAAATTGAGCAGATATAGGACCAGGATGATTAAAGCTATAGTGTTAGAATAATCATTTACCAAAATATGAAAGCCACAGTAAATATGGACTCAGACTGGTTTGTTCAAACACCAGAAACAGAAGTTAGTGTAGTATACATAAAAAGATAGAGAGAAGACAGTGAAAGGCGCACAATCATCCACGACCGGTGACTGTAGCAATTGTAAGATAACCACATCCCAAAAGATGGGCTAACCTCAATTTCATGAGGATTTGAAAACTAGGCTATCTGCTGTACTTGCAAACTGCCAAATATAAATGGATGCTATGTACACATTTCGGGGTATTTTATACTCACCAACAAAATTTTTCAATCGGTTAAAACAATTTGCATAGCATAAAACGTATATCAAACGTATGAATTAATTCCATTTCCGGTCAACTAGAATTACTCCCCTTTCAAGATTTAACAACTTTAAAAGGTGTTAACAGTTACATTATTATTAGGCTCCAAAGTGGTGCAGTGGTTTACGCCTTTAACTGTGAATCCGGATGTCGTATGTTCAAACCGCAGTAAAGGCGAAAAAAACATAAAATAAAAACAATATTTATTTTATGATTTTTTCTTAATGAAAATATTAACTATATTAAACTAACATACATTATTTAAAATACATTACACAGACACGTGATATATTTCATGGATATGCGTGTATGACACTAAACATATTAATAATAACGATGATGTTGTGTTGTGTTTGTTTTTACGTTAAAAGGCAAGTTTGATTATAAGTCTAATCTGATAATTGTTAGTGGTGACTATTAGTTATGTAAGATTTTTGGAGGCTGCCTTTACGCTATAACACATATAGCTTCCACATATTTTTGCGTAAGCATCATTATATCTCCTGAAAATACCTCTCAGAACGCAGGAAATGCAATCTGGAAATTTTTTTTTCTGCTGGGACATGCCCCCCCCCTCCCGACCCTACTAGAATCTGTTGGGCTTACACGTCATTTTAGGGTCAGCTACGCCACTGGTTTCCTTAAGTAAAACGTCTATCACAATCTTCTCTATTATTATTTACACATCAACATAATAGGCAAAATCCATGTACTGTCTTCTTTTCTTTGTTTAAAATAGCTATGGTCTATGGCTTGAACTTTCAGAGAAAATGTGTTCTTTAAGATTCCTTAAAAATGTGCTTGTAAGCCCTGTGGCACTGAGCATTTTTGGTTCAATCACGCTGGTTCAAGAACTTCAAGAGTTTGTGGTTATACAAATGCTGTGCGAGTTTGGATAATATTCTTTGAAAAATGTGGGGGATGCTATAGCTTCTACAAGAAAAAGGTTAACGGATGGACGGTGGACGATTTACCACGACATAAGCCCTGCTGGTCTTTGGCAAGTAGAGCCAAAGAAGATATCGACGGAAGGACAGAAGCGACAAAAAAAATGATCAGCTGAACGGTTAATTTACAAAAGGCAATCAATACACATAAATAATCATAAATACACATAAATAATTGACTTTATTGTGTAAACACGATCTAATAAAAAAAGTAGACGCTAGGTGGGATTGAACACCAGTCCTTATGATCCGAAATCGACGATATTAACCACTGCATTATTCCGCCTTTACTCATCAGTACTATAAATATATCTTTGGTCGGAATTACTATCCAAAATTGATTTCGGGTACATACGATTGTGCAGGGGCCCAGACTAACACGTAAGAAACTTCCAAAGCTGTCAAAAGCTGTTTGAAGCAGTCGACATCTCATTTTAAAAGTAAATTATGATCAAGTATAAAAATTATATATAAAATCAGTGACTTAATTACAGAAACTGGCAGGCTTATAGCAATATAATGTCCGCGGCACTTTTAGTATTTCTATAATAACTCTTCAATTCTTGGTCTGAATTGAACAATTTTGGTGCCAAAGTAAAGCTGATAAAATGATTACCAATTCCAATTATCGGTTTTTTAATATGTTTTTTTTCTGAATTTAAATTATTACAGATTGAAATCGAAATATGTTGAAATTTAATGAAAAAAAAAAATTTAAACAAAAAATGGTGATCTTGATTTAACAAATACTCTATATGTTAATCAGACATGTGGGAAACACTTTCCATTGCCATGCACAGGATCAAACCCGCGTCCCGTGGAATGCTATTTAAACTACACAACCACTATACTTGGGCGCAACAATAAAAATAGCTGCGGAATTCAGAACAATATCAGGCGCGTAGCGTGACAACTTTGGAAGGTACTCAGGGCAGGACGTGCGGTGGTGGTTCCAGTTCCGCTGGTGGGAGTCCAGGGAAACTTCCCACGCGGCATTTTATTTGAAATAGAAGTACAAATGATGATTTTCTTTTCTTAAGATTTTATGCTTCATTTGACTAGAACACATTACTTAAAAACTAATAACCTACATCGGGAAATGTCGGCCCGGACTGCACACTCTAACTTAGGTCGATGTTTTACATAAAGGACACAGTGGACACTGTCACTTTATGCATGGAACAGTTCATGACGAAACTTTTATGCACCTTTTTGTAACCCGCTCCTGTTGCATTTCTATTGCTTCTCTCTACTTTTAGTCTTTTCAATATTTATGCTTTGATTTGAATATTACTCAGCTGAGTATGCCTTGCTACGCGCCTGGATATATGCGTACGTTACCAACCTCCCCCTCCCTCCACCCCTCCACACACTTCATTGCCAGGGATGGTGGTTACTACCGAATTTGATAATGATCATAATGCTTAACTATAAAACATGTTTTGCTCTGATAAAACAATACGACGTTAAGAGTTGGGGTTACGATATATACTGGTTGTGCACATCTTACGACATATAGCGTCAAAGGTGCGATATTTGGCGACATATGGTTTTGAGACATTAAACGTTGATACCAGCAATGCAACATATAACGTTGGTTTCGACATTAGCGTCGGTGCGGCATTTAACGCTACCATAAATAAATTTACCATCGCAGCTGAATATACAACACTAATTGTTCTGTTTTTTTTGTATTCATCATGATTACTTATTTATCATTGCGCCAATCAGCTTGCGTATTTAAACAGTATGGTAATTGCTTATTTAAATATATAGTGTATATTTGAAGAACAAGTTGTAATACTGTAAAAAATATAATAATGTCCTGTGTGACGAGCCGATAAGTTCAGATTATTTGTATGTTGAAAGCAGTTTTCTCTACTTTGTTTGTAAATGTTTGCTTAAATGTAAATGGTGTTTTATCGTATGTAAAATACAATTCATTCGTTCATTAAATGTTTGCAAAAAAATACAGTTTCATTAGATTAGATTTAAACTTTCTCCAATCTCAGTCTCCATAGTTTGGCTCTCAGTCAACATCTACATTGTTTAGCTCCCAGTCAAAATCTACATTGTTTTGCTCTCAGTTAATATCTACATAGTTTGGCTCTCAGTCTACGTCTACATAGTTTGGCTCTCAGTCTACGTCTACATAGTTTGGTTCTCAGTCTCCATCTACATTATTCGGCGCTCAGTCTACATCTTCATTGTTAAGCCCCCAGCCGATATCTCAGTAGATTGTTTTGCTCTCAGTTAATATCTACATAGTTTGGCTCTCAGTCTACGTCTGCATAGTTTGGTTCTCAGTCTCCATCTACATTATTCGGCTCTCAGTCTACATCTTCATTGTTAAGCCCCAAGCCGATATCTCAGTAGATTGTTTTGCTCTCAGTCGATATCTACACAGCTTGGCTATCGGTCTACGTCTACATCTACATTGTTTAGCTCCCAGTCAACATCTACATAGTTTAGATAACAGTAGTCGATATCTACATTGTTTTGCTCTCAGTCTACGTCTTCATAGTTTGGCTCTCAGTCTACATCTACATTGTTTGACTCCGAGTAAATATCTACGTTGTTTGGTTTTCAGTTAATAAAGAAGTTTGTGATAAAGAAAGAAAATTGAGCAGATATAGGACCAGGATGATTAAAGCTATAGTGTTAGAATAATCATTTACCAAAATATGAAAGCCACAGTAAATATGGACTCAGACTGGTTTGTTCAAACACCAGAAACAGAAGTTAGTGTAGTATACATAAAAAGATAGAGAGAAGACAGTGAAAGGCGCACAATCATCCACGACCGGTGACTGTAGCAATTGTAAGATAACCACATCCCAAAAGATGGGCTAACCTCAATTTCATGAGGATTTGAAAACTAGGCTATCTGCTGTACTTGCAAACTGCCAAATATAAATGGATGCTATGTACACATTTCGGGGTATTTTATACTCACCAACAAAATTTTTCAATCGGTTAAAACAATTTGCATAGCATAAAACGTATATCAAACGTATGAATTAATTCCATTTCCGGTCAACTAGAATTACTCCCCTTTCAAGATTTAACAACTTTAAAAGGTGTTAACAGTTACATTATTATTAGGCTCCAAAGTGGTGCAGTGGTTTACGCCTTTAACTGTGAATCCGGATGTCGTATGTTCAAACCGCAGTAAAGGCGAAAAAAACATAAAATAAAAACAATATTTATTTTATGATTTTTTCTTAATGAAAATATTAACTATATTAAACTAACATACATTATTTAAAATACATTACACAGACACGTGATATATTTCACGGATATGCGTGTATGACACTAAACATATTAATAATAACGATGATGTTGTGTTGTGTTTGTTTTTACGTTAAAAGGCAAGTTTGATTATAAGTCTAATCTGATAAT
The DNA here is from genome assembly GCA_029582155.1 of Panopea generosa. Classification (NCBI taxonomy): domain Eukaryota; kingdom Metazoa; phylum Mollusca; class Bivalvia; order Adapedonta; family Hiatellidae; genus Panopea; species Panopea generosa. The sequence goes on from CM055895.1 coordinate 21,016,207, forward strand.
TGTTAGTGGTGACTATTAGTTATGTAAGATTTTTGGAGGCTGCCTTTACGCTATAACACATATAGCTTCCACATATTTTTGCGTAAGCATCATTATATCTCCTGAAAATACCTCTCAGAACGCAGGAAATGCAATCTGGAAATTTTTTTTTCTGCTGGGACATGCCCCCCCCCCTCCCGACCCTACTAGAACCTGTTGGGCTTACACGTCATTTTAGGGTCAGCTACGCCACTGGTTTCCTTAAGTAAAACGTCTATCACAATCTTCTCTATTATTATTTACACATCAACATAATAGGCAAAATCCATGTACTGTCTTCTTTTCTTTGTTTAAAATAGCTATGGTCTATGGCTTGAACTTTCAGAGAAAATGTGTTCTTTAAGATTCCTTAAAAATGTGCTTGTAAGCCCTGTGGCACTGAGCATTTTTGGTTCAATCACGCTGGTTCAAGAACTTCAAGAGTTTGTGGTTATACAAATGCTGTGCGAGTTTGAATAATATTCTTTGAAAAATGTGGGGGATGCTATAGCTTCTACAAGAAAAAGGTTAACGGATGGACGGTGGACGATTTACCACGACATAAGCCCTGCTGGTCTTTGGCAAGTAGAGCCAAAGAAGATATCGACGGAAGGACAGAAGCGACAAAAAAATGATCAGCTGAACGGTTAATTTACAAAAGGCAATCAATACACATAAATAATCATAAATACACATAAATAATTGACTTTATTGTGTAAACACGATCTAATAAAAAAAGGTAGACGCTAGGTGGGATTGAACACCAGTCCTTATGATCCGAAATCGACGATATTAACCACTGCATTATTCCGCCTTTACTCATCAGTACTATAAATATATCTTTGGTCGGAATTACTATCCAAAATTGATTTCGGGTACATACGATTGTGCAGGGGCCCAGACTAACACGTAAGAAACTTCCAAAGCTGTCAAAAGCTGTTTGAAGCAGTCGACATCTCATTTTAAAAGTAAATTATGATCAAGTATAAAAATTATATATAAAATCAGTGACTTAATTACAGAAACTGGCAGGCTTATAGCAATATAATGTCCGCGGCACTTTTAGTATTTCTATAATAACTCTTCAATTCTTGGTCTGAATTGAACAATTTTGGTGCCAAAGTAAAGCTGATAAAATGATTACCAATTCCAATTATCGGTTTTTTAATATGTTTTTTTTCTGAATTTAAATTATTACAGATTGAAATCGAAATATGTTGAAATTTAATGGAAAAAAAAAATTTAAACAAAAAATGGTGATCTTGATTTAACAAATACTCTATATGTTAATCAGACATGTGGGAAACACTTTCCATTGCCATGCACAGGATCAAACCCGCGTCCCGTGGAATGCTATTTAAACTACACAACCACTATACTTGGGCGCAACAATAAAAATAGCTGCGGAATTCAGAACAATATCAGGCGCGTAGCGTGACAACTTTGGAAGGTACTCAGGGCAGGACGTGCGGTGGTGGTTCCAGTTCCGCTGGTGGGAGTCCAGGGAAACTTCCCACGCGGCATTTTATTTGAAATAGAAGTACAAATGATGATTTTCTTTTCTTAAGATTTTATGCTTCATTTGACTAGAACACATTACTTAAAAACTAATAACCTACATCGGGAAATGTCGGCCCGGACTGCACACTCTAACTTAGGTCGATGTTTTACATAAAGGACACAGTGGACACTGTCACTTTATGCATGGAACAGTTCATGACGAAACTTTTATGCACCTTTTTGTAACCCGCTCCTGTTGCATTTCTATTGCTTCTCTCTACTTTTAGTCTTTTCAATATTTATGCTTTGATTTGAATATTACTCAGCTGAGTATGCCTTGCTACGCGCCTGGATATATGCGTACGTTACCAACCTCCCCCTCCCTCCACCCCTCCACACACTTCATTGCCAGGGATGGTGGTTACTACCGAATTTGATAATGATCATAATGCTTAACTATAAAACATGTTTTGCTCTGATAAAACAATACGACATTAAGAGTTGGGGTTACGATATATACTGGTTGTGCACATCTTACGACATATAGCGTCAAAGGTGCGATATTTGGCGACATATGGTTTTGAGACATTAAACGTTGATACCAGCAATGCAACATATAACGTTGGTTTCGACATTAGCGTCGGTGCGGCATTTAACGCTACCATAAATAAATTTACCATCGCAGCTGAATATACAACACTAATTGTTCTGTTTTTTTTGTATTCATCATGATTACTTATTTATCATTGCGCCAATCAGCTTGCGTATTTAAACAGTATGGTAATTGCTTATTTAAATATATAGTATATATTTGAAGAACAAGTTGTAATACTGTAAAAAATATAATAATGTCCTGTGTGACGAGCCGATAAGTTCAGATTATTTGTATGTTGAAAGCAGTTTTCTCTACTTTGTTTGTAAATGTTTGCTTAAATGTAAATGGTGTTTAATCGTATGTAAAATACAATTCATTCGTTCATTAAATGTTTGCAAAAAAATACAGTTTCATTAGATTAGATTTAAACTTTCTCCAATCTCAGTCTCCATAGTTTGGCTCTCAGTCAACATCTACATTGTTTAGCTCCCAGTCAAAATCTACATTGTTTTGCTCTCAGTTAATATCTACATAGTTTGGCTCTCAGTCTACGTCTACATAGTTTGGCTCTCAGTCTACGTCTACATAGTTTGGTTCTCAGTCTCCATCTACATTATTCGGCGCTCAGTCTACATCTTCATTGTTAAGCCCCCAGCCGATATCTCAGTAGATTGTTTTGCTCTCAGTTAATATCTACATAGTTTGGCTCTCAGTCTACGTCTACATAGTTTGGTTCTCAGTCTCCATCTACATTATTCGGCTCTCAGTCTACATCTTCATTGTTAAGCCCCAAGCCGATATCTCAGTAGATTGTTTTGCTCTCAGTCGATATCTACACAGCTTGGCTATCGGTCTACGTCTACATCTACATTGTTTAGCTCCCAGTCAACATCTACATAGTTTAGATAACAGTAGTCGATATCTACATTGTTTTGCTCTCAGTCTACGTCTTCATAGTTTGGCTCTCAGTCTACATCTACATTGTTTGACTCCGAGTAAATATCTACGTTGTTTGGTTTTCAGTTAATAAAGAAGTTTGTGATAAAGAAAGAAAATTGAGCAGATATAGGACCAGGATGATTAAAGCTATAGTGTTAGAATAATCATTTACCAAAATATGAAAGCCACAGTAAATATGGACTCAGACTGGTTTGTTCAAACACCAGAAACAGAAGTTAGTGTAGTATACATAAAAAGATAGAGAGAAGACAGTGAAAGGCGCACAATCATCCACGACCGGTGACTGTAGCAATTGTAAGATAACCACATCCCAAAAGATGGGCTAACCTCAATTTCATGAGGATTTGAAAACTAGGCTATCTGCTGTACTTGCAAACTGCCAAATATAAATGGATGCTATGTACACATTTCGGGGTATTTTATACTCACCAACAAAATTTTTCAATCGGTTAAAACAATTTGCATAGCATAAAACGTATATCAAACGTATGAATTAATTCCATTTCCGGTCAACTAGAATTACTCCCCTTTCAAGATTTAACAACTTTAAAAGGTGTTAACAGTTACATTATTATTAGGCTCCAAAGTGGTGCAGTGGTTTACGCCTTTAACTGTGAATCCGGATGTCGTATGTTCAAACCGCAGTAAAGGCGAAAAAATATGAAATAAAAACAATATTTATTTTATGATTTTTTCTTAATGAAAATATTAACTATATTAAACTAACATACATTATTTAAAATACATTACACAGACACGTGATATATTTTACGGATATGCGTGTATGACACTAAACATATTAATAATAACGATGATGTTGTGTTGTGTTTGTTTTTACGTTAAAAGGCAAGTTTGATTATAAGTCTAATCTGATAATTGTTAGAAGTGACTATTAGTTATGTAAGATTTTTGGAGGCTGCCTTTACGCTATAACACATATAGCTTCCACATATTTTTGCGTAAGCATCATTATATCTCCTGAAAATACCTCTCAGAACGCAGGAAATGCAATCTGGAAATCTTTTTTTCTGCTGGGACATGCCCCCCCCCCTCCCGACCCTACTAGAACCTGTTGGGCTTACACGTCATTTTAGGGTCAGCTACGCCACTGGTTTCCTTAAGTAAAACGTCTATCACAATCTTCTCTATTATTATTTACACATCAACATAATAGGCAAAATCCATGTACTGTCTTCTTTTCTTTGTTTAAAATAGCTATGGTCTATGGCTTGAACTTTCAGAGAAAATGTGTTCTTTAAGATTCCTTAAAAATGTGCTTGTAAGCCCTGTGGCACTGAGCATTTTTGGTTCAATCACGCTGGTTCAAGAACTTCAAGAGTTTGTGGTTATACAAATGCTGTGCGAGTTTGGATAAGATTCTTTGAAAAATGTGGGGGATGCTATAGCTTCTACAAGAAAAAGGTTAACGGATGGACGGTGGACGATATACCACGACATAAGCCCTGCTGGTCTTTGGCAAGTAGAGCCAAAGAAGATATCGACGGAAGGATAGAAGCGACAAAAAAATGAACAGCTGAACGGTTAATTTACAAAAGGCAATCAATACACATAAATAATCATAAATACACATAAATAATTGACTTTATTGTGTAAACACGATCTTATAAAAAAAAAGTAGACGCTGGGTGGGATTGAACACCAGTCCTTATGATCCGATATCGACGATATTAACCACTGCACTATTCCGCCTTTACTCATCAGTACTATAAATATATCTTTGGTCGGAATTACTATCCAAAATTGATTTCGGGTACATATGATTGTGCAGGGGCACAGACTAACACGTAAGAAACTTCCAAAGCTGTAAAAAGCTGTTTCAAGCAGTCGACATCTCATTTTAAAAGTAAATTATGATCAAGTATACAAATTATACATAAAATCAGTGACTTAATTACAGAAACTGGCAGGCTTATAGCAATATAATGTCCGCGGCACTTTTAGTATTTCTATAATAACTCTTCAATTCTTGGTCTGAATTTAACAATTTTGGTGCCAAAGTAAAGCTGATAAAATGATTACCAATTCCAATTATCAGTTATTTATGTTTCTTCTGAATTTAAATTATTCTGGATTGAAATCGAAATATGTTGAAATTTAATGAAAAAAAAAAAAATTAAACAAAAAACGGTGATCTTGATTTAACAAATACTCTATATGTTTATCAGACATGTGGGAAACACTTTTCATTGTCATGCACAGGATCAAACCCGCGTCCCGTGGAATGCTAATCAAACTACACAACCACTATACTTGGGCGCCACAATAAAAATAGCCGCGGAATTCAGAACAATAATAGGCGCGTAGCGTGACAACTTTGGAAGGTACTCAGGGCAGGACGTGCGGTGGTGGTTCCAGTTCCGCTGGTGGGAGTCCAGGGAAACTTCCCACGCGGCATTTTATTTGAAATAGAAGTAGAAATGATGACTTTCTTTTCTTAAGATTTTATGCTTCATTTGACTAGAACACATTACTTAAAAACTAATAACCTACATCGGGAAATGTGCGGCCCGGACTGCACACTCTAACTTAGGTCGATGTTTTACATAAAGGACACAGTGGACACTGTCACTTTATGTATGGAACAGTTCATGACGAAACTTTTATGCACCTTTATGTAACCCGCTCTTGTTGCATTTCTATTGCTTCTCTCTACTTTTAGTCTTTTCAATATTTAGGCTTTGATTTGAATATTACTCAGCTGAGTTTGCCTTGCTACGCGCCTGGATATATGCGTACGTTAACAACCACCCCTCCCTCCACCCCTCCACACACTTCATTGTCAGGGATGGTGGTTACTACCGAATTTGATAATGATCATAATGCTTAACTATAAAACATGTTTTGCTCTGATAAAACAATACGACATTAAGAGTTGGGGTTACGACATATACTGGTTGTGCACATCTTCGTTAATATCTACATAGTTTGGCTCTCAGTCTACGTCTACATAGTGTAGATGGAGACTGAGAACCAAACTATGTAGACGTAGACTGAGAGCCAAACTATGTAGACGTAGACTGAGAGCCAAACTATGTAGATATTAACTGAGAGCAAAACAATGTAGATTTTGACTGGCAGCTAAACAATGTAGATGTTGACTGAGAGCCAAACTATGGAGATGGAGATTGGAGAAAGGTTAAATCTAATCTAATGAAACTGTATTTTTGCAAACATTTAATGAACGAATGAATGGTATTTTACATACGATAAAACACCATTTACATTTAAGCAAACATTTACAAACAAAGTAGAGAAAACTGCTTTCAACATACAACTAGTATTTGTGTCCTTGTGAGCCACTTTAAGAAGATAAATTATCTGTGTCCTTCCCTTTTCGAAGACATTTATTTCTGCCCGTGTGCGCCCCTTTACAATGATAATCAATTTATGTCCTTGTGCGCCCCCTAACAATGATAATTTATTAGTGTCTTTGTACGCCCCTTTTCAATGATAATTCATTTGTGTCCTTGTCCGCCCCTTTACAATGATAATTCATTTGTGTCCTTGTGCGCCCCCTTACAATGATAATTTATTTTTGTCATTGTGCACCACTTTATAAAGATAATTTGTTTGTGTCCTTTTGCGCAACCTTACAAAAATATTTATGTGTGTGCTTGTTCGCCCCTTTACAAAGATAAAATAGTTGTCCTTATACACCCCTTTACAGTGATAATTTATCTGTGTCCTTGTGTGCCCCTTTTCTATTATAATTTATTGGTGTTCCTCCCTTTACAAAGATAATTTAGTTGTGTCCTAGTACACCCCTTTATAAAGTTTGTGTTGTCGCCCCTTTTCAAAGATAATTGATTTGTGTCCTTGTGTGCCCCTTTGCAAAGATACTTGATTTGTGTTCTTGTGCGACCCTTACTAAGATTATTTATTTGTGTCCTTGTGCGCCCACTTACAAAGATAATTAATTTTTGTGATTGTGCGTTTCTTTACAAAGATAATTTATTGGTGTCCTTCCTTTTACAAAATAATTGATTTGTGCCCTTGTGAGCCCCTTTTTTAAAGATAATATAGTTGTGTCCTTGTGCGCCCACTTTCAAAGATAATTTATTTTTGTCATTGTGCACCCTCTTACAAAGATAATTTGTTTGTGTTCTTGTGCGTCACCTTACAAAGATAATTATTTTTTGTCGCTGTGCGTCACTTTACACAGATAATTTATTTGTGTCCTTTTCAGCCCCTTCACAAAGATAATTTATTTGTGTCATTGTGTGCCCCTTTACAAAGATAATTTGTTTGTATCCTTGTGCGCCCCTTTACACAGATAATTTATTTGTGTCCTTGAGCGCCCCTTTACAAAAATAATTGATTTGTGTCCGTGTGCACCCCTTTACATAGATAATGCAGTTGAAATGCAACCCTTTACAGTGATAATTTGTTTGTGTCCTTTTGTGCCCCTTTACAAAGATAATTTTTTTGTGATGTTGTTTGCCCTTTACAAAGATAATATAGTTATGTCTTTGTGCGCCCCCTTACAAAGATAATTTATTTGTGTCCTTGTGAGCCACTTTACAAATATAATTTATTTGTGTCCTTGTGCGCCCCTTTGCAAAGATATTTTTTTGTCCTTGTTCGCCCCTTTACAAAGATAATTTATTTGTGTCCTTGAGCTTTGTCCGTGTGCACCCCTTTACACAGATAATACAGTTGAAATGCAACCCTTTACAGTGATAATTTGTTTGTGTCCTTGTGTGCCCCTTTACAAAGATAATTTATTTGTGATGTTGTGTGCCCCTTTACAAGGATAATATAGTTATGTCTTTGTGCGCCCCCTTACAAAGATAATTTATTTGTGTCCTTGTGAGCCACTTTACAAATATAATTTATTTGTGTCCTTGTGCGCCCCTTTACAGAGATTTTTTTGTCCTTGTTCGCCCCTTTACAAAGATAATTTATTTGTGTCCTTGTGCGCCCCTTTACAAAGATATTTTTTGCGTCCTTGTGCGACACCTTACAAAGAGAATTTATTTGTGTGCTTGTGTGCCCCATTACAAAGATAATATAGTTGTGTCCATATGCGCCCCTTAACAGTGATAGTTTGTTTGTGTCCTTGTGTGCCCCTTTATAAAAATAATTTATTTGTGTGGTTGTGCGCCCCCTTACAAAGATAATATTGTTGTGTCCTTATGCGCCCTTTTACAAAGATAACTTGTTTGTGTCCTTGTGTGCCCCTTGCAAAGATAATTTATTTTTGTCCTTGTGCGCCCCTTTACACAGATAATTTATTTGTGTCCTTTTCAGACCCTTCACAAAGATAATTTGTTTGTGTCATTGTGTGCCCCTTTACAAAGATAATTTGTTTGTATCCTTGTGCGCCCCTTTACACAGATAATTTATTTGTGTCCTTTTCAGACCCTTCACAAAGATAATTTATTTGTGTCATTGTGTGCCCCTTTACAAAGATAATTTGTTTGTATCCTTGTGCGCCCCTTTACACAGATAATTTATTTGTGTCCTTGAGCGCCCCTTTACAAAGATAATTGATTTGTGTCCATGTGCACCCCTTTACACAGATAATATAGTTGAAATGCAACCCTTTACAGTGATAATTTGTTTGTGTCCTTGTGTGCCCCTTTACAAAGATAATTTATTTGTGATGTTGTGTGCCCCTTTACAAAATAATATAGTTATGTCTTTGTGCGCCCCCTTACATTTTATTTATTTGTGTCCTTGTGAGCCACTTTACAAATATAATTTATTTGTGTCCTTGTGCGCCCCTTTACAGTGATATTTTTTTGTCCTTGTGCGCCCCTGTACAGAGATAATTTATTTGTGTCCTTGTGTGCCACTTTACAAATATAATTGATTTGTGTCCTTATGCGCCCCTTTACTAAGATACTTTATTTGTGTCCCTCCCTTTACAAAGGTAATTTAAGTGCGCCTAGTGCACTCCTTTAGTAGGAGAATCTGTTTGTGTCATTGTGCGCCCCCTTACAAAGATAATATATTTGTGTCCCTGTGTGCCCTTTTACAGAGATAATTTGTTTGTGTGCCTTTGCACCCTTTTACAAAGATAATATAGTTGTGTTCTTGTGTGCCCTTTTACAGAGATAATTTGTTTGTGTGCCTTTGCACCCCTTTACAAAGATAATATAGTTGTGTTCTTGTGTGCCCTTTTACAGAGATAATTTGTTTGTGTGCCTTTGCACCCCCTTACAAAGATTATATAGTTGTGTCCTTGTGTGCCCTTTTACAGTAAAAATGTGTTTGTGTCGGTGTTCGCCCCATTACAAATAATTTGTTTGTGTTCGTGTGCGCTAATTTTCAAATATAATTTATTTGTGTCCTTGTGCGCCCCTTTACAATGATTATTTATTTGTGTCCTTTTGCAACTCTTTACAAAGATACTTTGGTTATGTCCTAGTGCAACCCTTTAGAAAGATAATTTGTTTGTATTCTTGTGCGCCCCCTTACAAAGATAATTTATTTGTGTCCATGTGCGCCCCTTTACAAAGATAATTGATTTGTGTCCTTGTGTGACCTTTACGAAAATAATTTATTTGTGTCCTCGTGCGACAACTCACAAAAATAATTAATTTTTGTCGTTGTGCGCCTTTTACAAAGATAATTTATTTGTTTCCTTCCCTTTTCAAAAATAATTGATTCGTGCCCTTGTGCGTCCCTTTAAATATATAATTTAGTTGTGTCGTTATGCAACTCTTTACAAAGATAATTGACTTGTGTCCTTGTGTGTCCCTTTACAAAGATAATTTATTTGTGTCCTTGTGCGTCCCTTTACAAAAATAATTGATTTGTTTCCTTGTGTGCCGTTTAACAAAGATAATTTATTTGTGTCATTGTGTGCCCCTTTACAAAAATAATTTATTTGTGTCCTTGGTCGCCTCTTTTCAAAGACAATTTATTTTTGTCCTTGCGCGCCCCTATACGAGGATAATTTATTGGTGTCTTTGTGCGCACTTTTATGAAGATAATTTATTTGTGTTGTGTCTGCCCCTTCACACAGATAATTTATTTGAGTCCTTGAGCGCCCCTTTACAAAGATAATTGATTTGTTTCCTTGTGCGACCCTTTACAAACATAATTTAGTCGTGTCGTTATATACCCCTTCCAATTTTACTTAACAGAGCAATAATTAAGCTGTGTTATTGCATGCCCTTTTTATACTACTCCTGCTTTAAAAAACCCCCAAAATTTAGAAATGTCCATTTGCCTTGTTTTATTACATTCCATTGCAGTCCTGTGTTACAGAGATAATTTAGCTGTGTTCTTGTGCGCCTCATTGTAATCCTACTATACAGAGATACTATGTAATGGTGGCCATGTGTGTCCTTTTGTAACTCTGCTTTACAATAATAATTACTCTGTGTCCTTGTGCACATTTTGCAATCCAGCTGTAAAGCGAGTCTACGTAATGGTGGCCATGTGTGTCCTTTATAGTACTGCTTTACAATAATAATTACTCTGTGTTTTTGTTCACCTTTTGTAATCCTGCTGTACAGAGGTACTATGTAATGGTGGCCATGTGTGTCCTTTATAGTATTGCTTTACAATAATAATTACTCTGTGTCCTTGTGCACCTTTTGTGATTCAACTGTACGGAAAGACTTTGTAATGGTGGCCATGTGTGGCCTTTATAGTATTGCTTTACAATGATAATTCTTCGTGTCCTTGTACACCTCCTTGTAATCCAGCTGTACAGAGAGACTATTTAATGGTGGCCATGTGTGTTCTCCTTTATAGTACTGCTTTACAATAATATTTACTCTGTGTCCTTGTGCACCTTTCGTAATCCAGCTGTACAGCGAAACTATGTAATGGTGGCCATGTGTGTCCTTTATAGTATTGCTTTACAATGATAAATACTCTGTGTCCTTGTGCACCTTTTGTAATCCAGCTGTACAGCGAAACTATGTAATGGTGGCCATGTGTGTCCTTTATAGTATTGCTTTACAATAATAATTGCTCTGTGTCCTTGTGCGCCTCATTGTAATCCTGCTGTACAGAGAGACTATGTAATGGTGGCCATGTCTGTCCTTTTGTAATTCTGCTTTACAATAATAATTACTCCGTGTCCTTGTGCACTTTTTGTAATCCAGCTGTACAGAGAGACTATTTAATGGTGGCCATGTGTGTTCTCCTTTATAGTACTGCTTTACAATAATAATTACTCTGTGTCTTTGTGCACCTTTTGTAATCCTGCTGTACAGCGAGACTATGTAATGGTGGCCATGTGTGTAATGGTGGCCATTTGTGTCCTTTATAGTATTGCTTAACAATAATAATTACTCTGTGTACTTGTGCGCCTCTTTTTAATCCTGCTGTACAGCAAGACTATGTAATGGTGGCCATGTGTGTCCTTAATAGTATTGCTTTACAATAATCCTGCTTCACATTGACAGACAGGCCGTTGTGCGCCCATTTGTAATCCTGCTTTACAAAGACAATTAGATCATGTCCTTGTAATCACCCTTTGTAATCCAGCTTTATAATGACAGTTAGGCGGCGCCTTTTTGTAATCCTGCTTTACAAAGACAATTAGGCCAGGTCCTTGTACGCCCATTTGTAATCCTGCTTCACATTGACAGTTAGACTGTATCCTTGTGCGTCCGTTTGTAATCCTGTTTTACAAAGACAATTAGGCCGTGTCCTTGTGCGCCCCCTTTGTAATCCTGTTTTACAAAGACAATTAGGCCGTGTCCTTGTGCGCCCCCTTTGTAATCCTGCTTTACAATGACAATTAGGCGGCGCCCCTTTGTAATCCTGTTTTACAAAGACAATTAGGCCGTGTCCTTGTGCGCCCCCTTTGTAATCCTGTTTTACAATGACAATTAGGCGGCGCCCGTTTGTAATCCTGCTTTACAAAGACAATTAGGCCATGTCCTTGTGCGCCCATTTGTAATCCTGCTTCACATTGACAGTAAGACTGTGTCCTTGTGCGCCCGTTTGTAATCCTGTTTTACAAAGACAATTAGGCCGTGTCCATGTGCGCCCCCTTTGTAATCCTGCTTTATAATGACAATTAGGCAGCGCCCCTTTGTAATCCTGCTTTACAAAGACAATTAGGCCATGTCCTTGTGCGCCCATTTGTAATCCTGCTTCACATTGACAGTAAGACTGTGTCCTTGTGCGCCCATTTGTAATCCTGCTTTACAATGATAATTAGGCCGTGTCTTTGTGCGTCCGTTTGTAATCTGCTTTACAATGACAATTAGGCTTCACCCCTTTGTAATTCATCTTTACAAAGACAATTAGGCCGTGTCCTTGTGCGCCCCCCTTTGTAATCCTGTTTTACAAAGATAATTAGGCCGTGTCCTTGTGCGCCCCCTTTGTAATCCTGTTTTATAATGACAATTAGGCGGCGCTCCTTTGTAATTCATTTTTACAAAGACAATTAGGCCGTGTCCTTGTGCGCCCATTTTGTAATCCTGTTTTACAAAGACAATTAGGCTATGTCCTTGTGCGCCCCCTTTGTAATCCTGTTTTATAATGACAATTAGGCGGCACCCCTTTGTAATTCATCTTTACAAAGATAATTAGGCCGTGTCCTTGTGCGCCCTTTGTAATCCTGCTTAATAATAATAATTAGGCCATATCCTTGTGCACCCCTTTGTAATCATGCTTTACAAAGATGATTAGGCCATGTCATTGTGTGTCACTTCGTAATCCTGCTTAACTATGATAATAAGGCCGTATCCCTGTGCGCCCGTTTGTAATCCTACTTTTCAATGATTCTTTGGCTGGGTTCTTGTGCGCCCCTTTGTAATCCTGCTTTACAATGATAATCAGGCCATGTCCTTGTGTGCCCCTTTGTAATCCTGCTTTATAAAGATAATTAGGCCGTGTCCTTATACGCCACTTTGTAATCCTGCTTTACAAAGTTAATAAGGCCGTTTTCTTGTGTGGCTACTTGTAATCCTGATTTACAATGATAATTAGGCCGTGTCCTTGTGCGGCTTTTTGTAATCTTGCTTCACTATGATAATTAGGTGGTGTCCTAGTGTGCCCCTTTGTAATCCTGCTTTACAATAATAGTTAGGCCATGTCATTTTGGGCTTTTTGTAATCCTGCTTAAGAATGATAATTAGGCAGTGGCCTTGTGCGCCTGTTTGTAATCCTGCTTTTCAATGATAATTAGGCCGTGTCCTTGTGCGCCCCTTTGTATTTCTGTTATTCAATGATAATTAGGCCGTGTCTTTGTCCGCCCGTTTGTATTTCTGTTATTCAATGATAATTAGGCCGTGTCTTTGTCCGCCCGTTTGTATTTCTGTTATTCAATGATAATTAGGCCATGTCCTTGTGCGCCCGTTTGTATTTCTGTTATTCAATGATAATTAGGCCATGTCCTTGTCCGCCCGTTTGTAATCCTGCTTTTCAATGATTATTAGGCCGTGTCCTTGTGCGCCCCTTTGTAATCCTGCTTTACAATGATAATTAGGCCGTGTCTTTGTGCGTCCGTTTGTAATCTGCTTTACAAAGACAATTAGGCCCTGTCCTTGTGCGCCCATTTGTAATACTGCTTTACAATGACAGTACGGTCGTGTCCTTGAGCGCCTCTTTGTAATCCTGCTTTACAAGGACAGTTAGGACGAGTTCTTGTGTGTCCTTTTGTAATCCTGCTTTACAAAGACAATTAGGCCCTGTCCTTGTGCGCCCATTTGTAATCCTGCTTTACAAAGACAATTAGGACCTGTCCTTGTGCGCCCCTTTGTTATCCTGATTTACAATGACAGTAAGGTCGTGTCCTTGAGCGCCCCCTTGTAATTCTGCTTTACAAGGACAGTAAGGCCGTGTCCTTGTGCGCCCCTTTGTAATCCTGCTTCACATTGACATTTAGGCCGTTTTCTTGTGCGTCCTTTTGCAATTCTGCTTCACATTGACAGTGAGGCCGTGTCCTTGTGCGCCCATTTGTAATCCTGCTTTACAAAGACAATTAGTCCCTGTCCTTGTGCACCCATTTGTAATCCTGCTTTACAATGACTATTATGCCGTGTCCTTGTGCGCTCCTTTGTTATCCTGCTTTACAATGATAATTAGGCCTTGTCCATGTGCGCACATTTGTAATCCTGCTTTACAAAGACAATTAGGCCGTGTCTTTGTGCGCCTCTTTGTAATCCTGCTTTACAATGAGAATTTGGCCGTGTGCTTTGAGGCTTTTTGTAATCCTGATTTACAAAGAAAATTAGGCCATGTCATTGTACGCCTCTTTGTAATCCTACTTTACAAAGATAATTAGGCCATGCAATTGTGCGCCCCTTTGCAATCCTGCTTTACAATGATACTTATGCTGTGTTCTTGTGCGCCCATTTGTTATTCTGCTTTAGAGTAATAAATAGTCCGTTTCCTTGTGCTCCCATTTTAATCCTGCTTTACAAAGATAATAAGTCCGTGTCCTTGTGCGTCTCTTTGTAATCTTGCTTTACAATGATAATCAGGCTGTGTCCTTGTGCTCCCATTGGTAAGCTTGCTTATCAAAGATAATTAGGCCTTGTCATTGTGTGACCAATTGTAGTCCTGCTTTTCAAGATAATAAATCCGTGCCGTTAACCCCTTTTCGATCCTGCTTTAAAAAGATAGTTTATCTAAATGCTTTGTGCAAATATAATTCATATTTGCTCGTTAATATAAAAATTATTATACCATTTGCCGTTATTTTAATGTGACAGTACAATTTTTTCTCTCCTAGAAATTGCACCAACTTTGGAACACGCTGCTGAGAAGACACCAGGTCCTGTTGAAATCCGGATGTCATCTGTAGTCGAAGCAATAAGGTCATCTCCAATCACAGCTCCAATGCCTACCCCAACTGTACCACTAAGGTCTTATCCAGTTGCAGCACCAAGGTTTACCCCAATTGAAGACTCACTATCGACTCCAATTGCAGTCCAAATACCTACTCCAATCGCAGCTCCAAGATCTATCCTAGTTGCAGTAACAAGATCTACTCCAGTTGCAGCCCCAAGACCTAGGCCAGTTGCAGCAGTCAAACCCACTCCAATTGCAGCTCCAAGACCTACGCCAATTGCAGCACCAAGATTTACTCCAATTGCAGCCCAAAGATATAGGCCAACAGCAGCACCAAGATCAAGCCATACTCCAGCTGTAGCAACAATGGCCACTCCAGGTGAAGCATCAAGGTCAACCCCAATACCAAAACCAACTTCAGTTGCAGCAGTTTCAGTACCAAGGTCTACTCCAGGTGACGCACACATGATAACACCAGTTTTAGCACAGAAGCCAAATATAGTTGCAGCTCCAAGGCCAACTACAGATGCAGCTTCAATGCCAACTCTAGGTGCAGCTCCAAGGCCAACTCCAGGTGCAGCTCCAAGGCAAACTACAGGTGCAGCTCCAATGCAAACTACAGGTGCAGCTCCAACACCAACTACAGGTGCAGCTCAAATGCCAACTCCAGTTGCAGCTCCAAGACCAACTACATGTGTAGCTATAAGGTCAACTACAGGTGCAGCTCCAGTGCCAACTCCAGGTGCAGCTCCAAGACCAACTACAGGTGCAGCTCCAATGCCAACTCCAGGTGCAGCTCCAAGGCCAACTACAGATGCAGCTCCAATGCCTAATCCAGGTGCAGCTCCAAGGCAAACTACAGGTGCAGCTCTAATGCCTACTACAGGTGCAGCTCCAAGGCCAACTACAGGTGCAACTCCAATGCCAACTCCAGATGCAGCTCCAAGGCAAACTACAGGTGCAGCTCCAATGCCAACTCCAGGTGCAGCTCCAAGGCCAACTACAGATGCAGCTCCAATGCCTAATCCAGGTGCAGCTCCAAGGCAAACTACAGGTGCAGCTCTAATGCCTACTACAGGTGCAGCTCCAAGGCCAACTACAGGTGCAACTCCAATGCCAACTCCAGGTGCAGCTCCAAGGCAAACTTTAGGTGCAGCTCCAAGGCCAACACTAGGTGCAGCTCCAATGCCAACTCCAGGTGCAGCTCCAAGGCCAACACCAGTTATAGCACAGAGGCCAAATATAGTTGCAGCTCCAAGGCCAACTACAGGTGCAGCTCCAAGGCCAACACCAGTAATAGCACAGAGGCCAAATATAGTTGCAGCTCCAAGACCAACTACAGGTGTAGCTATAAGGTCAACTACAGGTGCAGCTCCAAGGCCAACTACAGATGCAGCTTCAATGCCAACTCCAGGTGCAAATCCAATGCCAACTCCAGGTGCAGCTCCAAGGCCAACTATAGGTGCAGCTCCAATGCAAACTACAGGTGCAGCTCCAACGCCAACTACAGGTGCAGCTCAAATGCCAACTCCAGTTGCAGCTCCAAGACCAACTACAGGTGTAGCTATAAGGCCAACTACAGGTGCAGCTCCAATGCCAACTCCAAGTGCAGCTCCAAGACCAACTACAGGTGCAGCTCCAATGCCAACTCCAGGTGCAGCTCCAAGGCCAACTACAAGTGCAGCTCCAATGCCTTCTCCAGGTACAGCTCCAATGCCAACTACAGGTGCAGCTCCAATGCCTACAACAGGTGCAGCTCCAAGGCCAGCTACAGGTGCAACTCCAAGGCCAACTCCAGGTGCAGCTCCAATGCCAACTACAGGTGCAGCTCCAAGGCCAACTCTAGATGCAGCTCAAATGCCAACTCCAGGTGCAGCTCCAAGGCCAACTACAGGTGCAGCTCCAATGCCAATTCCAGGTGCAGCTCCCAGGCCAACTACAGGTGCAGCTCCAATGCTTAATCCATGTGCAGCTCCAAGGCCGAATACAGGTGCAGCTCCAATGCCTACTACAGATGCAGATCCAAGGCCAACTACAGGTGCAGCTCCAAGGCTAACTACAGGTCCAGCTTCAAGGCCAACTATAGGTGCAGCTCCAATGCCAACTCCAGGTGCAGCTCCAAGACCAACTACAGGTGCAGCTTCAATGCCAACTCCAGGTGCAGCTCCAAGGTCATCTACAAGTGCAGCTCCAAGGCCAACTCCAGGTGCATCTCCAAGGCCAACTCCAGGTGCAGCTCCAAGGCCAACTACAGGTCCAGCTTCAAGGCCAACTCTAGGTGCAGCTCCAATGCCATCTCCAGGTGCAGGTCCAAGGCCAACTACAGGTGCAGCTTCAATGCCAACTCCAGGTGCAGCTCCAAGGTCATCTACAAGTGCAGCTCCAAGGCCAACTCCAAGTGCATTTCCAAGGCCAACACCAGGTGCAGCTTCAATTCCAATTCAAGGTGCAGCTCCAATGCCAACTCTAGGTGCAGCTCAAAGGCCAACTACAGGTGCAGCTCCAATGCCCACTTCAGGTACAGCTCCAACGCTTATTCCAGGTGCAGCTGTGAGGCCAACTACAGGTGCAGCTCCAATGCCAACTCCAGGTGCAGCTTCAATGCCAACTCCAGGTGCAGCTCCAATGCCAACTACAGGTGAAGCTCCAATGACAACTCCAGGTGCAGCTGCAATGCCAACTGCAGGTGCAGCTCCAAGGCCAACTAATGGTGCAGCTCCAAGGCCAACTCCAGGTGCAGCTCCAAGGCCAACTACAGGTGCTGCTTCAAGGCCAACTCTAGGCGTAGCTCCAATGCCAACTCCAGGTGCAGCGCCAAGGCCAACTACAGGTGCAGCTCCAATGCTAACTCTAGGTGCAGCTCCAAGGCTATCTACAGGTGCAGCTCCAAGGCCAACTCCAGGTGCAGCTCCAAGGCCAACTCCAGGTGCAGCTCCAAGGCCAACTCCAGATGCAGCTTCAATGCCAACTCAAGGTGCAGCTCCAGTGCCAACTCTAAGTTCAGCTCCAAGGCCAACTACAGGTGCAACTTCAAGGTCAACCCCAGGTGCAGCTGCAATGCCCACTTCAGGTACAGCTCCAATGCCTACTCCATGTGCAGCTGCAATGCCAACTACAGGTGCAGCTCCAATGCCAACTCCAGGTGCAGCTCCAATGCCAACTCCAGGTCCAGTTCTAAGACCAACTACAGGTGTAACTGCATTGCCAACTCCATGTGCAACTCCAATGCTAACTCCAGTAGCAGCTCCTAGGCCAACTATGGGTGCATCTCTAATGCCAACTCCAGGTGCAGCTCCAATGCCAATTACAGGTGCAGCTTCAATACCAACTCCAGGTGCAGCTCTAAGACTAACTCCAGGTGCAGCTACAAGGCCAACACCAGGTGCAGCTTCAATGTCTATTCCAATCGATGCACCAGAGTTTGCTTCAATTGCAACAAAAAAGCTTGCTCAAGCTATTACACAAACGGCAATGCCAACCATATCCATGAAATTCACTGCAGTGCGCTCTCCAGACTCAGTATTAACTTCTACTCCAGTTTTAACAACACTACTTGCCTCAAGTGTAGCATCAAGCTCTGCTCCAATGCCTCCATCAGCTGTTACAACAAGGTCCCTCGCATTTGCAGCATCAATGCATACCTCAGTAACTGTTGTATCACCGAAGTCTACTCAATATCAAGATGCAGTACAATTGCCTACTACAGTTGCAACACAAGTGTCTGCCTCATACAGAGCACCAGGAATAAAGGCTGAATCTGGTAGGGCATCTGATGTTAAGGCTAGATATGAAGGCGCATCAGATGTAAAGACCAAATGTGAGAGATCACCAGATGTACAGGGTGGATCTGATAGAGCACCAGATATAAAGGTTGAATGTGATAGAATACCGGATGTAAAGGTTGCATCTGATAGAGCACCTGATATACAGGCTGAATCTGATAGAGCAACTTATCCGAAGGCTGTATCTAATAGAGCACCAGATGTAAAGGTTGAATCTGATAGAACACCAGATATAAAGGCTGGATCTGACAGGGCATCTGATGTTAAGGCTGCATCTGATAGAGCACCAGGAGTAAAGGCTGGATATGAAAGAGCATTGGATGTAAAGGCCGGATCTGATAGGGCAACTGATGTAAATACTGGATCTGATGGAGCACCAGATAGAAAGGCTAGATCTGATAAATCACTTTCTGTTAAGGCTGGATATAAAAGAAGAGCAGCCAGTGCTAAGGCTGGATCTAAAAGAGCACCTGATGTTAAAGCTGGATCTAAAACAGTACCCAGCTTTTGGGCTGACTCTGATAGTACATCTGATGTTAAGGTTGGATCTAAAAGAAAATCACCTAGTGTTAAGGCTGGCTGTGATACAGCACTTGGTGTTAAGGCTGGATTTAAAAGAAAAGCACCCAGTGCTAAGGCTGGCTCTGATATGGCACTTGATGTTATGGCTGGATCTAAAAGAAGAGCACCCAGTGCTAAGGCTGACTTTGATAGATCAGCACCTGATGTTAAAGCTGGATCTCAAAGCAGAGCACCCAGTGCTAAGGCTGGCTTTGATAGAGCACCTGATGTTAAGGCTGGATCTAAAAGAAGAGCACCCAGTGCTAAGACTGACTCTGATAGAGCAGTTGATGTTAAGGCTGCATCTACAAGAGCACACAGTGCTAAGGCTGTCTCGGATAGAGCACCTGATGTTAAGGCTGGATCTCAAAGCAGAGCACCCAGTGCTAAGGCTGGCTTTGATAGAGCACCTGATGTTAAGGCTGGATCTCAAAGCAGACCACCCAGTGCTAAGGCTGGCTTTGATAGAGCACCTGATGTTAAGGCTGGATCTAAAAGAAGAGCACCCAGTACTAAGACTGACTCTGATAGAGCACTTGATGCTAAGGCTGCATCCACAAGAGCACACAGTGCTAAGGCTGTCTCGGATAGAGCACCTGTTGTTAAGGCCGGATCCCAAAGAAGAGCACCAAGTGCTAAGGCTGACTCTGATAGAGCACTTGATGTTAAGTCTGGATTTAAAAGAAGAGCTACCAGTGCTAAGACTGACTCTGAAAGAGCACTTGATGTTAAGGCTGGATCCCAAAGAAGAGCACTCAGTGCTAAGGCTGACTTTGATAGAGCACTTGATGTTACGGCTGGCTCTACAAGAGCACACAGTGCTAAGGCTGACTGTGATAGAGCACCTGATGTTAAGGCTGGTTCTAAAAGAAGAGCACCCAGTGCTAAGACTACATCTGACAGAGCACTTGATGTTAAGGCTGGATCTACAAGAGCGCCCGTTGCTAAGACTGACTCTGATAGAGCACCTGACGTTAAGGCTGGATCTAAAAGAAGAGCACCAAGTGCTAAGACTACCTCTGATAGAGCACTTGATGTTAAGGCTGGATCTAAAAGAAGATCACTCAGTGCTAAGGCTGACTCTGATAGAGCACTTGATGTTACGGCTGGATCTAAAAAAGGAGCACTCAGTGCTAAGACTGACTTTGATAGAGCACTTGGTGTAAAGGCTGGATCTGAAAGAAAAGCACCTAGTGCTAAGTCTGACTCTGATAGAGCACCTGATGTTAAAGCTGCATCTTCAAGAGTACCCAGTGCTAAAGCTGTCTCTGATAGAGCACCTGATGTTAAGGCTGGATCCAAAAGAAGAGCACCCAGTGCTAAGGCTGACTCTGATAGAGCACTTGATGTTAAGGCTGGATCTAAAAGAAGAGCACCCAGTACTAATGTTGACTCTGATAGAGCCCCTGATGTTAAGGTTGGATCTAAAAGAAGAGCACCCAGTGCTAAGGCTGACTCTGATAGAGCACTTGATGTTCAGGCTAAATCTACAACCACACCCTGTGCTAAGGGTGGTTCTGAAAGAGACCCTGATGTAAAGGCTGGATCTAAAAGAAGAGCACTCAGTGCTAAGTCTGACTTTGATAGAGCACTTGATGTTAAGGCTGAATCTACAAGAGCACCCAGTGCTAAGGGTGGTTCTGAAAGAGCGCCTGCTGTTAAGGCTGAATCTAAAAGAAAAGCACCCCGTGCTAAGGCTGACTCTGATAGAGTACTTGATGTTAAGGCCGGATCTACAAGAGCACCCAGTGTTAAGGCTGATTCTGATAGAGCACCTGATGTTATGGCTGGATCTAAAAGAAGAGCATCCAGTGCTAAGGCTGGCTCTGATAGAGCACCTGATGTTAAGGCTGGATCTAAAAGAAGAGCACCCAGTGCTAAGGCTGACTCTGATAGAGCACTTGATGTTAAGGCTGCATCTACAAGAGCACCCAGTGCTAAGGCTGGCTCTGATAGAGCACCTGATGTAATGGCTGGATCCAAAAGAAGAGCACCCAGTGCTAATGCTGACTCTGATAGAGCACTTGATGTTAAGGCTGGATCAACAAGAGCACCCAGTACTAAGGCTGACTCCGATAGAGCACCTGATGTAATGGCTGGATCCAAAAGAAGAGCACCCAGTGCTAAGGCTGGCTCTGATAGAGCACCTGATGTAATGGCTGGATCTAAAAGAAGAACACCCAGTGCTAAGTCTAACTCTGATGGAGCACTTGGTGTTAAGGCTGGATCAACAAGAGCACCCAGTACTAAGGCTGACTCCGATAGAGCACCTGATTTTAAGGCTGGATCTAAAAGAAGAGCTCCCAGTGCTAAGGCTGGCTCTGATATAGCACTTGATGTTAAGGCTGGTTCTAAAAGAAGATCACCCAGTGCTAAGGCTGACTCTGATAGAGCACTTGATGTTAAGGCTGGATCTACAAGAGCACCCATTACTAAGGCTGGCTCTGATAGAGCACCTGATGTTAAGGCTGGATCTAAAAGAAGAGCACCCAATGCTAAGGCTGGCTCTGATAGAGCACTTGATGTTAAGGCTTGTTCTAAAAGAAGAGCACCCAATGCTAAGGCTGGCTCTGATAGAGCACTTGATGTAAAGGCTGGATGTGATAGAGCACCCGATGTACAGACTGACTCTAACAGAGCACCAGATGTAAAGAAAGCTACATTACCAGACAACTTGAAATTAAATGACCGAAAACCTCAGCCAAAGAGTTCAAAAACAAAACCCGAACGACGACGACCACCAAAAATGCAACAAAAAGTAACAGGACCATCTTCAATATTTCCATCGTTTGACAAAAAGGCAGATTCCATTGATTTAAAAGAGTCTGGAAAATCTGTTCTTTCACTTGTAAAGAAGGTGAGTGATTTCTGGATTCCAAAACGAGCCAAAAATCCACCTCAGAAACCACTCTCCCTGAAGCTACCACGGCCTCACATGTATGCTATTCCTGCTGTTGCTAAGGACGATGCTAAAAGGCGTATTTCATGGACACAAGTAAAAGGAAAGGGTAAGTGAACAAGTCTATGTGTTCTACACATACCATAGGTTCAAACTTAATTATTAAGCAGGCACGTAGCTTGGCATATTCAGTTACTCTACTGAGTAACATTTGAAATCAAAGTCTTAAAAAAAATAAAAAGGCTAAAATGTTTATAGAAGCAATAGAAAAACAGGAACAGAACAAATAGGTAACCTACTTTAAGTTTGCAGTATAAATTGTTCCATGTATTACGCAACAGTGTGTCCTTTGCGTAAAAGTGTGCAGCCCAAGAAGCCAAATCTGGGCTGACATAATATTTTGTTATGAGTTTTCAGCCCAGTGAAACATAAAAAGTTTTAAAATCAGCAGAAGCCATTTTTTATACTTCTATTTCTAAATGTTCCTCCGGACCCCCATCAGCGGAAGTGGGAATCACCCTCGCACACCTTATCCTTGAGTAACTTCCAAATGTGTCACGCTACGCCCTTGTTAAGTCATCATTTTCATACAAATTTTGGTTTTCAAACAAAGCATTACATACACGTTTATAAAAATGAATGTTACAGAGCGTTCTGCATGTCCGTGCTTTGCAATTAAGAGCATTTCAAGATCATAATCTTGATTAGCGAACTTCAATTGTAGCGATAAAGCTGGCATTTAGTTGAAACTTATTTATTTTAAACCGATTGCTAAAAAAGTAATTACAACTTATACAAATCACGCTCCAATTCTTTCTTTACTAGAACCTGTTTTAAGCATATGTGGAAAAAATGTCTTGCTCAAGAACAACACACATAGGCGTGGCAGAGGATTGAACCAATGACCCTTCGAGCATGGGGCTGCCAATGCTCTTCCACTGAACCATGCACTGGCGTTTGCATTATGAGTATGCAGCAGAGATATAATATTTTAGAACCGTCAACAAATGAATGGATTTTTTTTTACAATAAAACAGTGAATGAACAATCCTCTGCAAGAGATACATTGTTTCTGAATACTAAATAACAATAATTTTGAAACTTAAGAATCTTCCAACACTTTATGCACCAGAAGTGATAGAGCATTAATTTCACATGTTGGTGGTTTACGAGCCCATTTCTGGCTGGACAATACCAAATCCAATACCAAATGGTGCTTTTATTTGAGATGCTTGTTTCATCTAAGGCTTTTAAAGATGCACTTTCTCTGGCATATTTATACTATAGAAATCGTAAGATTAATTGATCACTTTCTGTGGCATATTTATACTATAGGAATCGTGAGATTAATTGATCACTTTCTGTGGCATATTTATACTATAGGAATCGTGAGATTAATTGATCATTTTCTGTGGCATATTTATACTATAGGAATCGTGAGATTAATTGATCACTTTCTGTGGCATATTTATACTATACGAATCATGAGATTAATTGATCACTTTCTGTGGCATATTTATACTATAGGAATCGTGAGATCAGTTAATCATTTTCTGTGCCATGTTTATACTATAGAAATCGTGAGATTAATTGATCACTTTCTGTGGCATATTTATACTATAGGAATCGTGAGATCAATTGATCACTTTCTGTGGCATATTTATACTATAGGAATCGTGAGATCAATTGATCACTTTCTGTGGCATATTTATACTATAGAAATCGTGAGATCAATTGATCACTTTCTGTGGGATATTTATACTATAGGAATCGTGAGATCAATTGATCACTTTCTGTGGCATATTTATACTATAGAAATCGTGAGTTTAATTGATCACTTTCTGTGGCATATTTATACTATAGAAATCGTAAGATTAATTGAATCACTTTCTGTGGCATATTTATACTACAGAAATCGTGAGATTAATTGATCACTTTCTGTGGCATATTTATACTACAGAAATCGTGAGTTTAATTGATCACTGTAAGTGGTAAATCAAAATAATTTTTTTTTTAAATTTTCTTGAGTAAATAAAATTTTGTAACAAAAACTGGTTTTACAATTGGGAAAGTTAGTACACATTTGTTGTTACTAATACTGAAACATTTACATATTTTGCAATAACTTTTAATAGGTGTAAATATTGTGATTAAATTTTTTAGCATTTCTTTGTACAGACAGCTGACACATAATAAATCAAGTTTTTCAGCTTTAGAAGAAAAATTCCATAACATTTTTAATTGCATATTTGTTTTGTAAAGGTCCGGCTGCCCAACAGCACTGGTCTTTGAGGGCTCCATTGTTTAACTTTAACATCCCACCATTGGGTAAGCGCCTGCTGCAGAGACATGGCGGCAGTATAACAAGCTTGCAAGAGAACTGGATCCTACCACAGGTGAAACAGATCGAAACGCTGAAACGGGAACACAACAGTGAGTATAGTCTGAAACCGGAAACTCCTTACTTAGGACTCTTGTGAAAAAATAGATTGGTTGATTAATTGAAAATTTAGCGTCATTTGTATGCCATCGAGGGCTTACAGATGATCAGTTAACCTAACCACTTTCTC
The DNA here is from genome assembly GCA_029582155.1 of Panopea generosa. NCBI lineage: Eukaryota > Metazoa > Mollusca > Bivalvia > Adapedonta > Hiatellidae > Panopea > Panopea generosa. The sequence continues at coordinate 21,040,825 of CM055895.1, forward strand.
TTGGGATCCTAGAAGGTTAACCAGTACTCAAACACACCCCATCTGATAACTTTCCCACTTAAAACAGCAGTGAGTGACGAATAATACTGAGATGCAATGTCATATATCAGTCATCAAGGAGATTTTGGCCAGGTGGGATTCAAACTCATGACCCCTGGATTGATAGTCCAATGCGCTAACGACTGAGCTAATGGGGCATCAGGAAATTGTATTTAATTATACCCACACGACACATCTCACAACTTACCAGAGGTACTGAACCATAACAGGTGTTGATAATTTTACCATTTGTGAACATGGAAAAATAAAGATGATGTTAATTTCATCATTATCATATTTGTCATCATCTGTAAAGTATGATAGAAAAACAAAAACAATATGTTTTATTGCACCAGTATTTAAAGTCCTTTAAGGGCACAAGTTGTTTTGTACTGTAGCCTGAGAATTCGGCCTGGAAAACAAAGTATGTGGCAGCCTGCATCCAACAATTAATAGTACAAAATATAGCATAGGGTTACACTGCTTGTGCGTTATTCTATGAGTATTTATGACAGTATTAATGACAGTATTTATGACAGTATTTAAAGTTGTTCTATCTTGACAACAGTCATCTCTGACCCAAAACCTTTATGTGATATTGTTTTCCAGAATGGTGGTACTACACAGATTCATTCTGAGGTCTTCCTCCACAAATAAAACTAGATATACCATATACAGTCAAACCTGTATAAGTGGTCACCTCTATTAAGCAACCACTGGTCTTAAGCAGCCAAATTTGCTATTTCCCATTTCTGTTTTCAGAGCAAATTTACCTTAATTAAGCAACCTGTCTTAAAAGGCCACTTTTGCTCCTTCCCTTGACTGGTTGCTTAAGACAGGTTTGAATGTTTATAACCTGCCATGCATTGTAAATGGCATTAAACCACATAAAACAAATCCTATTTAAAGTAGAACTGGTAAAATTGACACATACACCTTTCAAAAAGAAGTTTGGAAAGTTATAGAAATGTGCTAATTTCTCCATCTCCATTCAATGTATTCATATCCTTTGGTTATTCCTTTCCATCTACTTAACCATAATTTAACAGTGTTCGCATTTTCTGATAAAGCATTTTATTTGATTTGATCTATATTTGAATGAATCATGCATCAAAACAGTTTTGATCGTCATGTATAGTTATTTAATGTGGCAATTATGATTTTGTTCACAATTGTTACAGGTCTTTCAACATATTATTATATCATATTGGGGATATAAGAATTCCAAGGTATACTGCAGTGTTATGTTAATATAAAGAACCCTTAAACGTTTTACATGTATAATGACCTCGTTTAGTAGGTATTATCACTTTGCAGTAATACTGCCAAGTTTCAAACATTTAGTACTGAAAATTTTGACAGAATACCATTTTCTGCATGGTCATAATATACAAGCACAAGAAGTTGACCGACATGCAATTTTAATGTATTTTACTAATTTTACGAAAAAAAAATTTTTTTAACCTAGATTCAATTTTTTTTTTTTTACATCAAAACAGTCTCATGATACATTGAAGACATTATCTCAACAAAAAACATTATTCGGTACTGTGTAAATGTTAAAGAATTGCACATTTCAATCATTCATAATAAAAAAAATCAAAATTTTGTGAATTTTCATGAAATTTCAATGTAAATAAAAAAAATAATGCTTTATTTGAGGCATAAACATGACAAGATGTTGCTTTTTTAAGGAAATGTCTCCAATTCATCATTTAATACCAATGAGAGTGTAAAAAATGATTGATATTAAAATGTCAGTTCCACTTTTCAGGATTCCCAGGATTACGAGTCAAACTCAGTATGAGGGGGCAGTACAGTGTTGATATAAAACCTCCAGAAGTTAAGCTAGAGGAGTCAAAAAAAGGTACATTAATTTTGTAAAATAATAAAGAATGAATTAATGAATGAGGTTTTACGGCGTATCAACATATTATAGGTTATTCAACGCCAATAAGAAGGAAGATTCCAGATTCACTCTACATGTACAAAAAACAGCAAATTAACATGCAGATTAAAAATATACATTATCAATTGAATATGTATAATGGACCTAGAGCCTTGATACTGCAGAACTGCAGAGTTTCAGCAAATTATATCATATTACTGAAAGTGCCGCTTGCTACGACACGCATGAGCCACAGTGATTCTATTCTTGCCATCACTCATATGGCTCCCCGGAACCACACAGGGGTTAATAAGTTAACCACAATAATGAATATGACAAAAAATGATAAAATGAACATGGCACCCATTCGGAGGATTCCTACCTCTTTGCAGAGATCAATAGTGATATTATTCTTAGCCGGAACCACACAGGCTTTAAAATAATAAGAGTAATAATTAAAATGATGATACTGATACATGTAATGATAAATATGATAGAAATAGTAATTACTGGAAATAGTTTTATAGAGACCACATGTCCAAGGGCGCTAAAATGTCCTCTTTTAGCTAATTAGGGGTTGCAGAGAGAATATACAGTAAAACCTGTATATGTGGTCACCTCTATTAAGCAGCCACTTGTCTTAAGCAGCCACATTCGTTTTTCCTTTTTCTATGCTTTCAGAACAAAGTAACCTGTATTAAGCAACCATCTGTCTTAAAAGGCCACTTTTGCTCCTTCCACTGACTGGCTGCTTAAGACAGGTTTTACTGTATTGTATATATTTGTTTATACCCCACCATTTATTTAGAAGGGTAAGGGAAGACATATAGAATTGCTCTCGTCTTCGGTATATTTTGGTCAACACATTTAGTAATTTCTATAAAAATGAGCACTCATGTAAGACCCTTTTACAAGCATATTACGATATATTAGAATATGCCACATTGTTGGATATTTTAGAATATGCCACATTGTTGGATTCATTAGAATATGCCACATTGTTGGATATATTAGAATATGCCACATTGTTGGATATATTAGAATATGCCACATTGTGTGATTCATTAGAATATGCCACATTGTTACGATATATTAGAATATGCCACATTGTTGGATTCATTAGAATATGCCACATTGTTGGATATATTAGAATATGCCACATTGTTGGATATATTAGAATATGCCACATTGTTGGATATATTAGAATATGCCACATTGTTGGATTCATTAGAATATGCCACATTGTTACGATATATTAGAATATGCCACATTGTTGGATTCATTAGAATATGCCACATTGTTGGATATATTAGAATATGCCACATTGTTGGATATATTAGAATATGCCACATTGTTGGATTCATTAGAATATGCCACATTGTTGGATTCATTAGAATATGCCACATTGTTGGATATATTAGAATATGCCACATTGTTGGATATATTAGAATATGCCACATTGTTGGATATATTAGAATATGGCACATTGTTACGATATATTAGAATATGCCACATTGTTGGATTCATTAGAATATGCCACATTGTTGGATATATTAGAATATGCCACATTGTTGGATATATTAGAATATGCCACATTGTTGGATTCATTAGAATATGCCACATTGTTGGATTCATTAGAATATGCCACATTGTTGGATATATTAGAATATGCCACATTGTTGGATATATTAGAATATGCCACATTGTTGGATTCATTAGAATATGCCACATTGTTGGATATATTAGAATATGCCACATTGTTGGATATATTAGAATATGCCACATTGTTGGATTCATTAGAATATGCCACATTGTTGGATTCATTAGAATATGCCACATTGTTGGATATATTAGAATATGCCACATTGTTGGATATATTAGAATATGCCACATTGTTGGATATATTAGAATATGGCACATTGTTACGATATATTAGAATATGCCACATTGTTGGATTCATTAGAATATGCCACATTGTTGGATATATTAGAATATGCCACATTGTTACGATATATTAGAATATGCCACATTGTTGGATTCATTAGAATATGCCACATTGTTGGATATATTAGAATATGCCACATTGTTGGATATATTAGAATATGCCACATTGTTGGATATATTAGAATATGCCACATTGTTGGATATATTAGAATATGCCACATTGTTGGATTCATTAGAATATGCCACATTGTTACGATATATTAGAATATGCCACATTGTTGGATATATAAGAATATGCCACATTGTTACGAAATATTAGAATATGCCACATTGTTGGATTTTAGTAAATTCTATAAAAATGAGCACTCATATTAGATCATTTTACAAGCATACATGTATAACAGTATGTTAGAATATGCCACATTGTTGGATTACGATATATTAGAATATGCCACATTGTTACGATATATAAGAATATGTCACATTGTTGGATTACGATATATTAGAATATGCCACATTGTTACGATATATTACAATATGCCACATTGTTGGATTTTTTTTTCAGAGCGAAACAACTCTGCCACAAAAGGCACGTTATTGTTCAACATGATCATGTCTACCGCGCGTGGTCTTGTCAACAGGGGGCGGCAGAGCCTTCATCGTCATTTGACCAATATTCCAAAAGATCAACCACTGCAGGAGAAAACAAACACTAGAAATACCTGGAAGAAAACATTTTCTTGTTGTGTGCGCAAACAAAACCAGGACGAGTAGATATTTATAACGGAATGTTTACATTCGGATGGATATTTGGAAATCAAAAATGGTTTCAATCAATCTGTTTTAATAAAGTTTCAAAACAAAACATAATACTATGAGCAATGAGAGAACAATAAATTAGCAAAGAACATCATAAGACACTTGTATAAAAAACGATCAAAGTTTTAATTGAATTAAATTATGTAATGAATTATTTGTTTGCATTAAATTGATTTTATAAAGGTTTTATTTCATTTCTTCTTTCACATCTTTATATATTCATACCATCGGTATGTCAGATATCGTATTCTGTAAACAGATACTGCGAATATATTCATACAATCGGTATGGCAGATATCGTAATCTGTAAACAGATACTGAGTATATATTTATACCTCGGTATGGCAGATATCGTAGTCTGTAAACAGATACTGAGTATATATTCATACCTCGGTATGGCAGATATCGTAATCTGTAAACAGATACTGAGTATATATTTATACCTCGGTATGGCAGATATCGTAGTCTGTAAACAGATACTGAGTATATTTTCATACCATCGGTATATCAGATATCGTAATCTGTAAACAGATACTGAGTTTATATTCATACCTCGGTATGGTAGATATCGTAATCTGTAAACAGATACTGAGTATATATTCATACCATCGGTATATAAGATATCGTAATCTGTCAACAGATACTGAGTATATATTCATACCATCGCTATGTCAGATATCGTAATCTGTAAACAGATACTGAGTATATATTCATACCTCGGTATGGCATATAACGTAATATGTAAACAGATACTGCGTATATATTCATACCTCGGTTTGTCAGATATCGTTGTGATACTTGTTTTGATCAGCTTAATCAATTTTTACCAGTTGATGTAAGTTGTATTAATTTTTACCAGTTTATATCAGCTTCATTAATTGATACCAGTTTATATCAGCTTGATTAATCAATACACTTTATAGCAATCTAAGTGAGCTGATTTGAACTGCTCTTGAATTCACTTCCTTGCTAGAAAAAAAACACTGAGTGTTGTTTGTTCGAGCTGGAGATTGAACACGATTAATCTAGCATTGGCGGTCAAACATCTATCCACTGCAATACCACCTCGCTTTATTGGCCGTTGTGAAATACAGTTTATTTCATTCAAATTTGAAATATTGAAAAAAATTGAACATGAACACACGATCTATAATTAACTCGGTATTAAAATTGTAATCCTGTAATTATTTTATAAAATATTTACGTAAAGCAAAAGTAAGAACGCGTTCACATACGTGAAAAAGTTGATTTGATTGTGGTCCCCACTAGCTGCAAATTTGCATCTGGAGTAAATTTACTCATATACGTGAACGCGTTCAGGTAACCGTATTTGCTCCTTTGAGAAAATGTTCACCCTATGCTTATGCATGCTCCTGTTTGCAAACAGGCGCAAGTGTACTCGACTTTAAAGCAATGAAGTAAGGGAATGTGTATGTACATACACACTGGAATAAGGAATCAGAATAACTACTACCAATATAAGGCACACAAAAACGAAATTTAGGTATACGCATATAGGCGGGAAGGATATGATTTTTTTCTTCAAATTGTTAATTATCCTGGGAGTATCTTCCAAATGAGTTTAATGTCAGTTTACATCCAATTTTGCTGCATGATTGCAGAAGTATCAAACGTTTATATTCGTTATGAATTTCCAGTTCAATATCCGGATTGAAGAAGAAATAGGAATCTGGCGCCAAATAAAGTACCAAATTTATTATATATTTTTAAGATTGTATCTTCCTAAAATTGTAACAGCATATGTCTCAGGTCGGTTGGATTCATCATGCTTTCATTCCATGCTGGATGTTTTCATTCCGTGCTGAATGTTTTCATTCTGTTTTCATTCCATGCTAGATGCTTTCATTCCGTGCTGGATGTTTCCATTCTGTTTTCATTCCGTGCTGGATGATTTTATTCTGTTTTCATTCCGTGCTGGATGTTTTCATTCCATTTTCATTCAATGCTAGATGTTTTCATTCCGTGCTGGATGTTTTCATTCCGTTTTCATTCCGTGCTAGATGTTTTCATTCCATGCTGGATGTTGATGTTTTCATTACGTGCTAGCTGTTGATGTTTTCATTCCGTGCTGGATGTTTTCATTCCGTTTTCATTCCGTGCTGGATGTTTCATTTTGTTTTCATTCCGTGCTGGATGTTTTGATTCTGTTTTCATTCCGTGCTGGATGTTTTCATTCTGTTTTCATTCCGTGCTGAATATTTTCATTCCGTGCTGGATGTTGATGTTTTCATTCCGTGCTGGATGTTTTGATTCTGTTTTCATTCCGTGCTGGATGTTTTCATTCCGTTTTCATTCCTTACTAGATGTTTTTATTCCATGCTGGATGTTTTCATTTCGTGCTGGATGTTTTCATTCTGTTTTCATTTCATGCTAGATGTTTTCATTCCATGCTGGATGTTGATGTTTCATTACGTGCTAGATGTTGATGTTTTCATTCCGTGCTGGATGTTTTCATTCTGTTTTCATTCCGTGCTGGCTGTTTCATTTTGTTTTCATTCCGTGCTGGATGTTGATGTTTCCATTCAGTGCGGAATGTTTTCATTGTTTTCATTCCGTGCTGGATGTTTTCATTCTGTTTTCATTCCGTGCTGAATATTTTCATTCCGTGCTGGATGTTGATGTTTTCATTCCGTGCTGGATGTTTTCATTCTGTTTTCATTACGTGCTGGATGTTTTTATTCCGTTTTCATTCCATGCTAGATATTTTCATTCCGTGCTTGATGTTTTAATTCCGTTTTCATTCCATGCTAGATGTTTTCATTCCATGCTGGATGTTGATGTTTTCATTACGTGTTAGATGTTGATGTTTTCATTCCGTGCTGGATGTTTTCATTCTGTTTTCATTCCGTGCTGGATGTTTCATTTTGTTTTCATTCCGTGCTGGACGTTGATGTTTTCATTCCGTGCTGGATGTTTTCATTCTGTTTTCATTCCGTGATGAATATTTTCAATTCGTGCTGGATGTTGATGTTTTCATTCCGTGCTGGATGTTTTCATTCTATTTTCATTCCATGCTGGGTGTTTTCATTCCGTGCTGGATGTTTTCATTCTATTTTCATTCCATGCTGGGTGTTTTCATTCCGTGCTGGATGTTTCCATTCTGTTTTCATTCCGTGCTGGATGCTTTCATTCTGTTTTCATTCCGTGCTGGATGTTTTCATTCTGTTTTCATTCCATGCTGGGTGCTGGGATGTTGAATTTTGTCAATGTCTTTCTGTGATATCATATCAGAATTACAATTAGTGGTATTCTTTAGATGATATCATTCTTCATTTGTATGTGATCACTTTAAATATTTACATTTTTACGACTGTGTCATTTTCTTTTTAGTATAAGAATTATACTTTTAAGTTAAGGACCCAATATTCGGAATAAGCGTATTCATGTCGCTTATATTGATCATCCAAGGTAACAGAAATGTGGCTGTTTAAGAAGACAAGTAGTTGCTTAATAGATTAACCACTAACACAGGTTTGACTATATATATATATATATATATATATATATATATATATATATAATGCCCGTATAATAACAATCTAGGAAGCTCCAAGTTCCGTTAGCGTCGGCATTTGTTTGCATTTCGTATTGGCAACTGCTGTAACCTTATTACTGTTTATATATAATTTAAATATATATATATATATATATATATATATATATATATATATATATATATATATATATACATCCCATTTTGCTGCATTAAATAAATAAAAAAGAACAAGGTTTATTTAGCACCATTACTCTAACGAAAGGACTTCTAGTATCCAAATGGGAGCGTTCTACCAAGAAGCTCGCGGTTAGACGTTGTTCCGATTGGCGACGTTGACAAACATGTGACATACCGACGTCACGTGAGTGCTATACTATTACGTCATTAGTTACCACCTTGGTAACATATTAGGACGTTGTCGATATTTTCCCCAGTTAAATTCTTTATTTGATAGAGAAAATGACGGAATATTTGTCTCCTATTCAACGTAAATATGGATAATGGGTAACGTGTATAGTCGCGGCACTAAGTCGCCGGAGAATGCGGCAGATTCTCCGAAAACGAAGAAAAGCGCGGGGAGTTGGTTTCGAAAGAAGATTCTGCATAAAAATTCTCCAAAAGTTGGCTCCGCCGTAATATTGTCAGGTGTCCCAAACCAGGGTACAGACACAATAGAAGAAATGGCAGAAGGTACGTTGGTAATAGTGGTTTTCATGGCTACTACTGTATGTGTGTCAATGTGTGTATCCCTCCTATGTCACACAGAACAAGGCAACATTGGTGTTGGGCGATTCAGTTAATGCTGCGGGTAACCTAACTGTATGTACCTTTATAATACTGCTTTACAGAGCTTTTATAACTGTGTGTACCTTTATAATACTGCTTTACGGAGATAATCTTACGGTGTGTGTCTTTATTATACTGCTTAACAGAGATAATCTTAATGTGTGTTTCTTTATTATACTGCTTAACAGAGATAATCTTACTGTGTGTTTCTTTATAGTACTGCTTTACAGAGATACTCTAACTGTGTGTTCCTTTATAATACTGCTTAACAGAGATTATCTTACTGTGTGTTTCTGTATTATACTGATTTACAAAGATAATGTAACTGTGTGTTCGTTTATAATAATGCTTAACAGAGATAATCTAACTGTGTGTTTCTTTATTATACTGCTTAACAGAGATAATCTTACTGTGTGTTTCTTTATTATACTGCTTAACAGAGATAATCTAACTGTGTGTTTCTTTATTATACTGCTTAACAGAGATAATCTAACTGTGTGTTTCTTTATTATACTGCTTAACAGAGATAATCTTACTGTGTGTTCGTTTATAATAATGCTTAACAGAGATAATCTAACTGTGTGTTTCTTTGTTATACTGCTTAACAGAGATAATCTTACTGTGTGTTTCTTTATTATACTGATTTACAAAGATAATTTAACTGTGTGTTCCTTATAATAATGCTTAACAGAGATAATCTAACTGTGTGTTCCTTTATAATACTGCTTTACCGAGATAATATAATTGTGTGTTCCTTTACAATACTGCTTAACAGAGATAATCTTACTGTGTGTTTCTTTATTATACTGATTTACAAAGATAATGTAACTGTGTGTTCCTTTATAATAATGCTTAACAGAGATAATCTAACTGTGTGTTTCTTTATTATACTAATTTACAAAGATAATGTTATGGTGAGTTCTTTAATAATACTGCTTTACAGAGATAATCTAACTGTGTGCTCCTTTATAATACTGCTTTACAGAGATAATCTAACTGTGTGCTCCTTTATAATACTGCTTAACAGAGATAATATAACGGTGTGTTCCATTATAATACTGCTTTACAGAGATAATCTAACGGTGTGCTCCTTTATGATACTGCTTAACAGAGATAATCTAACTGTGTGTTTCTTTATTATACTGATTTACAGAGATAATCTAACTGTGTGTTTCTTTATTATACTGATTTACAGAGATAATCTAACAGTGTGCTCCTTAATAATACTGCTTTACAAAGATGATCTAACAGTGTGTTCCATTATATAACTGCTTTACAGAGAGATAATCTAACTCTGTGTTCCTTTATAAAACTGCTTAACAGAGATAATCTTAATGTGTGTTTCTTTATTATACTGATTTACAAAGATAATATAACTGTGTGTTCCTTTATAATACTGCTTAACAGAGATAATCTAACTGTGTGTTTCGTAATTATACTGATTTACAAAGATAATCTTACGATGAGTTCCTTTATAATACTGCTTAACAGAGATAATCTAACGGTGAGCTCCGTTATAATACTGCTTTACAAAGATAATCTTACTGTGTGCTCCTTTATAATACTGCTTTACAGAGATAATCTAACGGTGTGTTCCTTTATGATACTGCTTTACAGAGATAATCTAACGATGTGTTCCATTATAATACTGCTTAACAGAGATAATCTAACTGTGTGTTTCTTTATTATACTGATTTACAAATATAATCTTACGGTGAGCTTCGTTAAAATACTGCTTTACAAAGATAATCTAACTGTGTGCTCCTTTATAATACTGCTTTACAAAGATAATCTAACTGTGAGTTCCTTTATAATACTGCTTTACAGAGATAATCTAACGGTGAGCCCCGTTATAATACTGCTTTACAGAGATAATATTATTGTGTGCTCCTTTATAATACTGCTTTACAGAGATAATCTAACGGTGTGTTCCTTTATGATACTGCTTTACAGAGATAATATAACGGTGTGCTCCTTTATAATACTGCTTTACAGTGATAATCTAACGGTGTGTTCCTTTATGATACTGCTTTACAGAGATAATATAATGGTGTGCTCCTTTATGGTACTGCGTTACAGTGATAATCTAACTGTGTGTTCCTTTATAATACTGCTTTACAGAGATAATATAACTCTGTGTTCCTTTATTATACTGCTTTACAGAGATAATCTAACTGTGTGCTCATTAATAACACTTTTTTACAGAGATAATCTAACGGTGCGCTCCTTGATGATACTGCTTTACAGAGATAATATAACGTTGTATTCCTTTATGATATTGCTTTACAGAGATAATATAACGGTGTGCTCCTTTATGATACTGCTTTACAGAGATAATCTCACGCTCTGCTCCTTTATAATACTGTTTTACAGAGATTTTTTAACTGAGCACTGTTTGTCAAAGGTAATTTAACTGTATCCTTGTGCTCACGTTCGTTATTCTTATAATTTAAAAAAATATTGAAATGTGTCCTTGAGGGCTTCTTTGAAATCTTGTTTGAAAATATACTTTATCTTGTGTCCTTGTGAATCTCTTTGTAGTTTTGCAAAACAAAAACAATTTAGCTGTGTCCTTTTGCGTTCTTTAATGTTCCCCTTCATAGTCATATTTTACAAAGAATATTAAACTGTGTTCAGATATAATTTGGCTGTGTCAGTGTGCGCCACTTTGATACACTGGATTACAAAGATAACTATTAGGTATGTTTATCTGCGAACATTAATCACAGTTTCTATTACATTTTATATCCTGTATTACGAAAATAATTTAGCTGTGTCTAAATGCGTTCTAATAATCTCATAATATTGTAAGCATTTTTTTTTACAAATATAATTTATTTGTGTTTTCGTGCGTTCCTTTAAAAAATATAATTTAGTTGTGTCCTTGCTCGTACCTTTACAAACATAATTTATTTGTGTCCTTGTGCGCCCCTTTACAAAATAATTTAGTTATGTCGTCGTGCGACACTTTACAAATATAACTTGTTTGTGTCGTTGTGCGCCCTCTGACAAAGATAATTAATTTTGGTACTTGTGAGCCACTTTACAAAAATAATTTGGTTGTGTCGTTGTGCGCAACTTTACAAAGATACTTTGTTTGTGTTGTTGTGCGCCCCTTTACAAAGATCATTTATTTGTGTCCTTGTGCGCCCCCTTACAAAGATTATTTATTTGTGTTGTGCGTCCATTTACAATGATAATTTGTTTATGTCCTAATGCGCTCCCTTACAAAGATAATTTATTTCAGCATATAACGTTGGTTTCGACATTAGCGTCGGTGCGGTACTTAACGCTACCAAAAACAGATTTACCATCGCAGCTGAATATACAACACATAATTTTTTTTTTTGTATTCATCATGATTACTTATTTATCATTGAGCCAATCAGCTTGCGTATTTAAACAGTATGGTAATTGCTTATTTAAATATATAGTGTATATTTGAAGAACAAGTTGTAATACTGTAAAAAATATAATAATGTCCTGTGTGACGAGCCGATAAGTTCAGATTATTTGTATGTTGAAAGCAGTTTTCTCTACTTTGTTTGTAAATGTTTGCTTAAATGTAAATGGTGTTTTATCGTATGTAAAATACAATTCATTCGTTCATTAAATGTTTGCAAAAAAATACAGTTTCATTAGATTAGATTTAAACTTTCTCCAATCTCAGTCTCCATAGTTTGGCTCTCAGTCAACATCTACATTGTTTAGCTCCCAGTCAAAATCTACATTGTTTTGCTCTCAGTTAATATCTACATAGTTTGGCTCTCAGTCTACGTCTACATAGTTTGGCTCTCAGTCTACGTCTACATAGTTTGGTTCTCAGTCTCCATCTACATTATTCGGCGCTCAGTCTACATCTTCATTGTTAAGCCCCCAGCCGATATCTCAGTAGATTGTTTTGCTCTCAGTTAATATCTACATAGTTTGGCTCTCAGTCTACGTCTACATAGTTTGGTTCCCAGTCTCCATCTACATTATTCGGCTCTCAGTGTACATCTTCATTGTTAAGCCCCAAGCCGATATCTCAGTAGATTGTTTTGCTCTCAGTCGATATCTACACAGCTTGGCTATCGGTCTACGTCTACATCTACATTGTTTAGCTCCCAGTCAACATCTACATAGTTTAGATAACAGTAGTCGATATCTACATTGTTTTGCTCTCAGTCTACGTCTTCATAGTTTGGCTCTCAGTCTACATCTACATTGTTTGACTCCGAGTAAATATCTACGTTGTTTGGTTTTCAGTTAATAAAGAAGTTTGTGATAAAGAAAGAAAATTGAGCAGATATAGGACCAGGATGATTAAAGCTATAGTGTTAGAATAATCATTTACCAAAATATGAAAGCCACAGTAAATATGGACTCAGACTGGTTTGTTCAAACACGAGAAACAGAAGTTAGTGTAGTATACATAAAAAGATAGAGAGAAGACAGTGAAAGGCGCACAATCATCCACGACCGGTGACTGTAGCAATTGTAAGATAACCACATCCCAAAAGATGGGCTAACCTCAATTTCATGAGGATTTGAAAACTAGGCTATCTGCTGTACTTGCAAACTGCCAAATATAAATGGATGCTATGTACACATTTCGGGGTATTTTATACTCACCAACAAAATTTTTCAATCGGTTAAAACAATTTGCATAGCATAAAACGTATATCAAACGTATGAATTAATTCCATTTCCGGTCAACTAGAATTACTCCCCTTTCAAGATTTAACAACTTTAAAAGGTGTTAACAGTTACATTATTATTAGGCTCCAAAGTGGTGCAGTGGTTTACGCCTTTAACTGTGAATCCGGATGTCGTATGTTCAAACCGCAGTAAAGGCGAAAAAAACATAAAATAAAAACAATATTTATTTTATGATTTTTTCTTAATGAAAATATTAACTATATTAAACTAACATACATTATTTAAAATACATTACACAGACACGTAATATATTTCACGGATATGCGTGTATGACACTAAACATATTAATAATAACGATGATGTTGTGTTGTGTTTGTTTTTACGTTAAAAGGCAAGTTTGATTATAAGTCTAATCTGATAATTGTTAGTGGTGACTATTAGTTATGTAAGATTTTTGGAGGCTGCCTTTACTCTATAACACATATAGCTTCCACATATTTTTGCGTAAGCATCATTATATCTCCTGAAAATACCTCTCAGAACGCAGGAAATGCAATCTGGAAATCTTTTTTTCTGCTGGGACATGCCCCCCCCCCTCCCGACCCTACTAGAATCTGTTGGGCTTACACGTCATTTTAGGGTCAGCTACGCCACTGGTTTCCTTAAGTAAAACGTCTATCACAATCTTCTCTATTATTATTTACACATCAACATAATAGGCAAAATCCATGTACTGTCTTCTTTTCTTTGTTTAAAATAGCTATGGTCTATGGCTTGAACTTTCAGAGAAAATGTGTTCTTTAAGATTCCTTAAAAATGTGCTTGTAAGCCCTGTGGCACTGAGCATTTTTGGTTCAATCACGCTGGTTCAAGAACTTCAAGAGTTTGTGGTTATACAAATGCTGTGCGAGTTTGGATAATATTCTTTGAAAAATGTGGGGGATGCTATAGCTTCTACAAGAAAAAGGTTAACGGATGGACGGTGGACGATTTACCACGTCATAAGCCCTGCTGGTCTTTGGCAAGTAGAGCCAAAGAAGATATCGACGGAAGGACAGAAGCGACAAAAAAATGATCAGCTGAACGGTTAATTTACAAAAAGCAATCAATACACATAAATAACCATAAATACACATAAATAATTGACTTTATTGTGTAAACACGATCTAATAAAAAAAGTAGACGCTAGGTGGGATTGAACACCAGTCCTTATGATCCGAAATCGACGATATTAACCACTGCACTATTCCGCCTTTACTCATCAGTACTATATATATATCTTTGGTTGGAATTACTATCCAAAATTGATTTCGGGTACATACGATTGTGCAGGGGCCCAGACTAACACGTAAGAAACTTCCAAAGCTGTCAAAAGCTGTTTGAAGCAGTCGACATCTCATTTTAAAATAAATTATGATCAAGTATAAAAATTATATATAAAATCAGTGACTTAATTACAGAAACTGGCAGGCTTATAGCAATATAATGTCCGCGGCACTTTTAGTATTTCTATAATAACTCTTCAATTCTTGGTCTGAACTGAACAATTTTGGTGCCAAAGTAAAGCTGATAAAATGATTACCAATTCCAATTATCAGTTTTTTAATATGTTTTTTTCTGAATTTAAATTATTACGGATTGAAATCGAAATATGTTGAAATTTAATGAAAAAAAAAATTTAAACAAAAAATGGTGATCTTGATTTAACAAATACTCTATATGTTAATCAGACATGTGGGAAACACTTTCCATTGCCATGCACAGGATCAAACCCGCGTCCCGTGGAATGCTATTCAAACTACACAACCACTATACTTGGGCGCAACAATAAAAATAGCTGCGGAATTCAGAACAATATCAGGCGCGTAGCGTGACAACTTTGGAAGGTACTCAGGGCAGGACGTGCGGTGGTGGTTCCAGTTCCGCTGGTGGGAGTCCAGGGAAACTTCCCCCGCGGCATTTTATTTGAAATAGAAGTACAAATGATGATTTTCTTTTCTTAAGATTTTATGCTTCATTTGACTAGAACACATTACTTAAAAACTAATAACCTACATCGGGAAATGTCGGCCCGGACTGCACACTCTAACTTAGGTCGATGTTTTACATAAAGGACACAGTGGACACTGTCACTGTATGCATGGAACAGTTCATGACGAAACTTTTATGCACCTTTTTGTAACCCGCTCCTGTTGCATTTCTATTGCTTCTCTCTACTTTTAGTCTTTTCAATATTTATGCTTTGATTTGAATATTACTCAGCTGAGTATGCCTTGCTACGCGCCTGGATATATGCGTACGTTACCAACCTCCCCCTCCCTCCACCCCTCCACACACTTCATTGCCAGGGATGGTGGTTACTACCGAATTTGATAATGATCATAATGCTTAACTATAAAACATGTTTTGCTCTGATAAAACAATACGACATTAAGAGTTGGGGTTACGATATATACTGGTTGTGCACATCTTACGACATATAGCGTCAAAGGTGCGATATTTGGCGACATATGGTTTTGAGACATTAAACGTTGATACCAGCAATGCAACATATAACGTTGGTTTCGACATTAGCGTCAGTGCGGCATTTAACGCTACCATAAAGAAATTTACCATCGCAGCTGAATATACAACACTAATTGTTCTGTTTTTTTTGTATTCATCATGATTACTTATTTATCATTGCGCCAATCAGCTTGCGTATTTAAACAGTATGGTAATTGCTTATTTAAATATATAGTGTATATTTGAAGAACAAGTTGTAATACTGTAAAAAATATAATAATGTCCTGTGTGACGAGCCGATAAGTTCAGATTATTTGTATGCTGAAAGCAGTTTTCTCTACTTTGTTTGTAAATGTTTGCTTAAATGTAAATGGTGTTTTATCGTATGTAAAATACAATTCATTCGTTCATTAAATGTTTGCAAAAAAATACAGTTTCATTAGATTAGATTTAAACTTTCTCCAATCTCAGTCTCCATAGTTTGGCTCTCAGTCAACATCTACATTGTTTAGCTCCCAGTCAAAATCTACATTGTTTTGCTCTCAGTTAATATCTACATAGTTTGGCTCTCAGTCTACGTCTACATAGTTTGGCTCTCAGTCTACGTCTACATAGTTTGGTTCTCAGTCTCCATCTACATTATTCGGCGCTCAGTCTACATCTTCATTGTTAAGCCCCCAGCCGATATCTCAGTAGATTGTTTTGCTCTCAGTTAATATCTACATAGTTTGGCTCTCAGTCTACGTCTACATAGTTTGGTTCCCAGTCTCCATCTACATTATTCGGCTCTCAGTGTACATCTTCATTGTTAAGCCCCAAGCCGATATCTCAGTAGATTGTTTTGCTCTCAGTCGATATCTACACAGCTTGGCTATCGGTCTACGTCTACATCTACATTGTTTAGCTCCCAGTCAACATCTACATAGTTTAGATAACAGTAGTCGATATCTACATTGTTTTGCTCTCAGTCCACGTCTTCATAGTTTGGCTCTCAGTCTACATCTACATTGCTTGACTCCGAGTAAATATCTACGTTGTTTGGTTTTCAGTTAATAAAGAAGTTTGTGATAAAGAAAGAAAATTGAGCAGATATAGGACCAGGATGATTAAAGCTATAGTGTTAGAATAATCATTTACCAAAATATGAAAGCCACAGTAAATATGGACTCAGACTGGTTTGTTCAAACACGAGAAACAGAAGTTAGTGTAGTATACATAAAAAGATAGAGAGAAGACAGTGAAAGGCGCACAATCATCCACGACCGGTGACTGTAGCAATTGTAAGATAACCACATCCCAAAAGATGGGCTAACCTCAATTTCATGAGGATTTGAAAACTAGGCTATCTGCTGTACTTGCAAACTGCCAAATATAAATGGATGCTATGTACACATTTCGGGGTATTTTATACTCACCAACAAAATTTTTCAATCGGTTAAAACAATTTGCATAGCATAAAACGTATATCAAACGTATGAATTAATTCCATTTCCGGTCAACTAGAATTACTCCCCTTTCAAGATTTAACAACTTTAAAAGGTGTTAACAGTTACATTATTATTAGGCTCCAAAGTGGTGCAGTGGTTTACGCCTTTAACTGTGAATCCGGATGTCGTATGTTCAAACCGCAGTAAAGGCGAAAAAAACATAAAATAAAAACAATATTTATTTTATGATTTTTTCTTAATGAAAATATTAACTATATTAAACTAACATACATTATTTAAAATACATTACACAGACACGTGATATATTTCACGGATATGCGTGTATGACACTAAACATATTAATAATAACGATGATGTTGTGTTGTGTTTGTTTTTACGTTAAAAGGCAAGTTTGATTATAAGTCTAATCTGATAATTGTTAGTGGTGACTATTAGTTATGTAAGATTTTTGGAGGCTGCCTTTACGCTATAACACATATAGCTTCCACATATTTTTGCGTAAGCATCATTATATCTCCTGAAAATACCTCTCAGAACGCAGGAAATGCAATCTGGAAATCTTTTTTTCTGCTGGGACATGCCCCCCCCCTCCCGACCCTACTAGAATCTGTTGGGCTTACACGTCATTTTAGGGTCAGCTACGCCACTGGTTTCCTTAAGTAAAACGTCTATCACAATCTTCTCTATTATTATTTACACATCAACATAATAGGCAAAATCCATGTACTGTCTTCTTTTCTTTGTTTAAAATAGCTATGGTCTATGGCTTGAACTTTCAGAGAAAATGTGTTCTTTAAGATTCCTTAAAAATGTGCTTGTAAACCATGTGGCACTGAGCATTTTTGGTTCAATCACGCTGGTTCAAGAACTTCAAGAGTTTGTGGTTATACAAATGCTGTGCGAGTTTGGATAATATTCTTTGAAAAATGTGGGGGATGCTATAGCTTCTACAAGAAAAAGGTTAACGGATGGACGGTGGACGATTTACCACGACATAAGCCCTGCTGGTCTTTGGCAAGTAGAGCCAAAGAAGATATCGACGGAAGGACAGAAGCGACAAAAAAATGATCAGCCAGCTGAACGGTTAATTTACAAAAGGCAATCAATACACATAAATAACCATAAATACACATAAATAATTGACTTTATTGTGTAAACACGATCTAATAAAAAAAGTAGACGCTAGGTGGGATTGAACACCAGTCCTTATGATCCGAAATCGACGATATTAACCACTGCACTATTCCGCCTTTACTCATCAGTACTATATATATATCTTTGGTCGGAATTACTATCCAAAATTGATTTCGGGTACATACGATTGTGCAGGGGCCCAGACTAACACGTAAGAAACTTCCAAAGCTGTCAAAAGCTGTTTGAAGCAGTCGACATCTCATTTTAAAAGTAAATTATGATCAAGTATAAAAATTATATATAAAATCAGTGACTTAATTACAGAAACTGGCAGGCTTATAGCAATATAATGTCCGCGGCACTTTTAGTATTTCTATAATAACTCTTCAATTCTTGGTCTGAATTGAACAATTTTGGTGCCAAAGTAAAGCTGATAAAATGATTACCAATTCCAATTATCAGTTTTTTAATATGTTTTTTTCTGAATTTAAATTATTACGGATTGAAATCGAAATATGTTGAAATTTAATGAAAAAAAAAAATTAAACAAAAAATGGTGATCTTGATTTAACAAATACTCTATATGTTAATCAGACATGTGGGAAACACTTTCCATTGCCATGCACAGGATCAAACCCGCGTCCCGTGGAATGCTATTCAAACTACACAACCACTATACTTGGGCACAACAATAAAAATAGCTGCGGAATTCAGAACAATATCAGGCGCGTAGCGTGACAACTTTGGAAGGTACTCAGGGCAGGACGTGCGGTGGTGGTTCCAGTTCCGCTGGTGGGAGTCCAGGGAAACTTCCCCCGCGGCATTTTATTTGAAATAGAAGTACAAATGATGATTTTCTTTTCTTAAGATTTTATGCTTCATTTGACTAGAACACATTACTTAAAAACTAATAACCTACATCGGGAAATGTCGGCCCGGACTGCACACTCTAACTTAGGTCGATGTTTTACATAAAGGACACAGTGGACACTGTCACTGTATGCATGGAACAGTTCATGACGAAACTTTTATGCACCTTTTTGTAACCCGCTCCTGTTGCATTTCTATTGCTTCTCTCTACTTTTAGTCTTTTCAATATTTATGCTTTGATTTGAATATTACTCAGCTGAGTATGCCTTGCTACGCGCCTGGATATATGCGTACGTTACCAACCTCCCCCTCCCTCCACCCCTCCACACACTTCATTGCCAGGGATGGTGGTTACTACCGAATTTGATAATGATCATAATGCTTAACTATAAAACATGTTTTGCTCTGATAAAACAATACGACATTAAGAGTTGGGGTTACGATATATACTGGTTGTGCACATCTTACGACATATAGCGTCAAAGGTGCGATATTTGGCGACATATGGTTTTGAGACATTAAACGTTGATACCAGCAATGCAACATATAACGTTGGTTTCGACATTAGCGTCAGTGCGGCATTTAACGCTACCATAAAGAAATTTACCATCGCAGCTGAATATACAACACTAATTGTTCTGTTTGTTTTGTATTCATCATGATTACTTATTTATCATTGCGCCAATCAGCTTGTGTATTTAAACAGTATGGTAATTGCTTATTTAAATATATAGTGTATATTTGAAGAACAAGTTGTAATACTGTAAAAAATATAATAATGTCCTGTGTGACGAGCCGATAAGTTCAGATTATTTGTATGCTGAAAGCAGTTTTCTCTACTTTGTTTGTAAATGTTTGCTTAAATGTAAATGGTGTTTTATCGTATGTAAAATACAATTCATTCGTTCATTAAATGTTTGCAAAAAAATACAGTTTCATTAGATTAGATTTAAACTTTCTCCAATCTCAGTCTCCATAGTTTGGCTCTCAGTCAACATCTACATTGTTTAGCTCCCAGTCAAAATCTACATTGTTTTGCTCTCAGTTAATATCTACATAGTTTGGCTCTCAGTCTACGTCTACATAGTTTGGCTCTCAGTCTACGTCTACATAGTTTGGTTCTCAGTCTCCATCTACATTATTCGGCGCTCAGTCTACATCTTCATTGTTAAGCCCCCAGCCGATATCTCAGTAGATTGTTTTGCTCTCAGTTAATATCTACATAGTTTGGCTCTCAGTCTACGTCTACATAGTTTGGTTCCCAGTCTCCATCTACATTATTCGGCTCTCAGTGTACATCTTCATTGTTAAGCCCCAAGCCGATATCTCAGTAGATTGTTTTGCTCTCAGTCGATATCTACACAGCTTGGCTATCGGTCTACGTCTACATCTACATTGTTTAGCTCCCAGTCAACATCTACATAGTTTAGATAACAGTAGTCGATATCTACATTGTTTTGCTCTCAGTCCACGTCTTCATAGTTTGGCTCTCAGTCTACATCTACATTGTTTGACTCCGAGTAAATATCTACGTTGTTTGGTTTTCAGTTAATAAAGAAGTTTGTGATAAAGAAAGAAAATTTAGCAGATATAGGACCAGGATGATTAAAGCTATAGTGTTAGAATAATCATTTACCAAAATATGAAAGCCACAGTAAATATGGACTCAGACTGGTTTGTTCAAACACGAGAAACAGAAGTTAGTGTAGTATACATAAAAAGATAGAGAGAAGACAGTGAAAGGCGCACAATCATCCACGACCGGTGACTGTAGCAATTGTAAGATAACCACATCCGAAAAGATGGGCTAACCTCAATTTCATGAGGATTTGAAAACTAGGCTATCTGCTGTACTTGCAAACTGCCAAATATAAATGGATGCTATGTACACATTTCGGGGTATTTTATACTCACCAACAAAAATTTTCAATCGGTTTAAACAATTTGCATAGCATAAAACGTATATCAAACGTATGAATTAATTCCATTTCCGGTCAACTAGAATTACTCCCCTTTCAAGATTTAACAACTTTAAAAGGTGTTAACAGTTACATTATTATTAGGCTCCAAAGTGGTGCAGTGGTTTACGCCTTTAACTGTGAATCCGGATGTCGTATGTTCAAACCGCAGTAAAGGCGAAAAAAAACATAAAATAAAAACAATATTTATTTTATGATTTTTTCTTAATGAAAATATTAACTATATTAAACTAACATACATTATTTAAAATACATTACACAGACACGTGATATATTTCACGGATATGCGTGTATGACACTAAACATATTAATAATAACGATGATGTTGTGTTGTGTTTGTTTTTACGTTAAAAGGCAAGTTTGATTATAAGTCTAATCTGATAATTGTTAGTGGTGACTATTAGTTATGTAAGATTTTTGGAGGCTGCCTTTACGCTATAACACATATAGCTTCCACATATTTTTGCGTAAGCATCATTATATCTCCTGAAAATACCTCTCAGAACGCAGGAAATGCAATCTGGAAATCTTTTTTTCTGCTGGTACATGTCCCCCCCCCCCCCCCCCTCCCGACCCTACTAGAATCTGTTGGGCTTACACGTCATTTTAGGGTCAGCTACGCCACTGGTTTCCTTAAGTAAAACGTCTATCACAATCTTCTCTATTATTATTTACACATCAACATAATAGGCAAAATCCATGTACTGTCTTCTTTTCTTTGTTTAAAATAGCTATGGTCTATGGCTTGAACTTTCAGAGAAAATGTGTTCTTTAAAATTCCTTAAAAATGTGCTTGTAAGCCCTGTGGCACTGAGCATTTTTGGTTCAATCACGCTGGTTCAAGAACTTCAAGAGTTTGTGGTTATACAAATGCTGTGCGAGTTTGGATAATATTCTTTAAAAAATGTGGGGGATGCTATAGCTTCTACAAGAAAAAGGTTAACGGATGGACGGTGGACGATTTACCACGACATAAGCCCTGCTGGTCTTTGGCAAGTAGAGCCAAAGAAGATATCGACGGAAGGACAGAAGCGACAAAAAAATGATCAGCCAGCTGAACGGTTAATTTACAAAATGCAATCAATACACATAAATAACCATAAATACACATAAATAATTGACTTTATTGTGTAAACACGATCTAATAAAAAAAGTAGACGCTAGGTGGGATTGAACACCAGTCCTTATGATCCGAAATCGACGATATTAACCACTGCACTATTCCGCCTTTACTCATCAGTACTATATATATATCTTTGGTCGGAATTACTATCCAAAATTGATTTCGGGTACATACGATTGTGCAGGGGCCCAGACTAACACGTAAGAAACTTCCAAAGCTGTCAAAAGCTGTTTGAAGCAGTCGACATCTCATTTTAAAAGTAAATTATGATCAAGTATAAAATTATATATAAAATCAGTGACTTAATTACAGAAACTGGCAGGCTTATAGCAATATAATGTCCGCGGCACTTTTAGTATTTCTATAATAACTCTTCAATTCTTGGTCTGAATTGAACAATTTTGGTGCCAAAGTAAAGCTGATAAAATGATTACCAATTCCAATTATCAGTTTTATAATATGTTTTTTTCTGAATTTAAATTATTACGGATTGAAATCGAAATATGTTGAAATTTAATGAAAAAAAAAAATTAAACAAAAAATGGTGATCTTGATTTAACAAATACTCTATATGTTAATCAGACATGTGGGAAACACTTTCCATTGCCATGCACAGGATCAAACCCGCGTCCCGTGGAATGCTATTCAAACTACACAACCACTATACTTGGGCGCAACAATAAAAATAGCTGCGGAATTCAGAACAATATCAGGCGCGTAGCGTGACAACTTTGGAAGGTACTCAGGGCAGGACGTGTGGTGGTGGTTCCAGTTCCGCTGGTGGGAGTCCAGGGAAACTTCCCCCGCGGCATTTTATTTCAAATATAAGTACAAATGATGATTTTCTTTTCTTAAGATTTTATGCTTCATTTGACTAGAACACATTACTTAAAAACTAATAACCTACATCGGGAAATGTCGGCCCGGACTGCACACTCTAACTTAGGTCGATGTTTTACATAAAGGACACAGTGGACACTGTCACTGTATGCATGGAACAGTTCATGACGAAACTTTTATGCACCTTTTTGTAACCCGCTCCTGTTGCATTTCTATTGCTTCTCTCTACTTTTAGTCTTTTCAATATTGAGGCTTTGATTTGAATATTACTCAGCTGAGTATGCCTTGCTACGCGCCTGGATATATGCGTACGTTACCAACCTCCCCCTCCCTCCACCCCTCCACACACTTCATTGCCAGGGATGGTGGTTACTACCGAATTTGATAATGATCATAATGCTTAACTATAAAACATGTTTTGCTCTGATAAAACAATACGACATTAAGAGTTGGGGTTACGATATATACTGGTTGTGCACATCTTACGACATATAGCGTCAAAGGTGCGATATTTGGCGACATATGGTTTTGAGACATTAAACGTTGATACCAGCAATGCAACATATAACGTTGGTTTCGACATTAGCGTCAGTGCGGCATTTAACGCTACCATAAAGAAATTTACCATCGCAGCTGAATATACAACACTAATTGTTCTATTTTTTTTGTATTCATCATGATTACTTATTTATCATTGCGCCAATCAGCTTGCGTATTTAAACAGTATGGTAATTGCTTATTTAAATATATAGTGTATATTTGAAGAACAAGTTGTAATACTGTAAAAAATATAATAATGTCCTGTGTGACGAGCCGATAAGTTCAGATTATTTGTATGCTGAAAGCAGTTTTCTCTACTTTTTTTGTAAATGTTTGCTTAAATGTAAATGGTGTTTTATCGTATGTAAAATACAATTCATTCGTTCATTAAATGTTTGCAAAAAAATACAGTTTCATTAGATTAGATTTAAACTTTCTCCAATCTCAGTCTCCATAGTTTGGCTCTCAGTCAACATCTACATTGTTTAGCTCCCAGTCAAAATCTACATTGTTTTGCTCTCAGTTAATATCTACATAGTTTGGCTCTCAGTCTACGTCTACATAGTTAGGCTCTCAGTCTACGTCTACATAGTTTGGTTCTCAGTCTCCATCTACATTATTCGGCGCTCAGTCTACATCTTCATTGTTAAGCCCCCAGCCGATATCTCAGTAGATTGTTTTGCTCTCAGTTAATATCTACATAGTTTGGCTCTCAGTCTACGTCTACATAGTTTGGTTCCCAGTCTCCATCTACATTATTCGGCTCTCAGTGTACATCTTCATTGTTAAGCCCCAAGCCGATATCTCAGTAGATTGTTTTGCTCTCAGTCGATATCTACACAGCTTGGCTATCGGTCTACGTCTACATCTACATTGTTTAGCTCCCAGTCAACATCTACATAGTTTAGATAACAGTAGTCGATATCTACATTGTTTTGTTGTTTTCAGTCTACGTCTTCATAGTTTGGCTCTCAGTCTACATCTACATTGTTTGACTCCGAGTAAATATCTACGTTGTTTGGTTTTCAGTTAATAAAGAAGTTTGTGATAAAGAAAGAAAATTGAGCAGATATAGGACCAGGATGATTAAAGCTATAGTGTTAGAATAATCATTTACCAAAATATGAAAGCCACAGTAAATATGGACTCAGACTGGTTTGTTCAAACACGAGAAACAGAAGTTAGTGTAGTATACATAAAAAGATAGAGAGAAGACAGTGAAAGGCGCACAATCATCCACGACCGGTGACTGTAGCAATTGTAAGATAACCACATCCGAAAAGATGGGCTAACCTCAATTTCATGAGGATTTGAAAACTAGGCTATCTGCTGTACTTGCAAACTGCCAAATATAAATGGATGCTATGTACACATTTCGGGGTATTTTATACTCACCAACAAAATTTTTCAATCGGTTAAAACAATTTGCATAGCATAAAACGTATATCAAACGTATGAATTAATTCCATTTCCGGTCAACTAGAATTACTCCCCTTTCAAGATTTAACAACTTTAAAAGGTGTTAACAGTTACATTATTATTAGGCTCCAAAGTGGTGCAGTGGTTTACGCCTTTAACTGTGAATCCGGATGTCGTATGTTCAAACCGCAGTAAAGGCGAAAAAAACATAAAATAAAAACAATATTTATTTTATGATTTTTTCTTAATGAAAATATTAACTATATTAAACTAACATACATTATTTAAAATACATTACACAGACACGTGATATATTTCACGGATATGCGTGTATGACACTAAACATATTAATAATAACGATGATGTTGTGTTGTGTTTGTTTTTACGTTAAAAGGCAAGTTTGATTATAAGTCTAATCTGATAATTGTTAGTGGTGACTATTAGTTATGTAAGATTTTTGGAGGCTGCCTTTACGCTATAACACATATAGCTTCCACATATTTTTGCGTAAGCATCATTATATCTCCTGAAAATACCTCTCAGAACGCAGGAAATGCAATCTGGAAATCTTTTTTTCTGATGGTACATGCCCCCCCCCCCCCCTCCCGACCCTACTAGAACCTGTTGAGCTTACACGTCATTTTAGGGTCAGCTACGCCACTGGTTTCCTTAAGTAAAACGTCTATCACAATCTTCTCTATTATTATTTACACATCAACATAATAGGCAAAATCCATGTACTGTCTTCTTTTCTTTGTTTAAAATAGCTATGGTCTATGGCTTGAACTTTCAGAGAAAATGTGTTCTTTAAGATTCCTTAAAAATGTGCTTGTAAGCCCTGTGGCACTGAGCATTTTTGGTTCAATCACGCTGGTTCAAGAACTTCAAGAGTTTGTGGTTATACAAATGCTGTGCGAGTTTGGATAATATTCTTTGAAAAATGTGGGGGATGCTATAGCTTCTACAAGAAAAAGGTTAACGGATGGACGGTGGACGATTTACCACGACATAAGCCCTGCTGGTCTTTGGCAAGTAGAGCCAAAGAAGATATCGACGGAAGGACAAAAAAAATAAACAGCTGAACGGTTAATTTACAAAAGGCAATCGATACACATAAATAATCATAAATACACATAAATAATTGACTTTATTGTGTAAACACGATCTAATAAAAAAAAGCAGACGCTGGTTGGGATTGAACACCAGTCCTTACGATGCGAAATCGACGATATTAACCACTGCACTATTCTGCCTTTACTCATCAGTACTATAAATATATCTTTGGTCGGAATTACCATCCAAAATTGATTTCGGGTACATACGATTGTGCAGGGGCCCAGACTAACACGTAAGAAACTTCCAAAGCTGTAAAAAGCTGTATCAAGCAGTCGACATCTCATTTTAAAAGTAAATTATGGTCAAGTGTAAAAATTATACATAAAATCAGTGACTTAATTACAGAAACTGACAGGCTTATAGCAATATAATGTCCGCGGCCCTTTAATATTTCTATAATAACTCTTGAATTCTTAAATTATTACGGATTGAAATCGAAATATGTTGAAATTTAATGAAAAAAAAATTTAAACAAAAAACGGTAGTCTTGATTTAACAAATACTCTGTACGTTTATCAGACATGTGTGAATCACTTTCCAGTGTTATGCAGATGATCAAACCCGGGTCCCGTGGAATGCTAATCAAACTACACAACCACTATACTTGGGCGCCACAATAAAAATAGCCGCGGAATTCAGAACAATATCAGGCGCGTAGCGTGACAACTTTGGAAGGTACTCAGGGCAGGACGTGCGGTGGTGGTTCCAGTTCCGCTGGTAAGAATCCAGGGAAACTTCCCCCGCGGCATTTTATTTGAAATAGAAGTAGAAATGATGACTTTCTTTTCTTAAGATTGTATGCTTCATTTGACTAGAACACATTACTTAAAAACAAATAACCTACATCGGGAAATGTCGGCCCGGACTGCACACTCTAACTTAGGTCGATGTTTTACATAAAGGACACAGTGGACACTGTCACTTTATGCATGGAATAGTTCATGACGAAACTTTTATGCACCATTTTGGAACCTGCTCCTGTTGCATTTCTATTGCTTCTCTCTACTTTTAGTCTTTTCAATATTGAGGCTTTGATTTGAATATTACTCAGCTGAGTTTGCCTTGCTACGCGCCTGGATATATGCGTACGTTACCAACCCCCCCCCCCCCTCCCTCCACCCCTCTACACACTTCATTGTCAGGGATGGTGGTTACTACCGAATTTGATAAGGATCATAATGCTTAACTATAAAACATGTTTTGCTCTGATAAAACAATACGACATTAAGAGTTGGGGTTACGATATATATTGGTTGTGCACATCTGACGTTAATTTCTACATAGTTTGGCTCTCAGTCTACGTCTACATGGTGTAGATGGAGACTGAGAACCAAACTATGTAGACGTAAACTGAGAGCCAAACTATGTAGACGTAGACTGAGAGCCAAACTATGGAGATGGAGATTGGAGAAAGGTTAAATCTAATCTAATGAAACTGTATTTTTGCAAACATTTAATGAACGAATGAATGGTATTTTACATACGATAAAACACCATTTACATTTAAGCAAACATTTACAAACAAAGTAGAGAAAACTGCTTTCAACATACAACTAGTATTTGTGTCCTTGTGAGCCACTTTAAGAAGATAAATTATCTGTGTCCTTCCCTTTACGAAGACATTTATTTCTGCCCTTGTGCGCCCCTTTACAATGATAATCAATTTATGTCCTTGTGCGCCCCCTAACAATGATAATTTATTAGTGTCCTTGTGCGCCCGTTTTCAATGATAATTCATTTGTGTCCTTGTGCGCCCCCTTACAATGATAATTTATTTTTGTCATTGTGCACCACTTTATAAAGATAATTGATGTGTGTGCTTGTTCGCCCCTTTACAAAGATAAAATAGTTGTCCTTATACGCCCCTTTACAGTAATAATTTATCTGTGTCCTTGTGCGTCCCTTTTCTATTATAATTTATTGGTGTTCCTCCCTTTACAAAGATAATTTAGTTGTGTCCTAGTACAACCCTTTAGAAAGATAATCTGTTTGTGTTGTCGCCCCTTTTCAAAGATAATTGATTTGTGTCCTTGTGCGCCCCTTTGCAAAGATAATTGATGTGTGTTCTTGTGCGACCCTTACTAAGATAATTTATTTGTGTCCTTGTGCGCCCACTTACAAAGATAATTAATTTTTGTGATTGTGCGTTTCTTTACAAAGATAATTTATTGGTGTCCTTCCTTTAACAAAAATAATTGATTTGTGCCATTGTGAGCCCCTTTTTTAAAGATAATATAGTTGTGTCCTTGTGCGCCCACTTTCAAAGATAATTAACTTTGTCATTGTGCACCCTCTTACAAAGATAATTTGTTTGTGTCCTTGTGCGTCACCTTACAAAGATAATTATTTTTTGTCGCTGTGCGTCACTTTACAAAGATAAATTATTTGTGTCCTTTCCTTTACAAAGAATATTTATCTGTGCATTGTGCGCCCCTTTACAAATATAATATAGTTGTGTCGTTATGCTCCCCTTTACAAAAATGTTTATTTCTGTCCTTGTCCGCCCCATAACAATTATAATTTAATTATGTCGTTATGTACCCCTTCAAAAATATAATTTATTTGTGCCCTTGTGCGTCCCTTTACAAAGATATTTTTTTTCGTCCTAGTGCACCACCTTACAAAGAGAATTTATTTGTGTGCTTGTGCGCCCTATTACAAAGATAATATAGTTGTGTCCATATGCGCCACTTTACAGTGATAGTTTGTTTGTGTCCTTGTGTGCCCCTTTATAAAAATAATTTATTTGTGTGGTTGTGCGCCCCCTTACAAAGATAATATTGTTGTGTCCTTATGCACCCTTTTACAAAGATAATTTGTTTGTGTCATTGTGCACCCCTTTACAATGATAATTAATTTGTGTCCTTGTGTGCCCCTTGCAAAGATAATTTATTTTTGTCCTTGTGCGCCCCTTTACACAGATAATTTATTTGTGTCCTTTTCAGACCCTTCACAAAGATAATTTATTTGTGTCATTGTGTGCCCCTTTACAAAGATAATTTGTTTGTATCCTTGTGCGCCCCTTTACACAGATAATTTATTTGTGTCCTTGAGCGCCCCTTTATAAAGATAATTGATTTGTGTCCGTGTGCACCCCTTTACACAGATAATATAGTTGAAATGCAACCCTTACAATGATAATTTGTTTGTGTCCTTGTGTGCCCATTTACAAAGATAATTTATTTGTGATGTTGTGTGCCCCTTTACAAAGATAATATAGTTATGTCTTTGTGCGCCCCCTTACAAAGATAATTTATTTGTGTCCTTGTGTGCCACTTTACAAATATAATTTATTTGTGTCCTTGTGCGCCCCTTTACAGAGATATTTTTTTGTCCTTGTTCGCCCCTTTACAAAGATAATTTATTTGTGTCCGTATGCGCCCCTTTACAAAGATAATTGTATTGCGCCTAGTGCACTCCTTTAGTACGAGAATCTGTTTGTGTCATTGTGCGCCCCCTTACAAAGATAATATAGTTGTATCCTTATGCGCCCTTTTACAGAGATAATTTGTTTGTGTGCCTTTGCACCCTTTTACAAAGATAATATAGTTGTGTCCTTGTGTGCCCTTTTACAGAGATAATTTGTTTGTGTGCCTTTGCACCCTTTTACAAAGATAATATAGTTGTGTCCTTGTGTGCCCTTTTACAGAGATAATTTGTTTGTGTGCCTTTGCACCCTTTTACAAAGATAATATAGTTGTGTCCTTGTGTGCCCTTTTACAGAGATAATTTGTTTGTGTGCCTTTGCACCCCTTTACAAAGATAATATAGTTGTGTCCTTGTGTGCCATTTTACAGAGATAATTTGTTGGTGTCCTTTGCACCCTTTTACAAAGATAATATAGTTGTGTCCTTGTGTGCCCTTTTACAGAGATAATTTGTTTGTGTGCCTTTGCACCCCTTTACAAAGATAATATAGTTGTGTCCTTGTGTGCCATTTTACAGAGATAATTTGTTTGTGTGCCTTTGCACCCCTTTACAAAGATAATATAGTTGTGTCCTTGTGTGCCATTTTACAGAGATAATTTGTTTGTGTGCCTTTGCACCCCTTTACAAAGATAATATAGTTGTGTCCTTGTGTGCCATTTTACAGAGATAATTTGTTTGTGTCCTTTGCACCCTTTTACAAAGATAATATAGTTGTGTCCTTGTGTGCCCTTTTACAGAGATAATTTGTTTGTGTGCCTTTGCACCCCTTTACAAAGATAATATAGTTGTGTCCTTGTGTGCCATTTTACAGAGATAATTTGTTTGTGTGCCTTTGCACCCCTTTACAAAGATAATATAGTTGTGTCCTTGTGTGCCCTTTTACAGAGATAATTTGTTTGTGTGCCTTTGCACCCTTTTACAAAGATAATATAGTTGTGTCCTTGTGTGCCCTTTTACAGAGATAATTTGTTTGTGTGCCTTTGCACCCCTTTACAAAGATAATATAGTTGTGTCCTTGTGTGCCATTTTACAGAGATAATTTGTTTGTGTCCTTTGCACCCTTTTACAAAGATAATATAGTTGTGTCCTTGTGTGCCCTTTTACAGAGATAATTTGTTTGTGTGCCTTTGCACCCCTTTACAAAGATAATATAGTTGTGTCCTTGTGTGCCATTTTACAGAGATAATTTGTTTGTGTGCCTTTGCACCCCTTTACAAAGATAATATAGTTGTGTCCTTGTATGCCCTTTTACAGTAAGAATGTGTTTTTGTCGGTGTTCGCCCCTTTACAAATCATTAATTTTGTTTGTGTTCGTGTGCGCTAATTTTCAAATATAATTTATTTTTGTCCTTGTGCGCCCCTTTACAATGATTATTTATTTGTGTCCTTTTGCGACTCTTTACAAGGATAATTTGGTTGTGTCCTAGTGCAACCCTTTAGAAAGATAATCTGTTTGTATTCTTCTTACAAAGATAATTTATTTGTGTCCTGTGCGCCCCTTTACAAAGATAATTGATTTGTGTCCTTGTGTGACCTTTACGAAGATAATTTATTTGTGTCCTCGTGCGACAACTCACAAAAATAATTAATTTTTGTCGTTGTGCGCCTTTTACAAAGATAATTTATTTGTTTCCTTCCCTTTACAAAAATAACTGATTCGTGCCCTTGTGCGTCCCTTTAAAAATATAATTTAGTTGTGTCGTTATGCAACTCTTTACAAAGATAATTGATTTGTGTCCTTGTGTGGCCCTTTACAAAGATAATTTATTTGTGTCCTTGTGCGTCCCTTTACAAAAATAATTGATTTGTTTCCTTGTGTGCCCCTTAACAAAGATAATTTATTTGTGTCATTGTGTGCTACTTTACAAAAATAATTTATTTGTGTCCTTGGTCGCTTCTTTTCAAAGACAATTTATTTTTGTCCTTGCGTGCCCCTTTACGAGGATAATTTATTGGTGTCTTTGTGCGCACTTTTATGAAGATAATTTATTTGTGTTGTGTCTGCCCCTTCACACAGATAATTTATTTGAGTCCTTGAGCGCCCCTTTACAAAGATAATAGATTTGTTTCCTTGTGCGACACTTTACAAACATAATTTAGTCGTGTCGTTATATACCCCTTCCAATTAGCAATAATTAAGCTGTGTTATTGCATGCCCTTTTTATACTACTCCTGCTTTAAAAAAACACCCAAAATTTAGAAATGTCCATGTGCCTTGTTTTATTACATTCCATTGCAATCCTGTGTTACAGAGATAATTTAGCTGTGTTCTTGTGCGCCTCATTGTAATCCTGCTATACAGAGAGACTATGTAATGGTGGCCATGTGTGTCCTTTTGTAACTCTGCTTTACAATAATAATTACTCTGTGTCCTTGTGCACATTTTGCAATCCAGCTGTAGAGCGAGACTATGTAATGGTGGCCATGTGTGTCCTTTATAGTATTGCTTTACAGTAATCCTGCTTCACATTGACAGTAAGGCCGTGTCATTATGCGCCTATTTGTAATCCTGCTTTACAAAGACAATTATGTCGTGTCATTGTGCGCCCATTTATAATCCTGCTTTACAAAGAAAATTAGACCATGTCCTTGTGCTCACCCTTTGTAATCCAGCTTTATAATGACAGTTAGGCGGCGCCTTTTTGTGATCCTGCTTTACAAAGACAATTAGGCCATGTCCTTGTACGCCCATTTGTAATCCTGCTTCACATTGACTATTAGACTGTATCCTTGTGCGTCCGTTTGTAATCCTGTTTTACAAAGACAATTAGGCCGTGTCCTTGTGCGTCCCCTTTGTAGTCCTGTTTTACAAAGACAATTAGGCCGTGTCCTTGTGCGCCCCCTTTGTAATCCTGCTTTACAATGACAATTAGGCGGCGCCCCTTTGTAATCCTGCTTTACAAAGACAATTAGGCCATGTCCTTGTGCGCCAATTTGTAATCCTGCTTCACATTGACAGTAAGACTGTGTCCTTGTGCGCCCGTTTGTAATCCTGTTTTACAAAGACAATTAGGCCATGTCCTTGTCTGCCCCCTTTGTAATCCTGCTTTATAATGACAATTAGGCGGCGCCCCTTTGTAATCCTGCTTTACAAAGACAATAAGGCCATGTCCTTGTGCGCCCATTTGTAATCCTGCTTCACATTGACGGTTAGACTGTGTCCTTGTGCGCCCGTTTGTAATCCTGCTTTACAAAGACAATTAGGCCGTGTCCTTGTGCGCCCCCTTTGTTATCCTGCTTTACAATGACAATTAGGCTTCATCCCTTTGTAATTCATCTTTAAAAAGATAATTAGGCCGTGTCCTTGTGCGCCCGTTTGTTATCCTGTTTTACAAAGACAATTAGGCCGTGTCCTTGTGCGCCCCCTTTGTAATCCTGTTTTACAAAGACAATTAGGTCGTGTCTTTGTGCGCCCCCTTTGTAATGCTGCTTTACAATGACAATTAGGCGGCGCCCGTTTGTAATCCTGCTTTACAAAGACAATAAGGCCATGTCCTTGTGCGCCCATTTGTAATCCTGCTTCACATTGACAGTAAGACTGTGTCCTTGTGCGCCCGTTTGTAATCATGTTTAACAAAGACAATAAGGCCGTGTCCTTGTGCGCCCCCTTTGTAATCCTGCTTTATAATGACAATTAGGCGGCACCCCTTTGTGATCCTGCTTTACAAAGACAATTAGGCCATGTCCTTGTGCGCCCATTTGTAATCCTGCTTCACATTGACAGTTAGACTGTGTCCTTGTGCGCCCGTTTGTAATCCTTCTTTACAATGATAATTAGGCCGTGTCTTTGTGCGTCCGTTTGTAATCTGCTTTACAATGACAATTAGGCTTCACCCCTTTGTTGTAATTCATCTTTACAAAGACAATTAGGCCATGTCCTTGTGCGCCTCCTTTGTAATCCTGTTTTACAAAGATAATTAGGCCGTGTCCTTTTGCGCCCCCTTTGTAATCCTGTTTTATAATGACAATTAGGCGGCGCCCCTTTGTAATTCATATTTACAAAGACAATTAGGCCGTGTCCTTGTGCGCCCCGTTTGTAATCCTGTTTTACAAAGACAATAAGGCCGTGTCCTTGTGCGCCCCCTTTGTAATCCTGTTTTATAATGACAATTAGGCGGCGCCCCTTTGTAATTCATATTTACAAAGATAATTAGGCCGTGTCCTTGTGCGCCCTTTGTAATCCTGCTTAATAATAATAATTAGGCCATATCCTTGTATACCCCTTTGTAATCATGCTTTACAAATATAATTAGGTCATGTCATTGTGTGTCACTTCGTAATCCTGCTTAACTATGATAAAAAGGCCGTATCCCTGTGCGCCCGTTTCCTTGTGCGGCTTTTTGTAATCTTGTTTCACTATGATAATTAGGTGGTGTCCTAGTGTGCCCCTTTGTAATCCTGCTTTACAATGATAGTTAGGCCATGTCATTGTGGGCCTTTTGTAATCCTGCTTAAGAATGATAATTAGGCAGTGGCCTTGTGCGCCCGTTTGTAATCCTGCTTTTCAATGATAATTAGGCGTGTCCTTGTGCGCCCGTTTGTATTCCTGTTATTCAATGATAATTAGGCCATGTCCTTGTCCGCCCGTTTGTAATCCTGCTTTTCAATGATTATTAAGCCGTGTCCTTGTGCGCCCCTTTGTAATCCTGCTTTACAATGATAATTAGGCCGTGTCTTTGTGCATCCGTTTGTAATCTGCTTTACAAAGACAATTAGGCCCTGTTCTTGTGCGCCCATTTGTAATCCTGCTTTACAATGACAGTACGGTCGTGTCCTTGAGCGCCTCTTTGTAATCCTGCTTTACAAGGACAGTTAGGACGTGTTCTTGTGTGTCCTTTTGTAATCCTGCTTTACAAAGACAATGAGGCCCTGTCCTTATGCGCCTATTTGTAATCCTGCTTTACAAAGACAATTAGGACCTGTCCTTGTGCGCCCCTTTGTTATCCTGCTTTACAATGACAGTAAGGTCGTGTCCTTGAGCGCCCCGTTGTAATTCTGCTTTACAAGGACAGTAAGGCCGTGTCCTTGTGCGCCCCTTTGTAATCCTTTTTCACATTGACATTTAGGTCGTTTTCTTGTGCGTCCTTTTGCAATTCTGCTTCACATTGACAGTGAGGCCGTGTCCTTGTGCGCCCATTTTTAATCCTGCTTTACAAAGACAATTAGGCCCTGTCCTTGTGCACCCATTTGTAATCCTGCTTTACAATGACTATTATGCCGTGTCCTTGTGCGCCCCTTTGTTATCCTGCTTTACAATGATAATTAGGCCTTGTCCATGTGCGCACATTTGTAATCCTGCTTTACAAAGACAATTAGGCCGTGTCTTTGTGCGCCTCTTTGTAATCCTGCTTTACAATGAGAATTTGGCCGTGTGCTTTGCGGCTTTTGTAATCCTGATTTACAAAGACAATTAGGCCGTGTCCTTGTACGCCTCTTTGTAATCCTGCTTTACATAGATAATTAGGCCATGCCATTGTGCGCCCCTTTGCAATCCTGCTTTACAATGATACTTATGCTGTGTTCTTGTGTGCCCTTTGCAATCCTGATTTACAATGATAATTAGGCCTTGTCCTTGTGCGCCTATTTGTTATTCTGCTTTAGAGTAATAAATAGTCCTCTTTGTGCTCCCATTTTAATCCTGCTTTACAAAGATAATTAGGCCGTGTCCTTGTGCGTCTCTTTGTAATCCTGCTTTACAATGATAATCAGGCCGTGTCCTTGTGCTCCCATTGGTAAGCTTGCTTATCAAAGATAATTAGGCCTTGTCATTGTGTGACCCATTGTTGTTCTTCTTTACAAAGATAATAAGACTGTATCCGTGTGCGCATATATATAATCATGGTTTATTATGATAATCAAGCAGTGTCTTTGTGTGCCCTTTTGTAATCCTGCTTTTCAAGATAATAAATCTATGCCGTTAACCCCTTTTCGATCCTGCTTTACAAAGATAGTTCATCTAAATGCTTTGTGCAAATATAATTCATATTTGCTCGTTAATATAAAAATTATTATACCATTTGCCGTTATTTTAATGTGACAGTACAATTTTTTTCTCTCCTAGAAATTGCACCAACTGCTGAGAAGACATCAGGTCCTGTTGAAATCCGGATGTCATCTCTAGTCGAAGCAACAAGGTCATCTCCAGTCACAGCTCCAATGCCTACCCCAACTGTACCACCAAGGTCTTATCCAGTTGCAGCACCAAGGTTTACCCCAATTGTAGCCTCACTATCGACTCCAATTGCAGTCCAAATACCTACTCCAATCGCAGCTCCAAGATCTATCCTAGTTGCAGCAACAAGATCTACTCCAGTTGCAGCCCCAAGACCTAGGCCAGTTGCAGCAGTCAAACCCACACCAATTGCAGCTCCAAGACCTACTCCAGTTGCAGCACCAAGATTTACTCCAGTTGCAGCCCAAAGATATAGGCCAACAGCAGCACCAAGACCAAGCCCTCCAGCTGTAGCCACAATGGCCACTCCAGGTGAAGCATCAAGGTCAACCCCAATACCAAAACCAACTTCAGTTGCAGCAGTTTCAGTACCAAGGTCTACTCCAGGTGACGCACACATGATAACACCAGTTTTAGCACAGAGGCCAAATATAGTTGCAGCTCCAAGGCCAACTACAGATGCAGCTTCAATACCAACTCTAGATGAAGCTCCAAGGCCAACTCCATGTGCAGCTCCAAGGCCAACTACAGGTGCAGCTCCAATGCAAACTACAGGTGCAGCTCCAACACCAACTACAGGTGCAGCTCAAATGCCAACTCCAGTTGCAGCTCCAAGACCAACTACATGTGTAGCTATAAGGTCAACTACAGGTGCAGCTCCAGTGCCAACTCCAGGTGCAGCTCCAAGACCAACTACAGGTGCAGCTCCAATGCCAACTCCAGTTGCAGCTCCAAGGCCAACTACAGATGCAGCTCCAATGCCTAATCCAGGTGCAGCTCCAAGGCAAACTACAGGTGCAGTTCTAATGCCTACTACTGGTGCAGCTCCAAGGCCAACTACAGGTGCAACTCCAATGCCAACTCCAGGTGCAGCTCCAAGGCCAACACCAGTTATAGCACAGAGGCCAAATATAGTTGCAGCTCCAAGGCCAACTACAGATGCAGCTTCAATGCCAACTCTAGGTGCAGCCCCAATGCCAACTCCAGGTGCAGCTCCAAGGCCAACTACAGATGCAGCTTCAATGCCAACTCTAGGTGCAGCTCCAATGCCAACTCCAGGTGCAGCTCCAAGGCCAACTACAGATGCAGCTCCAATGCCTAATCCAGATGCAGCTCCAAGGCAAACTACAGGTGCAGTTCTAATGCCTACTACATTTGCAGCTCCAAGGCCAACTACAGGTGCAACTCCAATGCCAACTCCAGGTGCAGCTCCAAGGCCAACTCCAGGTGCAGCTCCAAGGTCAACACTAGGTGCAGCTCCAATGCCAACTCCAGGTGCAGCTCCAAGGCCAACACCAGTTATAGCACAGAGGCCAAATATAGTTGCAGCTCCAAGGCCAACTACAGATGCAGCTTCAATGCCAACTCTAGGTGCAGCTCCAATGCCAACTCCAGGTGCAGCTCCAACGCCAACTACAGGTGCAGCTCAAATGCCAACTCTAGGTGCAGCTCCAATGCCAACTACAGGTGTAGCTATAAGGCAAACTACAGGTGCAGCTCCAGTGCCAACTCCAAGTGCAGCTCCAAGACCAACCACAGGTGCAGCTCCAATGCCAACTCCAGGTGCAGCTCCAAGGCCAACTACAGGTGCAGCCCCAATGCCAACTCCAGGTGCAGCTCCAAGGCCAACAACAGGTGCAGCTCCAATGCTTACTCCATGTGTAGCTCCAAGGCCGAATACAGGTGCAGCTCCAGTGCCTACTACAGATGCAGATCCAAGGCCAACTACAGGTGCAGCTCCAAGGCCAACTACAGGTCCAGTTTCAAGGCCAACTCTAGGTGCAGCTCCAATGCCAACTTCAGGTGCAGCTCCAAGGCCAACTTCAGGTGCAGCTTCAATGCCAACTACAGGTGCAGCTCCAAGGTCATCTACAAGTGCAGTTCCAAGGCCAACTCCAGGTGCATCTCCAAGGCCAACTACAGGTGCAGCTCCAAGACCAACTCCAGGTGCAGCTTCAATTCCAACTCAAGGTGCAGCTCCAATGCCAACTCTTGGTGCAGCTCAAAGGCCAACTACAGGTGCAGCTCAAAGGTCAACTCCAGGTGCAGCTCCAATGCCCACTTCAGGTACAGCTCCAACGCTTACTCCAGGTGAAGCTGTGAGGCCAACTACAGGTGCAGCTCCAATGCCAACTCCAGGTGCAGCTTCAATGCAAACTCCAGGTGTAGCTCTAATGCCAACTACAGGTGAAGCTCCAATGCCAACTCCAGGTGCAGCTGCAATGCCAACTCCAGGTGCAGCTCCAAGGCCAACTACAGGTGCAGGTCCATGGCCAACTCCAGATGCAGCTCCAAGGCTAACTACAGGTGCAGCTTCAAGGCCAACCCTAGGCGTAGCTCCAATGCCAACTCCAGGTGCAGCGCCAAGGCCAACTACAGGTGCAGCTCCAATGCTAACTCTAGGTGCAGCTCCAAGGCTATCTACAGGTGCAGCTCCAAGGCCAACTCCAGATGAAGCTCCAAGGCCAACTCCAGGTGCAGCTCCAAGGCCAACTCCAGATGCAGCTTCAATGCCAACTCAAGGTGCAGCTCCAATGCCAATTCTAAGTTCAGCTCCAAGGCCAACTACAGGTGCAGCTCCAAGGTCAACTCCAGGTGCAGCTCCAATGCCCACTTCAGGTACAGCTCCAATGCCTACTCCATGTGCAGCTGCAAGGCCAACTACAGGTGCAGCTCCAATGCCAACTCCAGGTCCAGTTCTAAGACCAACTACAGGTGTAGCTGCATTGCCAACTCCATGTGCAACTCCAATGCCAACTCCAGCAGCAGCTCCTAGGCCAACTACAGGTGCATCTCTAATGCCAACTCCAGGTGCAGCTCCAATGCCAATTACAGGTGCAGCTTCAATACCAACTCCAGGTGCAGCTCTAAGACTTACTCCAGGTGCAGCTACAAGGCCAACATCAGGTGCAGCTTCAATGTCTAGTCCAATCGATGCACCAGAGTTTGCTTCAATTGCAACAGAAAAGCTTGCTCAAGCTATTACACAAACGGCAATGCCAACCATATCCATGAAATTCACTGCAGTGCGCTCTCCAGACTCAGTATCAACTTCTACTCCAGTTTTAACAACACTACTTGCCTCAAGTGTAGCATCAAGCTCTGCTCCAATGCCTCCTTCAGCTGTTACACCAAGGTCCATCGCATTTGCAGCATCAATGCATACCTCAGTAACTGTTGTATCACCGAAGTCTACTCAATATCAAGATGCAGTACAATTGCCTACTACAGTTGCAACACAAGTTTCTGCCTCATACAGAGCACCAGGAATAAAGACTGAATCTGGTAGAGCATCTTATGTTAAGGCTAGATATGAAGGCGCATCAGATGTAAAGACCAGATGTGAGAGATCACCAGATGTACAGGGTGAATCTGATAGAGCACCAGATGTAAAGGTTGAATGTGATAGAATACCAGATGTAAAGGTTGCATCTGATAGAGCACCTGATATACAGGCTGTATCTGATAGAGCAACTTATCCGAAGGCTGTATCTAATAGAGCACCAGATGTAAAGGTTGAATCTGATAGAACACCAGATATAAAGGCTGGATCTGACAGGGCACCTGATGTTAAGGCTGCATCTGATAGAGCACCAGGAGTAAAGGCTGGATATGAAAGAGCATCGGGTGTAAAGGCCGGACCTGATAGGGCAACTGATGTAAATACTGGATCTGATGGAGCACCAGATATAAAGGCTGGATCTGATAGATCACTTTCTGTTAAGGCTGGATATAAAAGAAGAGCAGCCAGTGCTAAGGCTGGATCTAAAAGAGCACCTGATGTTAAGGCTGGATCTAAAACAGCACCCAGCTTTTGGGCTGACTCTGATAGTACATCTGATGTTAAGGTTGGATCTAAAAGAAAATCACCTAATGTTAAGGCTGGCTGTGATACAGCACTCGATGTTATGGCTGGATCTAAAAGAAAAGCACCCAGTGCTAAGACTGGCTCTGATATGGCACTTGATGTTATGGCTGGATCTAAAAGAAGAGCACCCAGTGCTAAGGCTGACTTTGATAGATCAGCACCTGATGTTAAAGCTGGATCTCAAAGCAGAGCACCCAGTGTTAAGGCTGGCTTTGATAGAGCACCTGATGTTAAGGCTGGATATCAAAGCAGAGCACCAAGTGCTAAGGCTGGCTTTGATAGAGCACCTGATGTTAAGGCTGGATCTAAAAGAAGAGCACCCAGTGCTAATACTGACTCTGATAGAACAGTTGATGTTAAGGCTGAATCTACAAGAGCACACAGTGCTAAGGCTGTCTCGGATAGAGCACCTGATGTTAAGGCTGGATCCCAAAGAAGAGCACCTAGTGCTAAGGCTGACTCTGATAGAGCACTTGATGTTAAGTCTGGATCTAAAAGAAGAGCTACCAGTGCTAAGACTGACTCTGATAGAGCACTTGATGTTAAGGCTGGATCCCAAAGAAGAGCACTCAGTGCTAAGGCTGACTTTGATAGAGCACTTGATGTTACGGCTGGCTCTACAAGAGCACACAGTGCTAAGGCTGACTGTGATAGAGCATCTGTTGTTAAGGCTGGATCTAAAAGAAGAGCATCCAGTGCTAAGACTATCTCCGACAGAGCACTTGATATTAAGGCTGGATCTACAAGAGCGCCCATTGCTAAGGCTGACTCTGATAGAGCACTTGATGTTACGGCTGGATCTAAAAAAGGAGCACTCAGTACTAAGACTGACTTTGATAGAGAACTTGGTGTTAAGGCTGGATCTAAAAGAAGAGCACCAAGTGCTAAGACTACCTCTGATAGAGCGCTTGATGTTAAGGCTGGATCTAAAAGAAGATCACTCAGTGCTAAGGCTGACTCTGATAGAGCACTTGATGTTACGGCTGGATCTAAAAAAGGAGCACTCAGTGCTAAGACTGACTTTGATAGAGTACTTGGTGTTAAGGCTGGATCTGAAAGAAATGCACCAAGTGCTAAGTCTGACTCTGATAGAGCACTTGATGTTAAGGCTACATCTTCAAGAGCACCCAGTGCTAAAGCTGTCTCTGATAGAGCACCTGATGTTAAGGCTGGATCCAAAAGAAGAGCACCCAGTGCTAAGGCTGACTCTGATAGAGCACTTGATGTTAAGGCTGGATCTAAAAGAAGATCACTCAGTGCTAAGGCTGACTCTGATAGAGCACTTGATGTTACGGCTGGATCTAAAAAAGGAGCACTCAGTGCTAAGACTGACTTTGATAGAGCACTTGGTGTTAAGGCTGGATCTGAAAGAAAAGCACCTAGTGCTAAGTCTGACTCTGATAGAGCACTTGATGTTAAGGCTGCATCTTCAAGAGCACCCAGTGCTAAAACTGTCTCTGATAGAGCACCTGATGTTAAGGCTGGATCCAAAAGAAGACCACCCAGTGCTAATGTTGACTCTGATAGAGCCCCTGATGTTAAGGCTGGATCTAAAAGAAGAGCACCCAGTGCTAAGGCTGACTCTGATAGAGCACTTGATGTTCAGGCTAAATCTACAACCACACCCTGTGCTAAGGGTGGTTCTGAAAGAGCCCCTGATGTAAAGGCTGGATCTAAAAGAAGAGCACTCAGTGCTAAGTCTGACTCTGATAGAGCACTTGATGTTAAGGCTGAATGTACACGAGCACCCAGTGCTAAGGGTGGTTCTGAAAGAGCGCCTGATGTTAAGGCTGAATCTAAAAGAAAAGCACCCCATGCTAAGGCTGACTCTGATAGAATACTTGATGTTAAGGCCGGATCTACAAGAGCACCATGTGTTAAGGCTGATTATAATAGAGCACCTGATGTTATGGCTGGATCTAAAAGAAGAGTATCCAGTGCTAAGACTGGCTCTGATAGAGCACCTGATGTTAAGGCTGGATTTAAAAGAAGAGCACCCAGTGCTAAGGCTGACTCTGATAGAGCACTTGATGATAAGGCTGCATCTACAAGAGCACCCAGTGCTAAGGCTGGCTCTGATAGAGCACCTGATGTAAAGGCTGGATCCAAAAGAAGAACACCCAGTGCTAAGTCTGACTCTGATAGAGCACTTGATGTTAAGGCTGGATCTAAAAGAAGAACACCCAGTGCTAAGTCTGACTCTGATAGAGCACTTGGTGTTAAGGCTGGATCAACAAGAGCACCCAGTACTAAGGCTGACTCTGATAGAGCACCTGATTTTAAGGCTGGATCTAAAAGAAGAGCACCCAGTGCTAAGGCTGGCTCTGATAGAGCACTTGATGTTAAGGCTGGTTCTAAAAGAAGATCACCCATTGCTAAGGCTGACTCTGATAGAGCACTTGATGTTAAGGCTGGATCTACAAGAGCACCCAGTGCTAAGGCTGGCTCTGATAGAGCACTTGATGTTAAGGCTGGTTCTAAAAGAAGAGCACCCAATGCTAAGGCCGGCTCTGATAGAGCACTTGATGTTAAGGCTGGATCTAAAAGAAAAGCACACAGTGCTAAGGCTGGCTCTGATAGAGCACTTGATGTAAAGGCTGGATGTGATAGAGCACCCGATGTACAGACTGACTCTAACAGAGCACCAGATGTAAAGAAAGCTATATTGACAGACAACTTGAAATTAGATGACTGAAAACCTCGGCCAAGGAGTTCAAAAACAAAACCTGAACGACGACCACCACCAAAAATGCAACAAAAAGTAACAGGACCATCTTCAATATTTCCATCGTTTGTCAAAAAGGCAGATTCCATTGATTTAAAAGAGTCTGGAAAATCTGTTCTTTCACTTGTAAAGAAGGTGAGTGATTTCTGGATTCCAAAACGAGCCAAAAATCCACCTCAGAAACCACTCTTCCTGAAGCTACCACGGCCTCACATGTATGCTATTCCTGCTGTTGCTAAGGACGACGCTAAAAGGCGTATTTCATGGACACAAGTAAAAGGAAAGGGTAAGTGAACAAGTCTATGTGTTCTATACATACCATAGGTTCAAACTTAATTATTAAGCAGGCACGTAGCTTGGCATACTCAGTTACTCTACTGAGTAACATTTGAAATCAAAGTTTTAAAAAAAATTAAAAGGTTAAAATGTTTATAGAAGCAATAGAAAAACAGGAGCAGTACAAATAGGTAACCTACTTAAAGTTTGCAGTATAAATTGTTCCATGTATAACGCAACAGTGTGTCCTTTTTGTAAAAGTGTGCAGCCCAAGAAGCCAAATCTGGGCTGACATGCCCACCGCAGATTAATATTTTGTAATGAGTTTTCAGCCCAGTGAAGCATAAAAAGTTTGATAAAAAACATAAAATTTATCAGAAGCCATTATTTATACTTCTATTTCTAAATGTTCCTCCGGACCCCCATCAGCAGAAGTGGGAATCACCCTCGCACGCCTTATCCTTGAGTAACTTCCAAATGTGTCACGCTACGCCCTTGTTAAGTCATCATTTTCATACAAATTTTGGTTTTCAAACAAAGCATTACATACACGTTTATAAAAATGGATGTTACAGAGCGTTCTGCATGTCCATGCTTTGCAATTAAGAGCATTTCAAGATCATAATCTTGATTAGTGAACTTCATTTGTAGCGATACAGCTGGTATTTAGGTGAAACTTATTTATTTTACACCGATTGCTAAAAAAGTAATTACAACTTATACAAATCACGCTCCAATTCTTTCTTTACTAGAACCTGTTTTAAGCATATTTGGAAAAAATGTCTTGCTCAAGAACAACACACATAGGCGTGGCAGAAGATTGAACCCATGACCCTCCGTTCATGGGGCTGCCAATGCTCTACCACTGAACCATGCGCTGGCATTTGCATTATGAGTATGCAGCAGGGATATAATATTGTAGAACCGTCAACAAATGAATGGATGTTTTTTTTTTTACACTAAAACAGTGAATGAACAATCCTCTGCAAGAGATACATTGTTACTGAATACTAAATAACAATAATTTTGAAACTTAAGAATCGTCCAACACTTTATGCACCAGACGTGATCGGTGGTTTACAAGCCCATTTCTGGATGGACAATAACAAATCCAATACCAAATGATGCTATTATTTCAGATGCA
Source organism: Panopea generosa (assembly GCA_029582155.1). Classification (NCBI taxonomy): domain Eukaryota; kingdom Metazoa; phylum Mollusca; class Bivalvia; order Adapedonta; family Hiatellidae; genus Panopea; species Panopea generosa. The sequence goes on from CM055895.1 coordinate 21,085,046, forward strand.
TGTTTCATCTAAGGCTTTTAAAGATACACTTTCTGTGGCATATTTATACTATAGGAATCGTGAGAATAATTGATCACTTTCTGTGGCATATTTATACTATAGGAATCGTGAGAATAATTGATCACTTTCTGTGGCATATTTATACTATAGGAATCGTGAGAATAATTGATCACTTTCTGTGGCATATTTATACTATAGGAATCGTGAGAATAATTGATCACTTTCTGTGGCATATTTATACTATAGGAATCGTGAGATTAATTGATCACTTTCTGTGGCATATTTATACTATAGGAATCGTGAGATTTATTGATCACTTTCTGTGGCATATTTATACTATAGGAATCGTGAGAATAATTGATCACTTTCTGTGGCATATTTATACTATAGGAATCGTGAGATTAATTGATCACTTTCTGCGGCATATTTATACTATAGGAATCGTGAGATTAATTGATCACTTTCTGCGGCATATTTATACTATAGGAATCGTGAGATTAATTGATCACTTTCTGTGGCATATTTATACTATAGGAATCGTGAGATTAATTGATCACTTTCTGTGGCATATTTATACTATAGGAATCGTGAGATTAATTGATCACTTTCTGTGGCATATTTATACTATAGGAATCGTGAGATTAATTGATCACTGTAAGTGGTAAATCAAAATAAAAATTTTTTAAAATTTTCTCGAGTAAATAAAATTTTGTAACAAAAACTGGTTTTACAATTGGGAGAGTTAGTACACATTTAGTGTTGCTACTGGTAATACTGAAACATTTACATATTTTGCAATAACTTCTAATAGGTGTAAATATTGTGATTAAATATTTTAGCATTTCTTTGTACAGACAGTTGACACATAATAAATCAAGTTTTTTAGCTTATAAAGAAAAATTCCATAACATTTTTAATTGCATATTTGTTTTGTAAAGGTCCGGCTGCCCAACAGCACTGGTCTACGAGGGCTCCATTGTTTAACTTTAAAATCCCGCCATTGGGTAAACGTCTGCTGCAGAGACATGGCGGCAGTATAACAAGCTTGCAAGAGAACTGGATCCTACCACAGGTGAAACAGATCGAAACGCTGAAACGGGAACATAGCAGTGAGTATAGTCTGAAACCAGACACTCCCCACTTAGGCCTCTTGTGAAAAAACTGATTGGTTGATTGATTGGAAATTTAGCGTCATTTTTATGCCATCGAGGGCTAACAGAAGATCAGTTAACATAACCACTGTTTCTTGGGATCCTGGAAGGTTAACCAATACTCGAACACACCCCATTTGATAACTTTCCCACTTTAATCAGTGGTGAGTGATGAATAATAATGAGATGCAATGTCGTATATCAATCATCAAGGAGATTTTGGTCAGGTGGGATTCGAACTCATAAGCCTGGATAGATAGTCTGATGCGCTAATGACTGAGCTTATCGGGCGCGGCTTGTGAAAAAATAGTTTCAGGAAATTGCATATAATTATACCCACACGACACACCTTGCAACTTACCAGAGGTACTGAACCATAACAGGTGTTGATAATTTAACCATTTGTGAACATAAAAAAAAGATGATGTTTTTTTCATCATTATCATATTTTTCATTATCTGTAAAGTATGATAGAAAAACAAAAACAGTATTAAGGGCACAAGTTGTTTTGTACTGTAGCCTGAGAAATCGGCCAGGAAAACAAAGTTTGTGGCAACCTGCATCCAACAATTAATAGTACAAAATATAGCATAGGGTTACACTGCTTGTGCGTTATTCTATGAGTATTTATGACAGTATTAATGACAGTATTTATGACAGTATTTATGACAGTATTTAAAGTTGTTCTATCTTTACAACAGTCATCTCACCCAAAACCTTTATGTGATATTGTTTTCCAGAATGGTGGTACTACACAGATTCATTCTGAGGTCTTCCACCACAAATAAAACTAGATATACCATATACAGTCAAACCTGTATAAGTGGTCACCTCTATTAAGCAACCACTGGTCTTAAGCAGCCAAATTTGCTATTTCCCATTTCTGTTTTCAGAGCAAATTTACCTTTATTAAGCAACAACCTGTCTTAAAAGGCCATTTTTGCTCCTTCCCTTGACTGGCTGCTTAAGACAGGTTTGACTGTACCGTATATAGCTTACCATGCATTGTAAATGCCATTAAACCATATTAAACAAATCCTATATAAAGTAGTACTGGTAAAATTGACACATACACCTTTTCAAAAAGAAGTTTGGAAAATTATAGAAACATGCTCATTTCTCCATCTCCATTCCATGTATTTATATCCTTTGGTCATTCCTTTCCATCTACTTAACCATACTTTAACAGTGTTAGCATTTTCTGATAAAGCATTTTATTTGATTTGATCTATATTTTAATGAATCATGCATCAAAACAGTTTTGATCGTCGTGTATAGTTATTTAATGTGGTAATTATGATTTTGTTCACAATTGTTACAGGTCTTTCAACATATTATTATATCATATTGGGGATATAAGAATTCCAAGGTATACTGCAGTGTTATGTTAATATAAAGAACCCTTAAACGTTTTACATGTATAATGACCTCGTTTAGTAGGTATTATCACTTTGCAGTAATAATGCCAAGTTTCAGGCATTTAGTACTTAAAATTTTGACAGAATACCATTTTCTGCATGGACATAATATACAGGCACAAGATGTTGACCTATATGCAATTTTAATGTATTTCACTAATTTTCTGAAATTTTTTTTTTTTTAAACCTGATTCAATTTTTGTACATCAAAACAGTCTCATGACACACTGAAGACATTATCTCACCAAGAAACATTATTTGGTACTGTGTAAATGTTAAAGAATTGCACATTTCAATTATTCAAAATAAAAATCTTCAAAATTTTGTGAATTTTCATGAAATTTCAATGTTAATATGAGCATATAAAAGAAATAATTCTTTATTTGAGGCATAAACATGACAAAATGTTGCTTTTTTAAGGCAATGTCTCCAATTCATCATTTAATACCAATGAGAGTGTAAAAATTTATTGATATTAAAATGTCCATTCCACTTTTAAGGATTCCCAGGATTACGAGTCAAACTCAGTATGAGGGGGCAGTACAGTGTTGATATAAAACCTTCAGGAGTTAAGCTAGAGGATTCACAAAAAGGTACATTTATTTTGTAAAATAATAAATGAATGAATGAGGTTTTATGGCGTACCAACATATTATAGGTTATTCGATGCCAATAAGAAGGAAGATTCCACATTTACTCTACATGTACAAAAACAACAAAATTTTAATTAACATGCAGATTAAAAATACATCATCAATTGAATATGTATAATGAACTAGAACCTTGATACCTGCAGAACTGCATAGTTTCAGCAAATTCTATCGTATTACTCAAATTGCTGCTTCCTACAACACGCATGAGCCACTGTGATTCTATTCTTGCCATCACTCATATGACTCCTTGGAACCACACAGGGGGTGGTAATTTAACCACAATAGTGAACATGACAAAAAATGATAAAATGAACATGACACCCATTCGGAGGATTCCTACCTCTTTGAAGAGTTCAATAGTGATATTATTCTTAGCCGGAACCACACAGGCTTTAAAATAATAAGAGTAATAATTAAAATGATACTGATACGTGTAATGATAAATATGATAGAAATAGTAATTACTGGAAATAGTTTTATAGAGACCACATGTCCAAGGGCGCTAAAATGTCCTCTTTTATTTAATTAGGGGTTGCAGAGAGAATATACAGTAAAACCTGTGTATGTGGTCACCTCTATTAAGCAGTCACTGGTCTTAAGCAGCCATTCGTTTTTCCTTTTTCTATGCTTTCAGAACAAAGTAACCTGTATTAAGCAACCACCTGTCTTAAAAGACCACTTTTGCTCCTTCCACTGACTGGCTGCTTAAGACAGGTTTAACTGTATTGTATATATATTTTTTATGCCCCTCCATTTATTTGGAGGGGTAAGGGAAGACATAGAATTGCTCAACACATTTAGTAAATTCTGTAAAAATAAGCACTCGTGTAAGATCCTTTAGCAAGCATATTACAATATATTAGAACATGTCACATTGTTACGATATATTAGAATATGTCACATTGTTACGATATATTAGAATATGCCACATTGTTGGATAACGATATATTAGAATATGCCACATTGTTGGATAACGATATATTAGAATATGCCACATTGTTGGATATATTACAATATGCCACATTGTTGGATTACGATATATTAGAATATGCCACATTGTTGGATAACGATATATTAGAATATGCCACATTGTTGGATAACGATATATTAGAATATGCCACATTGTTGGATTAGGATATATTAGAATATGCCACATTGTTGGATAACGATACATTAGAATATGCCACATTGTTGAATAACGATACATTAGAATATGCCACATTGTTGGATAACGATACATTAGAATATGCCACATTGTTGGATAACGATATATTAGAATATGCCACATTGTTGGATAACGATATATTACAATATGCCACATTGTTGGATTAAGATATATTAGAATATGCCACATTGTTGGATAACGATATATTAGAATATGCCACATTGTTGGATATATTAAAATATGCCACATTGTTGGATTACGATATATTAAAATATGCCACATTGTTGGATAACGATATATTAGAATATGCCACATTGTTGGATATATTACAATATGCCACATTGTTGGATTACGATATATTAGAATATGCCACATTGTTGGATAACGATATATTAGAATATGCCACATTGTTGGATAACGATATATTAGAATATGCCACATTGTTGGATAAAATATATTAGAATATGCCACATTGTTGGATATATTACAATATGCCACATTGTTGGATTACGATATATAAGAATATGCCACATTGTTGGATTACGATATATTAGAATACGCCACATTGTTGGATATATTACAATATGCCACATTGTTGGTTATATTAGAATATGCCACATTGTTGGATATATTACAATATGCCACATTGTTGGTTATATTAGAATATGCCACATTGTTGGATATATTAGAATATGCCACATTGTTGGATATATTACAATATGCCACATTGTTGGTTATATTAGAATATGCCACATTGTTGGATTCGATATATTAGAATATGCCACATTGTTGGTTATATTAGAATATGCCACATTGTTGGATTACGATATATTAGAATATGCCACATTGTAGGATATATTACAATATGCCACATTGTTGGTTATATTAGAATATGCCACATTGTTGGATTACGATATATTAGAATATGCCATAATTGTTGGATATATTAGAATATGCCACATTGTTGGATTACGATATATTAGAATATGCCACATTGTTGGTTATATTAGAATATGCCACATTGTTGGTTATATTAGAATATGCCACATTGTTGGATATATTACAATATGCCACATTGTTGGTTATATTAGAATATGCCACATTGTTGGATTACGATATATTACAATATGCCACATTGTTGGTTATATTAGAATATGCCACATTGTTGGATTACGATATATTAGAATATTCCACATTGTTGGTTATATTAAAATATGCCACATTGTTGGATTACGATATATTAGAATATGCCACATTGTTGGATAAATTACAATATGCCACATTGTTGGATATATTAGAATATGCCACATTGTTGGATTACGATATATTAGAATATGTCACATTGTTGGATATATTAGAATATGCCACATTGTTGAATTACGATATATTACAATATGCCACATTGTTGGTTATATTAGAATATGCAACATTGTTGGATTACGATATATTAGAATATGCCACATTGTTGGTTATATTAAATATGCCACATTGTTGGATTACGATATATTAGAATATGCCACATTGTTGGTTATATTAGAATATGCCACATTGTTGGATTACGATATATTAGAACATGCCACATTGTTGGTTATATTAGAATATGCCACATTGTTGGATTACAATATATTAGAACATGCCACATTGTTGGTTATATTAGAATATGCCACATTGTTGGATTACGATATATTAGAACATGCCACATTGTTGGTTATATTAGAATATGCCACATTGTTGGATTACGATATATTAGAACATGCCACATTGTTGGTTATATTAGAATATGCCACATTGTTGGATTACGATATATTAGAACATGCCACATTGTTGGATATATTAGAATATGCCACATTGTTGGATTACGATATATTAGAACATGCCACATTGTTGGATATATTAGAATATGCCACATTGTTGGATTACTATATATTAGAACATGCCACATTGTTGGTTATATTAGAATATGCCACATTGTTGGATTACGATATATTAGAATATGCCACATTGTTGGATATATTAGAATATGCCACATTGTTGGATTACGATATATTAGAATATGCCACATTGTTGGATATATTAGAATATGCCACATTGTTGGATATATTAGAATATGCCACATTGTTGGTTATATTAGAATATGCCACATTGTTGGATTACGATATATTAGAATATGCCACATTGTTACGATATATTAGAATATGCCACATTGTTGGATTACGATATATTAGAATATGCCACATTGTTACGATATATTAGAATATGCCACATTGTTGGATTTTTTTTTCAGAGAGAAACAACTCTGCCACAAAAGGCACATTATTGTTCAACATGATCATGTCTACCACATGTGGCCTTGTCAACAGGGGATGGCAGAGACTTTATCGTCATATGACCTATATTCCAGGAGACCAACCACTGCTGGAGAAAACAAACACTAGAAATACTTGGAAGAAAACATTTTCTTGTTGTGTGTGCAAACAAGACCAGGATGAGTAGATATTTATAACAGAGTGTTTACATTCGGATGGATATTTGGAAATCAAAAATGATTTAAATCCATCTGTTTTAATAAAGTTTCGAAACAAAACATTAAATTATAAGCAATAAGAGAACAATTAATTAGCAAAGAACATCATAAGACACACGTATAAAAAACGATCAAAGTTTTTAATTGAATTAAATTATGTATTGAATTATTTGTTTGCATTAAATTGATTTTAAAAAGGTTTCATTTCGAATTCTTCTTTCACATCTTTATATATTCATACCATCGGTATGGCAGATATCGTAATCTGTAAACAGATACTGCGTATATATTCATACCATGTCAGATATCATAATCTGTAAACAGATACTGAGTATATATTCATACCATCGGTATGGCAGATATCATAATCTGAAAGTGAATGTTAAAGCTTAGAGAAATGACTGGCACAGTGGTAGAATGTACTAACAGAGAACTGAATGTTATAATGACAGTTGCATAGAGAAATGACTGGCACAAAGGTAAAAGGTGCTAACAGAGAATTGAATATCATAATGACAGGTGCATAGAGAAATGACTGGCACAATGGTAAAAGGTGTAACAGAGAATTGAATGTCATAATGACAGGTACATAGAGAAATGACTGGCACAATGGTAGAAGGTGGTAACAGGGAACTGAATGTCATACTGACAGATGGATAGAGAAATGACTGGCACAGTGGTAGAAGGTGCTAACAGAGAATTGAATCTCATAATGATAGGTGCATATAGAAATGACTGGCACAATTGTAGAAGGTGGTAACAGGGAATTGAATGTCATAATGACAGGTGCATAGAGAAATTACTGACACAATGGTAGAAGGTGCTAACAGGGAATTGAATGTCATAATGACAGGTGCATAGAGAAATGACTGACACAATGGTAGAAGGTGGTAACAGGGAACTGAATTCATAATGACAGGTGCATAGAGAAATGACTGGCACAATGGTAGAAGGTGCTAACAGGGAATTGAATGTCATAATGCCAGGTGCATAGAGAAATGACTGACACAATGGTAGAAAGTGGTAACAGGGAATTGAATGTCATAATGACAGGTGCATAGAGAAATTACTGACACAATGGTAGAAGGTGGTAACAGGGAACTGAATGTCATAATGACAGGTGCATAGAGAAATGACTGACACAATGGTAGAAGGTGCTAACAGGGAATTGAATGTCACAATGACAGGTGCATAGAGAAATGACTGACACAATGGTAGAAGGTGCTAACAGGGAACTGAATGTCATAATGACAGGTGCATAGAGAAATGACTGACACAATGGTAGAAGGTGGTAACAGGGAACTGAATGTCATAATGACAGGTGCATAGAGAAATGACTGACACAATAGTAGAAGGTGGTAACAGGGAACTGAATGTCATAATGACTGGTGCATAGAGAAATGACTGGCACAATGGTAGTAGGTGCTAACAGAGAATTGAATGTCATAATGATAGGTGCATAGAAAATGACTGGCACAATGGTAGAAGTTGTTAATAGGGAATTGAATGTCATAATAACAGGTGCATAGAGATGTGACTGTCACAATGGTAGTAGGTGCTAACAGAGAATTGAATGTCATAATGATAGGTGCATAGAGAAATGACTAGCACAATGGTAGAAGGTGCTAACAAGGAATTGAATGTCATAATGACAGGTGCACAGAGAAATGACAGGCATAATGGTAGAAGGTGCTAACAGGGAATTGAATGTCATCATGACAGGTGCATAGAGAAATGACTGGCACAATGGTAATAGGTGCTAACAGAGAATTGAATGTCATAATGACAGGTGCATATAGAAATGACTGGCACAATGGTAGAAGGTGCTAACAGGGAATTGAATGTCATAACGACAGATTCATATAGAAATGACTGGCACAATGGTAGATGTTAACAGGAAATTGAATGTCATAATGACAGGTGCATAGAGAAATGACTGGCACAATGGTAAAAGGTGCTAACAGGGAATTGAATGTCATAATGACAGGTGCATAGAGAAATGACTGGCACAATGGTAGAAGGTGCTAATAGGGAATTGAATGTCATAATGACAGGTACATAGAGAAATGACTGGCACAATGGTAGGTGTAAACAGAGAATTGAATGTCATAATGACAGGTGCATAGAGAAATGACTGACACAATGGTAGAAGGTGTAAACAGAGAATTGAATGCCATTATGACAGATGCTTAGAGAAATTACTGGCACAATGGTAGAAGGTGCTAATAGGGAATTGAATGTCATAATGACAGGTACATAGAGAAATGACTGGCACAATGGTAGTAGGTGTAAACAGGAAAACAAATATCCAAATGATAGTAAGTGTAAACAGGGAAAATATCGTTGGAACTGATGGATGCTCCCAAAGTGAGTGTTTGACTCTGTACCATATTCCCTTAGTGCTGATGGCTACTTGGTTGAAAAATACCAAACTGCATAGCAGTTATTATATGTGGCTCTGCACTTGACAGAACTCATTCACAAATTACTGAACCAGAACAAAATGACAATATGCGCATATCCTAGCTAGTTTTACAAAATTAAAACCAGAGGTTGTAGCAAAATAGCGCGATGAAGACAATATGCACATCTCCACTTGGTAATCATGCATCCTAGCAAGTTTCATAAAATTCCAACCAGAGGTTGTAGAGAAACAGAGCGGAGAAGAGTTTGGTCACAGACAGAATGAAAGGGCTACAACTCCGTGAAAAATCCTGGAACTGGAACACAAATATAGCAAATTGCATAAAATTCCAACCTGAGGTTGTAGAGAAATAGCGCGGACAATAATTTGGTCACAGACAGAATCAAAGGGCCATAACTCCGTGAAAAATCATCAAACCAGAACAAAAAGATATTATGCACATCTCCACTTAGTAGTGATGCATCCTAGCAAGTTTCATAAAATTCCAACATTGGGTGGTAGAGAAATAACGCATTTGGTCACAGACAGAATCAAAGGGCCACAACTCTGTGAAAAATCATGAAACTGGAAAACAAAGACAATATGCACATCTGCACTTGGTAATGATGCATATTAGCAAGTTTCATAAAATTCCTATCTGAGACTGTAGAGAAATAGCGCTGACAAGAATTTGAGGACGCACGGATGGATGGACACACGGACGAAGCGGCGACTATATGCTTCCCTGCTTTGGGGGACCATAAAAATGATTGCAAGTGTAAACAGACAAATAAATATCACAGTGGTATAAGATATAAACAGAGAAATGAATATCACAGTGGTATAAGATATAAATAGAGAAATGAATATCACAGTTGTATAAGATATAAATAGAGAAATGAATATCACAATAATAGTAAAGGTAAACAAGAAAATGAATATCACAATAATAGTAGGTGTAAACAGGGAAATGAATATCACAATGATAAAAGGTGTAAATAAGGAAATGAATAGCCTGATATTAGGTGTAAACAATAAATGAATGTCGCAATAATAGAAGGTGTTAACAGGGAAATGATATCACAGTGATATAAGGTGTAAACTGGGAAATGAATATCACAATGATAGTAGGTGTAAACTGGGAAATGAATATCCCAGCGATAGTAGGTGTTAACTGGGAAATTATTTCACAATGATAGTAGGTGTAAACAGGGAAATGAATATCACAATGGTAGTAGGTGTAAACAGGGAAATGATATCACAATGGTAGTAGGTGTAAACAGGGAAATGATAACACAAAAATAGTAGCTATAAACTGGGAAATGAATGTCACAATGGTAGTAGGTGTAAACGAGGAAATGATAACACAAAAATAGTAGGTATAAACTGGGAAATGAATATCACAATGATAGTAGGTGTAAACTGGGAAATGAATATCCCAGCGATAGTAGGTGTTAACTGGGAAATTATTTCACAATGATAGTAGGTGTAAACAGGGAAATGGATATCACAATGGTAGTAGGTGTAAACAGGGAAATGATATCACAATGGTAGTAGGTGTAAACGACGAAATGATAACACAAAAATAGTAGTTATAAACTGGGAAATGAATGTCACAATGATAGTAAGTGTTATCAAGGAAATGCATTTAACAATTACATAAGAGGTAAACATTAAGTAAGTATAAAAAGGGAAATGAATTTAAGTAACCCAGTGAAATGAAGTAGGTTAAACCAGGTACATGAAATACAATGTAGGTGTAAACAGTTATATGTGTAAAAAGGGAAATAAATGTCACAATAGTCTCCATGTAACTACTGTTTACTGTACACAGAAATATCATGTAGATGTTTGTTTGTTTGGAGATTTAACATGCTTTTTTATGCCACTGAGGGCTAACAGAGGTTCATTTAACCTAACCACTCTGTCGTTGGATTCTAGAAAGTTAACCAGTACTCAAAAACACCCCATCTCCGCTTGTAACTGATAACTTTCCCACTTGAATCAGTAGTAAGAGTTGAGTAACAATAAGATGCAAATCATATATCAATCATCACAAAGAATGTCCAAGCATGGATTCGAACTCATGACCCCTTGATTGATAATCACATGTGCTACCTGCAGAGCTATACATTCAAGTGCATTTAAACAATGTTTTATATGTTTTATCTACTGTACACAAAAATATTATGTACAAAATTACCCTTTTACATGTATCCTTACTACTATACATGTTTTCACAAAATTTAGAATTAGTGAAATGGCATTATCGTTACTACAAAAATAACAATAAACTTCAGTGTATTAACAATTTATTTAGTACTTGAAATATGACATGCGTTAGCATCAATGAAATATCAATACAAAAATATATGAAAATAACAAAAAAAAGAAAATTATACAAAATATTTTGTGTTCAAATAAAAGTATGTACATTTATATAAAGAATATAAATCTATGTTTATAAAAAAACAATAAAAAGTACAAACAATTACAGCACATTTGATAATTAAATCAATTTTTGCGTGAAGTTTCTGAGTATATCAACAATATGTAAATTGCATCAAACAACCTTCATTAGAAGTATTATTTACAAATCAATCAATATTAAATATCGCTTGATTATCAATGAGATTCAAATTATCATTTAGAGATACACACAGTATAATAGCCCTACTCAAGAATACAAATCTAAAACACTGAATGTTGAATATTAATAAAGGTCAATCTAAAATATTTGAGTATTGAATACTCACAAGTAAAGGTGACTGTTGAATATTCATAAAATAAACATAATCTAAAACATTTGAGTGTTGAATATTCATGAAATAAAGATAGTCTAAAACATTTGAGAGTTACATATTCATAAAGTAATAATGATCTAAAACAAAACATAGATAAAAACAAAACCTAAAGATTTGGTATTTAATATTCATTAAGTAAAAGTATAATCAATGATAACAAAAAAAACAGTGCTTAGATCAAACTTTTGAATAACATCCAAGTTTTTTTAATTTAATTTTTGGTTTTGAATGGTGTTTTGTGCCATTTTCAACATATTTCAGGTTATATATGGCATATCCAGTTATACTGGTGGAGGAAGACCTCAGAATGAATCTGAGTAGAACCACCGTCCTTCCACAAGTAACTGGCAAACTTTCTCACATTAACTTTTTTGAGTGAGTGGAACTTGAACCTACGACCTTAGCGGTAACAGTGAGAGACTTAGTGTTTTTAAATGCTTATGGTAATCCTCATTGAACTGAAATAAACTGTTCCAAAATTTGAAACTTGCATTAAAAATAATTTTTCAAGAAATGAATATTTCCAACAAAACAATCAATTTCAATAAAACATCAGAAAAAATATATATAAAAAATGTTTTTAACTAAACATTTTGCTACTAAAAGTATCTAGAACTTGGCAACTCTGAGTTTGAGCATGGGTCTAAGACTCAAAAGCAGATATTGGAAGATTTTATGTCCATAAGTCATGTTACAAAGACATCCTGTTCATAATTAAGATCAGCAATCTCACTACCAGTATTGTTCTGATGACGGGACCAAATTGTACTAAGGACAAGGTTCATGAACCCCTCAAAATGGCCCTGTATAATGCAATACATTCAAACCTTATTTTTTAGCAAAATTTGACATTTTTTATTTTAATGAAAAAAAAGTTCTTCTAAAAAATGATAGTTTTGTTTTTCAATTTTATGTTTTGCACTAAATACAATATCATTAAAGTGTATTATGAACACTAAAAAATATGCAATTTTCCTACATTTTAAGCTATTTTAGATAAATATATCATGGTTTTAACTGTGAAGGCACTCTTGCCGCAAGGCAATATTTCACATATTACATGTATGAGTGTACTAGACAATGATCAGAATAAATATCTTTGTGTGGCAATAATGCCGTCATAATAAAAAAACAAACTATTTAAATGCCAAAATTCAGACAAAATTGAGGAGAAATGAGCATTTTCCTTAATTCTATCATTCAATGAATAGAAAAACACAAGATTAAAAAATAAAATATACATATTTTAAAAGAATAAATTATGTTTAATACGAATACACCAAGCTTTGCTGGTAAGTAAGTATTAAAAGAAATGCATTTTACAGAACAGGAGCTAAATTCATCAATATCTTAAGTCTGAGATTTAGACTCGGACTTGAATTGTCAAAAATTTAAGATTCAAATAACATCTGCTGAACAAGCAAATGACTTTATTAGTATTTATTGTAATGACTATTTAACAGAAAATGTTACAGGGCCACAGTTTTCACCCATTCTTGTATTTTTACAGGGTTTTACAAAATGTAAGATATTGAGTCTCGAGTTTGATTCTCAAATTCAAATTAATGATGAATTAAGGCCCTGATGTTGGAGCTTTTTGAACATGGCTCCTGTTTCACCAACATTTTACTTAAATACTCAACAGTTGTTCAACAGAACTACTGTATAAGTTTGTAAAGATCCAATCAAAACAAACAACAAATCAAAACTATTCATATTTCAATAATGATCATTTTTCCAGTTTCATCCAATAATGGACAACTTGGATAAAAAAAACACCTCAGACGCATTTTGATAATTCAAAGGCCAGAATTGAGTCTGTAAAAATCTTTGTCAATATAACTACATATACTGTATAGACCCGGTTAAAATCCGAATAAAAATGTAAATGTTAGAATGTACACAACACAATTTTTATAAAAACCATGCTTTTTATGTAAAGGGAATATAAAATATTTTTAATGGATTAAATATATAACTTGGCTTATAGGATATTGTGTCCATTACTCATATCACAAAAAAACAATAAAAGTCGAAAGAAAGCTGACTGCACAATTGGGATAAAAACTAAATTGTGCAATTTTTAACAGCTCAAGGGACTGGATTTGCAAAGTCTTTAACTTTTCCAAGAACCTTACCTGAACTATTGTGTCAGTTAGATAAAGTTCTAATAAAAACAGAGGTTGGGCTAATCATCTTGGGCTGATTAGCATTTGTACCAATTTATTTAAAAATCCAATCACAACTAAAGAAGATACGGTCTGAACAGCAGTGGACGGACGGAGCTGTGACCTTGACCTTTGAAGAACAGACCCAAGTCATTGGCATGACACATCATCTTGTCCTAGTTAACATCTGTGCCAAGTTATTTAAAAGTCCAATAACAACTAAAGAAGATAAGTTCCGGACAGCAGCGGACGGATGGAGCTGTGACCTTGATCTTTGATGAACAGACCCAAATCTGTCGCATGACACACCCTCTTGTCACAGTGAACATATGTGCCAAGTTATTTAAAAATGCAATCACAACTAAAGAAGATATGGTCCGGACAGAACGAAACACAGTGTATACATTTGAATTTCAAACACTTGACCTTGAGTTATGACCTTGACCTTTGATGAACAGACCATGGCATGACACATCGTCTTGTCCTAGTGAACTTTTTGTTTTAAGTTATTTAAAATTCCAATCACAACTAAAGAAGATAAGGTCAGGACAACAGTGGACAGAAGGACGGAGCTATGACCTTGACCTTTGATGAACAGACCCAAGTCATTTGCATGACACATCATCTTATCCTAGTGAACATTTGTGCCAAATGATTTAAAATTATTTGGAAGGCAATGTTTTCATTGAAATGAAAAACTTACTGATACAATAATGCATATTGACTGATATCAGACAAGTTTTCATTCCTTACACTGCCATCACCTTATATATTACAGAGGCTTTGACATGACAATAGAGCAATGTTGCATTGCACCATCAATACAGATCACAAAATACAGGAAAATATTCCCTTAAAGTCACCGGATTGTCAAAAGTTTGGAGAGAACAGACTTGACCTTGATTTATCTCTATCATATTCTGACATTGGATATTTCTACGTATCTTGATACAAATATGTTCATAATTTATAACTTGTTTTATACAAGCTGATAGAGCTGAGTTCATAACTCATATTGTTTAACCAATTATACAGATATGTCTATAATTTATAACTTGTTTTATACAAGCTGATAGAGCTGAGTTCATAACTCATATTGTTTAACCAATTATACAAATATGTCAATAATTTATAACTTGTTTTATACAAGTTGATAGAGCTGAGTTCATAACTCATATTGTTTAACCAATTATACAAATATGTCCATAATTTATAACTTGTTTTATACAAGCTGATAGAGCTGAGTTCATAACTCATATTGTTTAACCAATTATACAGATATGTCCATAATTTATAACTTGTTTTATACAAGCTGATAGAGCTGAGTTCATAACTCATATTGTTTAACCAATTATACAGATATGTCCATAATTTATAACTTGTTTTATACAAGCTGATAGAGCTGAGTTCATAACTCATATTGTTTAACCAATTATACAGATATGTCCAAAATTTATAACTTGTTTTATACAAGCTGATAGAGCTGAGTTCATAACTCATACTGTTTAACCAATTATACAGATATGTCCATAATTTATAACTTGTTTTATACAAGCTGATAGAGCTGAGTTCATAACTCATATTGTTTAACCAATTATACAGATATGTCAATAATTTATAACTTGTTTTATACAAGCTAATAGAGTTCAGTTCATAATTCATATTGTTTGACCAATTATACAGATATATCCATAATTTATAACTTGTTTTATACAAACTGATAGAGTTCAGTCCATAACTCATATTGTTTAACCAATTATACAGATATGTCCATAATCTATAACTTGTTTTATACAAGCTGATAGAGCTGAGCTCATAACTCATATTGTTTAACCAATTATACAGATATATCCATAATTTATAACTTGTTTTATACAAGCCGACAGAGCTGAGTTCATAACTCATATTGTTTAACCAATTATACAGATTTATCCATAATTAATAACTTGTTTTATACAAGCTGATAGAGCTGAGTTCATAACTCATATTGTTTAACCAATTATACAGATATGTTCATACTTTATAACTTGTTTTATACAAGCTGATAGAGCTGAGTTCATAACTCATATTGTTTAACCAATTATACAGATATGTCCATAATTTATAACTTGTTTTATACAAGCTGATAGAGCTGAGCTCATAACTCATATTGTTTAACCAATTATACAGATATATCCATAATTTATAACTTGTTTTATACAAGCTGATAGAGCTGAGTTCATAACTCATATTGTTTAACCAATTATACAGATATGTTCATACTTTATAACTTGTTTTATACAAGCTGATAGAGCTGAGTTCATAACTCATATTGTTTAACCAATTATACAGATATGTCCATAATTTATAACTTGTTTTATACAAGCTGATAGAGCTGAGTTCATAACTCATATTGTTTAACCAATTATACAGTTATGTCCATAATTTATAACTTGTTTCATACAAGCTGATAGAGCTGAGTTCATAACTCATATTGTTTAACCAATTATACAGATATATCCATAATTTATAACTTGTTTTATACAAGCTGATAGTGTTCAGTCCATAATTCATATTTTTTAACCAATTATACAGATTTAAATACAGCTGCATTCAAGGGAGACTATCAGGATTTTTCAAAATTTTAAAGTTGGCTTAAAACATTTTTTTCTCAATACAACATGCCTACATGTATTTACTGACCCTGAAGTGCCAAAAGGATATCTTTTCAAACATGCAAAATAATATATTGAAAAGGGATTTCCTAACTTGGGCTATATGACTAAAACAGATTTCCTGTTTAAAATTGCAACATATTTTGTGAAGTATTAAATGAGTCACATGATTTCATTTAGATTTCAATTTGCTCTGTTACACAGATTTACATGTAATTATAATTGTTTGTCTTAAAAAGAGTATGAATGACGATGCAAAGGTCATCAATCAGTATTTCAGTGCTGTCTATTTTTAGAATAGGCATTTCACTTCAAGTTCTCTGCTCCAATTCAAATATAAATTTTATCATGTTTTGGTTGATTTGAAATACCAAACTATTCAGATTTTAATAATTAATAAAAATGGGATGCTTTTTATCCATTTTAATAATTATCTTATATTTTTAAACATTTACAGCGATTTTTCATGATATACTCCCTTTAAGTCAAAATTTATAACTATTTATACAGATTTTAGAATAGATGAGTTAATTTATAGTTAATATTAAACTTGAGTCATAATTTTCATATGGAATACATATGTATCCTCTTTGTCACATGACATAGTGGTTAAAATTCCATATTCTGATCTCTCTTAATAACGCTTGCATAATACAGACAAGTTACAACAAGTAACAAGGGTGTCATGCATAACAATGGTAAGTATCCTGTATAACGTGGGTGTTGTGTATAGAAAGGGTAAGTATCCTGTATAACATGGGTGTTGTGTATAAAAAGGGTAAGTATCCTGTATAACATAGGTGTTGTGTATAAAAAGGGTAAGTATCCTGTATAACATGGATGTTGTGTATAAAAAGGGTAAGTATCCTGTATAACATGGGTGTTGTGTATAAAAAGGGTAAGTATCCTGTATAACATGGGTGTTGTGTATAAAAAGGGTAAGTATCCTGTATTACATGGGTGTTGTTTATAACAAGGGTAAGTATCCTGTATAACATGGGTGTTGTGTATAAAAAGGGTAAGTATCCTGTATAACATGGGTGTTGTGTATAAAAAGGGTAAGTATCCTGTATAACATGGATGTTGTGTATAACAAGGGTAAGTATCCTGTATAACATGGATGTTGTGTACAACAAGGTTAAGTATCCTTTATAACATGGATGTTGTGTACAACAAGGGTAAGTATCCTGTATAACATGGATGTTGTGTACAACAAGAGTAAGTATCCTGTATAACATGGATGTTGTGTACAACAAGGGTAAGTATCCTGTATAACATGGGTGTTGTTTATAAAAAGGGTAAGTATCCTGTATAACATGGATGTTGTGTATAACAAGGGTAAGTATCCTGTATAACATGGATGTTGTGTATAACAAGGGTAAGTATCCTGTATAACATGGGTGTTTTGTATAACAAGGGTAAGTATCCTGTATAACATGGCTGTTGTGTATAACAAGGGTAAGTATCCTGTATAACATAGGTGTTGTGTATAACAAGGGTAAGTATCCTGTATAACATGGATGTTGTGCATAACAAGGGTAAGTATCCTGTATAACATGGGTGTTGTGTATAACAATAAACATGCATTAATTCATCACAGCTACTTGCCTTTTAACTATTAAACTATTGTCATTCACAACATTGCAAAATATTATATCATACAAATTTAATTTTACTGAATAACAAAATGAATAAAAAAGTTAGGAATAGTTTGGATGACATAGAATATACTAATGTAAACAACACAATGGTATACTCAAGCTGAGATGTTAAGTGTAGCTGAGGCCACAGACACAACAATAGAGTATTCCCAAATAATAACAAATGCATAAAACATTATATACACATATAGCTATTAATGAATGCATATTTTATATATTGTTCTCTTGGAAGACAAACTTTTGAGCAACATAAGTAAAATATCACATCTTTTTAAAATCCAGACATATTCTAAAGCTTAGAATTCTCTTAATTATTTTTTAAACGTTAAAAATGAATACCAACTTCTGAAATTACTGCATATAAAAAATAAAACAGGTTCAAATATGTGACTGGTCAACATAATTGACTATTAAAATGTATGACTGGTTAATATCATTGACAGTTAAAAATGTGTGACATTGGTCAACATAATTTACAATTTATTTGTATGACATTGGTAAACATAATTGACAACTAAAATGTGTGACTGGTCAACATAATTAACAATTAAAATGTGACATTGGTCAACATAAGTGACAATTTTAATGTGTGACATTGGTCAACATAATTGACAATTTAAAGGTGTGACATTGGTCAATGTATTGACAATTAAAAGGTGTGACATTGGTCAATATAATTGACAATTAAAATGTGTGACATTGGTCAACATAATTGACAATATTATCACTGTTGTTTTCACATATTTGATTTGTGCTTACTCTTTCAGCACTACTCTGTATACATATGTGAAGGTATGTAATCAAGCATACATGTAGACATGTGTAATTTAGTACAAATGTTAACATGTGTAACCAAGCACATGATTATATGAACATGTGAAATCAAGCAACAATGTTAACATGAGTAATGAGGTACATATGTGAACATGTGTAATTAGGTACAAAGTATTTATTAAAGTGGCTTTGTGTAACCAAGCACAGATGTGAACATGAGTAATCAAGCACAAATGTTAACATAAGTAATCAAGCACAAATGTAAACATGAGTAATCAAGCACAAATTTGAACATGAGTAATCAAGTACAAATGTGAAAAGGGGTAATCAAGCACAAATGTGAACAAGAGTAATCAAGTACATCTGTGAACATGAGTAACCAAGTACAAATGTGAACATGAGTAATCAAGCACAAATGTGAACATGAGTAATCAAGTACAAATGTGAACATGAGTAATCAAGTACAAATGTGAACATGAGTAATCACGCACAAAAGTGAACATGAGTAATCAAGTACAAATGTGAACATGTGTAATTAGGTACAAAATATTTATTAACATGGCTTTGTGTAATGAAGCACAAATGTGATCATACATTTTGTAATGAAGCACAACTGTGAACATGTGTAATGAAGCAAAAATGTGAACATGAGTAATCAAGCCCAAATGTGATCACGAATAATTAAGCACAAATGTGAACATGAGTAATCAAGCACAAATGTAAACACGAATAATCAAGTATAAATGTGAACATAAGTAATCAAGTACAAATGTGAACATGTGTAATGAAGCACAAATGTGAACATGTGTAATGAAGCACAAATGTGAACATGAGTAATCAAGCACATATGTGTACATGAATAATCAAGTACAAATGAGAACATGGGTAACCAAGCACAAATGTGAGCATACAAATCAAGCACAAATATGAACATGAGTAACCAAGTACAAATGTAAACATGAGTAATCAAGTACAAATGTGAACATGAGTAATCAAGCACAAATGAGAACATGGGTAACCAAGCACAAATGTGAGCATACGAATCAAGCACAAATATGAACATGAGTAACCAAGTACAAATGTAAACATGAGTAATCAAGTACAAATGTGAACATTAGTAATCAAGTACAAATGTGAACATATGTAATGAAGCCATATGTGAACATGAGTAATCAAGTACAAATGTGAACATGAGTAATCAAGTATAAAAGTGAACATGAGTAATCAAGTACAAATGTGAACATGTGTAATGAAGCCATATGTGAACATGAGTAATTAAACACAAATGTGAACATGAGTAACCAAGCACAAATGTGAGCATACATTTTGTTATGAAGCACAAATGTGAACATGAGTAACCAAGCACAAATGTGAACATGAATAATCAAGCACAAATGTGAACATGAGTAATCAAGTACAAATGTGAACATGAGTAATCAAGCACAAATGTGAACATTAGTAACCAAGCACAAATGTGAACATGAATAATCAAGCACAAATGTGAGCATGAATAATCAAGCACAACTGTGAACATGGGTAATTAAGCACAACTGTGAACATGAGTAATCAAGCACAGATGTGAACATGAATAATCAAGCACAAATGTGAGCATGAACAATCAAGCACAACTGTGAACATGGGTAATCAAGCACAGATGTGAACATGAGTAATGAAGGACAACTGTGAACATGAGTAATCAAGCACAGATGTGAACATGAGTAATGAAACACAACTGTGAACATGAGTAACCAAGCACAAATGTGAACATGAGTAATCAAGCACAACTGTGAACATGAGTAATCAAGGACAACTGTGAATATGAGTAATCAAACTCAGATATTAATATGAGTACCCAAGCATAGATGTGAACATGAGTAATGAAGACAACTGTGAACATGAGTTATCAAGCACAGATGTGAACATGAGTAATGAAGCACAAATGTGAACATGAGTAATCAAGCACAAATGTGAGCATACATTTTGTAATGAAGAACAAATGTGAACATTGTAATGAAGCACAAATGTGAACATTTCAATTTTGTAATTAACATGAGTTACCAAGCACAGATGTGAGCATGAATAATCAAGCACAACTGTGAACATCGGTAATTAAGCACAACTGTGAACATGAGTAATCAAGAACAACTGTGAACATGAGTAATCAAGCACAGATGCGAACATGAGTAATGAAGCACAACTGTGAACATGAGTAATAAAAGACAACTGTGAACATGAGTAACCAAGCACATCTGTGAACATGAGTAATCAAGCACAGATGTGAACATGAGTAATGAAGCACAACTGTGAACATGTGTAATCAAAGACAACTGTGAACATGAGTAACCAAGCACAACGGTGAACATGAGTAATCAAGGACAACTGTGAACATGAGTAATCAAGGACAACTGTGAACATGAGTAATGAAGCACATCTGTGAACATGAGTAATCAAGGACAACTGTGAATATGAGTAATCAAACTCAGATATTAATATGAGTAACCAAGCATAGATGTGAACATGAGTAATGAAGCACAACTGTGAACATGCGTAACCAAGCACAGATGTGAACATGAGTAGCCAAGCACAAATGTGAACATGAGTAGCCAAGGACAACTGTATATATGAGTAATGAAGCACAACTGTGAACATGAGTAATCAAAGACAACTGTGAACATGAGTAATCAAAGACAACTGTGAACATGAGTAACCAAGCACAGATGTGAACATGAGTAATCAAAGACAACTGTGAACATGAGTAATCAAAGACAACTGTGAACATGAGTAACCAAGCACAGATGTGAACATGAGTAGCCAAGCACAAACATGAACATGAATAATGAAGCACAACTGTGAACATGAGTAGCCAAGCACAAACATGAACATGAGTAACCAAGCACAGATGTGAGCATACATTTTGTAATGAAGAACAAATGTGAAAATTGTACTGAAGCACAAATGTGAACATTTCAATTTTGTAATTAAGCACAAACTCATAACACTTACTGTTTACTCTTCATTTACATACAGCCGATTCTCTTTTTTTAATGGGGCTTAACTCCATTTTCAACACATTTCAGGTTATATTTGGCTTATCAAGTTTTATTGGGGGAGGAAAATCTCAGCCTGAGTAGAACCACTGTCCTTCTGCATGTAACTGACAAACTTTCTCATATAAAGCTTTTGGAGTAAGTGAGACTTGAACCTATGACCTATGGTGAGAGGTAGGTAATCTTAAGACGGCGCCTTAGACATTTCCATTATAGAGGACCTCCTTATTCAATATTCTTAAATAAGAACATAGGTCAAGAAAAATCTATTAATTTAACTCTAAAACATTATGAACTAGTTATCAAAGTCCCCTCACACATGATACTAAATACATTTTTAATGTGACTAAAATAATACAAATATAGGTAATAAATTCAAAAGGTGGTGTCCCACCAGACTTCGTCATAACAAAACCATTGAAATATATGTGACTAATCATTTGGTGGTGTCCCACCAGACTTCATCTTAATAAAACCATTGAAATATATATGACTAATCATTTGGTGGTGTCCCACCTGATCTCATCTTAATACAAGAAGCCCAAAAGGGCCTGTGCATGCTCTACTGACTCATAGTGGCCATAGCACTTTTTGAAGTTCTCCTATGCAAAACAAACATCCATGTGAAATTTCAGTTTAATTGGCCTAGTGGTTTCAGAATAAATGAAAAAAAGAAAATTTCTGTTTTCCCATAGTATCCCTATGTAAAATTCTAAGTCCCCTTACAGGGCCCCTATAAAATTTAGCCCCTAAATTCTTATCTGCAATCAAACCCCTACACATAGGGATAATTTATGCTAAATATGAACAAATCTGACATACCATTTCTTAAGAAAACGATTTTAGTAATTCCCAATTTTTACCCTTTTGGAGCCCCTTCTGACCCCTTAAGACAGTGGAACCCAGTCATTTTTATAAATCTGAACCTCCTTCACAAAACAATACTTCTGTGAAGATATAGGCAAAATCATTTCCATTTAAAAAAAAAAAAAATATTATAATGACATGTGTCCCTTAATTGAACCGTCGGGGCGGGGTCATTTTTAACCCTAGGGACACTAATTGATCAAATCTAACAAAACTATAGTTGGTCAACATAACTACATAAACATTTTGAAAGTCTGTTGGGCTGTTCATGAGAAGAAGATTTTTTAAGTTTTGGACTATTTTTAGTAATGGTGGCCATCTTGAATTTCAAATCGAAAAAAAAAATCTTCTGTATAGTCTCCTACGCAACAGAAACATCCATGTAAAGTTTCAGTTTAATTGGCCTAGTGGTTTCAGAGAAAGTGCTGCTAACACAATTGACGACAGAAGACGGACAACACGCCATCGCATAAGCACTTCTGGCCTTTGGCCAGTAGAGCTAAAAACTATTGAAACATATGTGACTAATCATTTGGTGGTGTCCCACCTGATCTCATCTTAATAAAACCATTGAAATATGTGACTAAGCTTTGAAGTAAAATTTCTCACAACTTTGTTTTTTGTTTAAGTTGCAGTATATGCATTTTGTAATCAAAAGTACTTCAACAATTTTAAACACAAATTGCTGGGAATGGTTTTGTTTTGATGAGAATTTCATGAATGGAAGTTAAGAAAACAGAAAATGAGATATTGCGAGATTTTGCATGAATTCACAAGCTTTCACAAAATCTCAATTAGTTGCCTTTCCTTCTCTTTATAATTCCATGATAGTATGGAAATGTAGTTACAAAGTTTCCACAAAGTTATTGCATAGTGCAGGATTTGACAGCAATTAAAAAACTACAAATGTAAGCAATAAAAATTGGTGATATCTCATTGCACCAATGTAATATACTACAGAAATGTAAAAAAATCAAAAATGTGTAATGAATTCTTCATTTGGTGGGTTGCTCTGAATTATAGTCACAATATCCGCCCGGTCTATCTCATCGAGGAACTGTCGGAGGCTGTCATGATCACATGTTTTGATGGCTTTGCCCTGATTGTTAAGCAGGATCCAGTGTGCGAGAACAACCTTTGTGGCCAGTTCTCGATATGTGTAGCAAAAATGTTCTATAACACTGATGTCCGAGACAGACAGACCTGTATAAAACAAAAAAATTTTCACACACATGCATTGCTCACAGATGAATGAATGAATGAATGAATGAGTGATAAAAAGAATGAATGAATGAGTGATAAAAAGAATGAATAATTTACCAAATTATCTACTTGTTGACTTTCTGGCGCAACGATGGGTGACGAGTTGACTGACAGAGAAATTAATAGACTTAAATTAATAAATGCATGAATGAACAATTGTTTGACTAACTGGCTGATGTGGCAGTGAATGGCAAAAGGAATGGCAGACTTCAAATGATAAATAAATGATTTTTAATTCTATAGTGTAGCAACACAAATATGTCAGGATACCACCAGGAAGGATCAGTTGAGGCAAACATCAGTTGAGGCAAACCATTTCCATTTTCCTTACAGAATCTTTTCTCAACGAGCATTTCTTAATCATTTAAGGAGGAATATACCGGTATCTTTCAAATTACTTTCAAAATCAGTAAGATATTTTGTATATAATGAAACAAGAAGTAATTTTTAATGTAAATATGTAAATATGTATTTTTTTCTAAGGTTAATATAATATATAATTATATGTGACGTAAACATGGACATATTCAACCTTTTTGACGTCCCAATTTATAGCAGACAAAATCATGTATTTTTCAACCTCAGTTGAGTTATACCTAATGTACAGAATAGAAACCTATATCACCACATTCACATATGATGGATGTATGGAGTTACAAATGCAAAAATTACGACGAACGCCACATTCTGAAAATACTAGCGAAAAACGGAAACTATTTTTCTCTTGATTTTTTTTGAAAAATAAAGGCTTCAAATAAAATTGACTAAAAATCAAACAAGCGATATTTGCAAATTTTTATATGATTTTATAGAATATATTGTTCAATTATTGAGATTTTTAACACGCTTTAAAGCAAAACATCAACGTTGGTATAGCGCATTAAATGTTGGGTTTGTGATCATTAAATAAAACTGGATATGCAATACATAACCTTATAAATGTGTTGAAAATGATGTTAAACCTCATTCTACAAAAACTAGTATTTTGTGCACACCAGTTATATCTACTATTGCACTCCTGTTTAGTGGCATATTATTTTGAGCCAATCGTTAAACGATCCGCATATAGGTTCCTTACTAGATTGTGATCAACATCATCTTAATAAAAAATAAAAATGTTATCATCATCACCATCACTATCATCATCATCATCAATATTGATTTCATCACCATCATGGTTATTGTCATTTGCTTAGACGTTCTTAATATCCCTTATTTTTTTTTTTTATTCTACATGTACATAAAAGTCGCTCTAGATCCAATACTTTGTCTTTCCTTCAACTAACAACATTTTAATTTGATCATATTTCTATTCTCTATGAAATATCACCAGTATTATGTAAAAATCAGTTTTCATTTATGTGTAAATAGGCATCGACTTTTTGGTCCGCTTAGCGCTTTTTGTTCGCAACAGTTTTTATCCACAGGAAAAAATAGAAATACTTAGATGATGCGGACAGAATTCTGTATTGTCCAAATTTGTTTGCAGACATTGACAAAATTTGACGTATTTTTAAATGTGTCAAATGGACAAAAAGCGCCTGCACACACGGCCGGTTTGTGATTTTTTTGCTTCCCTCCAAAAATTGATGGATGTAATGCGTATGTATCTCATATCGATAGAAAATCGTTCACTAACCACTTATCTCTGTACAATTCAATGTAAATCTAAGATATCAGTTAAATTACAAAATTTCATTGTTTTAAAGGGACACATCGCTACTTTAACACATTTTCACTTTAAGCAATTTCTAAAATTACTTGGGCCAAAATAATATACCCGTTTCTGGTTAGACCGTAAACAATAGTATATACCACATATGATTGTCTTTTCTTTTTTTCTCCAGAGGTACTAGAAATGTTCAGAATAAGATGATCATTGGTTGTAGTTGTATGTTAACCAAGTTTTATTATTGAGATTATTGAGGTACATTTAAGATTCACTGTTCTGTTCTGAATAACAAAATAACCATTTGTTCAGGGCAGTATTCTCTGTCTCTCTGGGTGGCTATGTTTGATATCGTGCAGCACACACATAAGAATATTCAAACTCCACATTTTGTTAAATAAAATGCAGTGGCTGTGTAATGAATATGATTTAAATGAAAAAATAATAATAAAAAAAAATAATGTTTTTGATTTTTTTTTAATTTGGGAAAAATAGGCTTTGCAGTAAAGATTAAGGACGGTCAACCAACCCGAAACTTTTTTTTTTTTTGCCCTATCAAATATGAAATTAAATACCTCAGTATAAAAATAAAAACAAATCCAAAGAAATATCATTTTATATGATTTAAACATTTCCACAGGTACATTCAAAACTAACATGACTTCACTTGTTAAAATTACAATCTTCGAATCATCGGCCTGGTGAAAATCTCCATGATGAATTATATACATGTACTACAATGCATTTTGTTGTCATTTGTCTCTCACTGCTGGTTCTTGCAGAGATGATTGTGCTTGAGTATTGGTTAACCTTCTTAAATCACAGGAAAGACTTGTTTGATTAACTGATCTTCTATTAGCCCTTGATGACACAAAATGGTGCATATATTCATATAGACAAACTAGTTTTATAAAAAATACTAGTAATAATATATTCATATAGTAACCCATTCATAATGCAATGATTTGTTTGATGCGGAAACATAAGTTAAATGAAATTTAACATCTCTCTTAAAGAGCACAATACATTTTAAGAATGGTAGCGCAGTTGAAAGAGTGTTGACCACTTACTCCAAAGATCGCCTGTTTGATCGTCTTAATGGCAATACAGATTACCAGTCCTCATCTATTCATTCCTCACCATAAGAGTCAATGAGCCTTACAGCATAACTAACTATGTGTCTCTGAAACTTATATAATGTATTATCTTAATTCAACGCCCGTTTCGAAAAAAAATAATTTCCATCATAATTCTTTTAAAAATTTAATATAACTTTGATATATTTTAATGCTTTGGAAAGGAATTAATCTGCGAAAAGTTGATTTGACCAAAACCACTTGGAAGTGCATTTAATCAGAAGTAGTAACAGCTGACTGCCCGCTTGTGTGTTTCTGTAAATGAAATGTTTTAAATACTATAGTAATATTATTTAATGGGACTGGGTGGAAGGGTGCTCCTACGTACGTTCAATGACAATATATCTGCATCATGGCTTTTCACTGTTAATCATACTGGTTTGTTTTTTTCAAGCTCATTTTATGACTGTGTAACAGTTTGCTCTGAACTTTAGAAAGGCCGGACCTGTTGTTCTAATAATTGACAACCGTGATGTCCACATTTCACTGGCAGTCATGGAGCTAGTCAGGAATGAGAATATTGTTTTGAAATCCATTTCTGTGTAAGTGAAAAAAATGACGTTTTTTTATGTGTACCAAACAGACATGCTATCATAAATGCTAAAGACAAACTAGTTGCCACTAAACAGCAGAAGTATAAATTATATAACTAGTGTGCACAAAATACTAATATAATGGTAAGAACAAACTTGTTTAATTATCACAAAAAGTATACCTCATGTGCTATATTGACTTTGACATTTGCTTTAAAGCGTTTTTTTGACGTAGGGTAGTGTTAAATAATTGAATATCATAAAAAATCTAGTTTGTCTATTTATTTAAAAAATGTGGCGTTCACTGTAATTTTTTCATTTGTAAATCCATACATCCGTCAAATGTGTACATGGTGATATATGTTTCTATTCTATACATTAAGAATAACTCAACTGAGGTACTCAACTGCTGCTATACATTGGGACGTCAAAAAGGCTAAACATTGCTATGTTTACGGCGTCACATATAAATATATATTCTGTTGACTGCTGCAAAAAATACATATTCACATTGGAAATTACTTCTAGTTTCATAATATACTAATTATACCACTGATTTCGAAAATAATTTAAAAGGTACATTCCTCCTTAAGGAGGAGTTGAGTGAGACCATTAGAAAATGGGAAGGACAGATAGACAGGAGTGACACCATTAGAAAATGGGATGGACAGATAGACAAAGTGAGACCATTAGATAATGGGATGGACAGATGAACGGAGTGAGACAATTAGAAAATGGGATGTACAGATAGACACAGTGAGACCATTAGAGAATGGGAAGGACAGATGGATGGAGTAAGACCATTAGAAAATGTGATGGAGACATAGATGGAGTGAGACCATTAGAAAATGGGATGGACAGATGGATGGAGTGACACCATTAGAAAATGGGATGGACAGATGGATGAAGAGAGACCATTAGGAAATGGGATGGACAGATGGATGAAGAGAGACCATTAGGAAATGGGATTGACAGATAGACAGGAGTGACACCATTAGAAAATGGGATGGACATATGGACAGACTGGGACCATTAGGAAATGAGATTGACTGATAGATGGAGTGAGACTATTAGAAAATGGGATGGACAGATAGACAGGAGTGACACCATTAGAAAATGGGATTGAGAGATAGGTGGAGTGAGACCATTAGAAAATGGGATGGACAGATAGATAAAGAGAGACCATTAGAAAATGGGATGGACAGATAGACACAGTGAGACCATTAGAAAATGGGATGGACAGATGGATAGAGTGAGACCATTAGAAAATGGGATGTACAGATAGACACAGTGAGACCATTAGAAAATGGGATGGACAGATGGATGGAGTAAGACCATTAGAAAATGGGATGGAGACATAGATGGAGTGAGACCATTAGAAAATGGGATGGACAGATGGATGGAGTGAGACCATTAGAAAATGGGATGGACAAATAGACAGAGTGAGACCATTAGAAAATGGGATGGACAGACAGAAGGAGTGACACCATTAGACAATGGGATGGACATATGGACAGACTGGGACCATTAGGAAATGAGATTGACAGATGGATGGAGTGAGACCATTAGAAAATGGGATGGACAGATAGACAGAGTGAGACCATTAGAAAATGGGATGGAGAGATAGGTGGAGTGAGACCATTAGAAAATGGGATGGAGAGATAGGCGAAGTGAGACCATTAAAAAAGGGATGGACAGACAGAAGGAGTGACACCATTAGAAAATGGGATGGACCTATGGATGAAGTGAGACCATTAGAAAATGGGATGGACAGATGGATAGAGTGAGACCATTAGAAAATGGGATGGACAAATAGACAGAGTGAGACCATTAGAAAATGGGAAGGACAAATAGACAGAGTGAGACCATTAAAAAATGGGATGGACAGACA
This sequence comes from Panopea generosa, assembly GCA_029582155.1. Lineage (NCBI taxonomy): Eukaryota > Metazoa > Mollusca > Bivalvia > Adapedonta > Hiatellidae > Panopea > Panopea generosa. The sequence goes on from CM055895.1 coordinate 21,114,828, forward strand.
GAAGGAGTGACACCATTAGACAATGGGATGGACATATGGATGAAGTGAGACCATTAGAAAATGGGATGGAGATATGGACAGACTGAGACAATCAGAAAATGGGATGGACAGATAGACAGAGTGAGACCATTAGAAAATAGGATGGAAAGAAAGACAAAGTGAGACCATTAGAAAATGGGATGGACAGATAGACAGAGTGAGACCATTAGAAAATGGGATGGAGAGATAGACGGAGTGTGACCATTAGAAAATGGGATGGACAAATAGACAGAGTGAGACCATTAGAAAATGGGATGGACAAATAGACAGAGTGAGACCATTAAAAAATGGGATGGACAGACAGAAGGAGTGACACCATTAGACAATGGGATGGACATATGGACAGACTGGGACCATTAGGAAATGAGATTGACAGATGGATGGAGTGAGACCATTAGAAAATGGGATGGACAGATAGACAGAGTGAGACCATTAGAAAATGGGATGGAGAGATAGGTGGAGTGAGACCATTAGAAAATGGGATGGAGAGATAGGTGAAGTGAGACCATTAAAAAATGGGATGGACAGATAAAAACAGTGAGACCATTAGAAAATGGGATGGACAGATGGATAGAGTGAGACCATTAGAAAATGGGATGGACAAATAGACAGAGTGAGACCATTAGAAAATGGGATGGACAAATAGACAGAGTGAGACCATTAAAAAAAGGGATGGACAGACAGAAGGAGTGACACCATTAGACAATGGGATGGACATATGGATGAAGTGAGACCATTAGAAAATGGGATTGACAGATAGGAGTGACACCATTAGAAAATGGAATGGACAGATATAAGGAGTGATACCTTTAGAAAATGGGATGGATAGATTGAGACCATTAGAAAATGGGATGGACAGATGGGCGGAGTGAGACCATTACTTCCACAATGTGGTGAACAATAATGACCTTGTATATATCTAAACTTTGCCACTAGTTTTCAAAGTGATATTTGCGAGGCTATGCAGCACAGACAAGCTCCATTTTTTTTCTTTTTTAGCTACAAGAATACTATCAATATGTCACTAATAGCTGTCTTAAAAAGGAATTTTTTTTACATATTTAAGCTCTTCGAAAGCATTATCTTACAATGGAATAAATTGCAAAACATAACATTTACATATAAACTCCATGCTCAACTTTGGTTATCCTCAATCCCTCCAATTCTTCCAATGGAAGCATTATAAACATTGTATCAATGAATTGGTTAGTTTGAGCTGATGCAGATGAGTACAAACTCAACACCTGAGCCATCAAATATTTGAACTGTAAATTTTGCAAACAAGAAAATAGGTGAATTTGAAATTTATGTCTTTAAAATACTTGAACATTATCTCTTAGATGTAAATATACATAATCTTACATGATCTCTTAGATGTTAATATACACAAGAGGTTTCCACTAACGTGGTCATATCTAACCCTTAAAAGCATTTCCAGAGAAGTGGATTTAAATTATGCAAAATGAAAATGTTGCCGAACACATAAATCACATGTAAATGCCGCAAACTGAAATACGTAGACGACTGTTATATGACACATTGTGAACACTTGTGTGATGTTCTAAATTGAACCATAAATATGTAAGTTATAACCTTAAAACAAAAGAAAAATGATCTTTGATGAGTAGACCCAACTCATTTGAATGACACATCGTCTTGAGCTGGTTAACATTTGTGCCAATTCATTAAAAAATCCAATCACAACTAAAGAAGATATGGTCTGAACAGCAGTGGACAGACAGACAGACAGAGCTGTGACCTTGCCTTAGAAGAACGAACCCAAGTCATTCGCATGACAATTCATCTTGTCCTAGTTAATATTTGTACTGAGTTATTTAAAAAAATCCAGTAACAACTAAAGAAGATAAGGACTGGACAGCAGCACACGGACGGACAGAGCTGTGTACTTGACCTTTGAAGAACAGACCCAAGTCAGTCACAAGACACATCATATTGTCATAGTGAACATTGTGCCAAGTTATTTACAAATGCAATCACAACTAAAGAAGACACGGTCCGGACAGGATGAAACACAGTGTATACAATCGGTTTTCAAACATTTGACCTTGAGCTATGACCTTGACCTTTGACAAACAGACCCATGTCATTGGCAAGACACATCATCTTGTTCTAGTGAACATTTGTGTTAAGTTATTTAAAATTCCAATCACAACTAAAGAAGATAAGGTCAGGACAGCAGCGGACGGATGGATGGAGCTATGATCTTGACCTTTGTCGAACAGACCCAAGTCATCCACATGACACATCATCTTGTCTAAGTGAACATTTGTGCCAAGTTATTTAAAATTCCAATAACAACTGAAGGAGATATCTCGTGTTATGGACGCGCAGACACACAGCCTGACACACAGACGGACGCAGCCCATTTCTATATCCCCCTGCTCCGCTCTACTAGTGGTGGCGGAGGATAAAAATCTCTTAGATGTTAATATACATTATATCTCAGATGTAAATATAAATAATCTCTTAGATGTTAATATATCTCGAATGTAAATATACATTATATCTCAGATGTAAATATACATAATCTCTTAGATGTAAATATACATTAAATCTCGGATGTAAATATACATTATATCTCAGATGTAAATATAAATAATCTCTTAGATGTAAATAAACATTATATCTCGGATGTAAATATACATTATATATCGGATGTAAATATAAATAATCTCTTAGATGTAAATATACATTATATCTCGGATGTAAATATACATTATATCTCGGATGTAAATATACATTATATCTTGGATGTTAATATAAATAATCTCTTAGATGTAAATATACATTATATCTCGGATGTAAATATACATTATATCTCAGATGTAAATATACATTATATCTCAGATGTAAATATACATTATATCTCATATGTAAATATACATTATATCTCGAATGTAAATATACATTATATCTCAGATGTAAATATAAATAATCTCTTAGATGTAAATATACATTATATCTCGGATGTAAATATACATTATATCTCGGATGTAAATATACATTATATCTCGGATGTAAATATACATTATATCTCGGATGTAAATATACATTATATCTTGGATGTAAAATATATGTTATATCTCGGATGTAAAAATACATTATATCTCGAATGTCAATATAAATAAACTCTTAAATGTAAATATATATTATATCTCAGATGTAAATATACATTATATCTCAGATGTAAATATACCTATATCTCAGATGTAAATATACATAATCTCTTAGATGTAAATAATCATTATATCTCATATGTAAATATACCTATATCTCAGATGCAAATATAAGTAATCTCTTAGATGTAAATATACATTATATCTCGGATGTAAATATACATTATATCTCAAATGTAAATATAAGTAATCTCTTAGATGTAAATATACATTATATCTTGGATGTAAATAAACGTAATATCTCAGATGTAAATATACATAATCTCTTAGATGTAAATATATATAATCTCCCAGATGTAAATATACATTACCTCTTAGACATAAATATACATAATCTCTTAAATGTGAATATAAATTATCTCTTATATGTAAATATACATAATCTCTTAGATATAAATATACATTACCTCTTAGATATAAATATACATTATATCTCAGATGTAAATATACATGACCTCTTAGATGTAAATATACATAATCTCTGAGATGTAAATATACATTACCTCTTAGATGTAAATATACATTATATCTCAGATGTAAATATACATAATCTCTTAGATGTAAACATACATAATTTCTTTGATATAAATAAACATTATATCTCAGATGTAAATATACACAATCTCTTAGATGTAAATATACATAATTTCTTTGATATAAATAAACATTGTATCTCAGATGTAAATATACACAATCTCTTAGACGTAAATAAACACAATCTCTTAGATATAAATATACATTATATTTCAGATGTAAATATACATAATCTCTTAGATGTAAATAAACATTATATCTCAGATGTAAATGAACATTATATCTCAGATGTAAATAAACATTACTTCTTAGATGTAAATATACATTATAACTCAGATGTAAATATACATTATATCTCAGATGTAAATATACATTATTTCTTAGATGTAAATATACATTATTTTTTAGATGTAAATATATATTAGCTCTTAGAATATTTAGAGAGTAGCACATACCTATAAACTCAGCGAGATCTCGCCAATCTTTATCTGTTGGTACCAGACTTAATAACATTTGAATCCCAACAGACTGTTGTGATGATAGGTCAAAGGTGTCGATGATTTCTTTAGAAACATGTTCATGATTGTCTTGAAGTATAGTTTGAAGTGTCACACACAACTGCAAGAATACGACAGAGTAAATATGGAAAAGTTACCAAAACAAAACAACAATAGATACCTTTTCTGCTCAGGAAACGGTTATATTGATAATAAAATAAAATCAACATTTTACATAGTAATCTCCTTTAACAGTAATGTACTTTTTCAATCTTTTTAACATTTTCTGTTCGACCTTCCGCTTCCGAGTCAAATGCCTTGACCGTAGGCCACGGAAGAGTTATTATGATTAGAAAAGTGAAATTGAAAAAGGTAGTTTTATTATTTACACAGTGGATACAGTATTTGGCCATCTTACAAGAGGTCACAGATTTGATCCAAGGCGCTACCAGATGGACTTAAAATGCAACAATCGATATCTTTTCTGCTCAGGAAACGGTTATATTGATAATAAGATAAAAACAACATATTACTAGATGATATTTAGTTCATATCTTCAAAGTAATCAGCTTTAACAGAAATGTACTTTTTCAATCTTTTTAACAACTTCCAAAATAGGTAATCATAGTCTGTATTCTGTATACCCATCAGACACCGGAATACAACACTTATGTTGGTGACGCAAGACCTTCATCAGTCTTTGGTGACCATATTTTGCTGCAATTCTTTCTACAGGACTCGAAACTGTGAACTTTAGTTTAATTTTCTTAACCATATACATGTAAAAATCTGTAGTGGACATACCCCACTTGTGTAACTCACACTCGTACAGCTTCCTATATATAAACATTTAGCAGCTCTTTTTACAACTGTATTCGACTGCAGTGTTTAAAACTGTATTTGACTGCAGTGTATACAACTATAGTTGACTGCAGTGTATACAACTATAGCTGACTGCAGTGTATATGACTTTAGTTGACTGCAGTGTTTATAACTGTATTTGACTGCAGTGTATACAACTACAGTTGACTGCAGCATATACAACTATAGTTGACTGCAGTGTATACAACTATAGTTGACTGCAGTGTATATGACTATAGTTGACTGTAGTGTATTTGACTGCATTATATACAACTATATTTGACTGCAGTGTTTACAACTGTATTTTACTGCAGTGTTTACAACTGTATTTGACTGCATTATATACAACTGTATTTGACTGCAGTGTTTACAACTGTATTTTACCGCAGTGTTTACAACTGTATTTGACTGCATTGTATACAACTATAGTTGACTGCAGTGTATATGACTATAGTTGACTGCAGTGTTTATAACTGTATTTGATTGCAGTGTTTACAATTGTTTTTGACTGCAGTGTATACAACTATAGTTGACTGCAGTGTATACAACTATAGTTGACTGCAGTGTATATGACTATAGTTGACTGCAGTGTTTACAACTGTATTAGACTGCATTATATACAACTGTATTTGACTGCAGTGTTTACAACTGTATTTGACTGCAGTGTTTACAACTGTATTTGACTGCAGTGTTTACAACTATAGGTGACTGCAATGTACGCAACTATAGTTGACTGTGGTGTACACAACTGTAGTTGATTGTGGTGTACACAACTGTAGTTGACTGCGGTGTACACAACTGTAGTTGACTGCGGTATACACAACTTTAATTGACTGCAGTATACACAACTGTAGCTGACTGCAGTGTACACAACTGTAGCTGACTGCAGTGTACACAACTGTAGCTGACTGCAGTGTACACAACTATAGTTGACTGCAGTGTACACAACTGTAGTTGACTGCAGTGTACACAACTATAGTTGACTGCAGTGTACACAACTATAGTTGACTGCAGTGTATACAACTGTATGTGGTCAAGACTATGATATAAAGTTTTCTGGAACTCACACAATTTTGTTTGTTGGCATCATCTGATGTTCAACAAATAAATCTATCCGACTGAAATGTCACAAGTTACATGCTCATGGTTCATAATTTTTGGGATGAATAACATTACTTATTGAACACCTGTCATACTTTGCCTTATAAAGGTACTACATGTAATATGCATGTTGTATTATTTTGCTCTCATGTATCTCTTTTCCTAATGTTTACTTACATTTTCTTGTTGTTTTTTCCCCTTTATCTTGTTTTTTTTGCCTACTATAGATAACAAAACTAAAAAAATATGTAAACTTATGATGAAATATAAATAACTGTTTATTATGAAAAATGCAAAAGGTGTTACATCACTGTTCCAGTATGGATCGTCCGCATGCGTCCCAACTTCCAAGGGTCTACTGTAGTCTGGTTTCTCTTCCTCCATTTTAATATTCATGTTGTTCAATCTGTTTCAACAATAACAATATTACAGTGAAAAAGCAATATAAACATCATGAACATTTGGCCATTCCACAGCTGAAACAAGAGTTGTCAGAAGTCAACAAAGCTCGCCTATGGGATAGGCGATCACCACCCATGCAAAGATTGAGATTGGAGGCAAACACCAAAACTTAAATGCAACTAAATACCAAAGTTCAACCTGGGTGTCTACAGACACTGCCGGGGGAATGGCAATAAATTACTCCATTCAAGTTTTAAATATCTAATTTACCTATTTAACTTTATAATGTAATAACAGTATAATTTAATTTTTCTTAATTAAATCATTAATTCAATGTTTATACAATCACGTAGATAATTTTCAACTTTTTGTAAATGCAAACCATTTAAAAATAGGCTATGGGAATATTTCATGAGTAATCTCCTATATAATATACAGAGTAAAGGGAAACAACTCTTTAAACACAGAGAAATACTGAGACTTTGTCAAGTACTTGTAGTGTAAAGTACCTGTACCAGTTTTTAGTTCCTAGTAACAGGTCATGGGTTCAATCTCTATCACAGCTATGAGCAAGACAACTTTTCCGCATATGCTTAGTACTGGTTCTACCCAGGAATATTTCAAGCATGATTTGTCATAAATACTAAGGGCTGTTCCATTTAAACATACATCCCACCCATGGACGGCAAAATAATAAACTTCTAAGGTGGGAGGGTTTTTCAAAATGGGGGGGCCTGATAAAATGAATTAAAAATATAAAAGGGGAGGGTCAAACTTCAAAGTGCTTTCCATGGGTGGGTTGTATGTTTAAATGGAATAGCACTAACTTGTTTCATAACTGAAGTAAAATAAATAAGATTAAACTAATTGATAGTAAAATGTGTCCTAGTACAAATGTACCAATGGCAACTATAGATGTGAACATACCTACAGAACTTGAAGTCTTTATCTCGGTACCTATAGCCATGATCAAACCACTGTTCATGGTTCTCCAACTTATTGAAGTCAAGTTCTGTATTTTTCATTTGTTGACTCAGTCGATCACGTCTCTTTATCTTTTTACTCATCCGAGTCACCCTGACAAAGCCGTAGTTGTAGTAAAACCTGTAGTATGGGGAATCATCGTGAACGTTTCTTCTCAACACCAGCTCTTGTTCCACGTTTACATATTCGTGGAAGAATAAAGTATTGTCTGATAACTCGCAGAAGCTGAGCGAGCGTAGCAGCTTGGTGGGATGTCTGTCTAGCGGAGCTTCATAGCCTTCTTTGGGAACTGTCTCATCAACTGGTATTGGTACTGAAGGTTTGTACCGGAATTCACCGTGATGGTGAGCCTGGGATCTACAAGGCCTAGGCGGTGGTAGATCATCAATAAAGTCATCTTCTGGCAGAGGTAAGTCTGGAAAGTTGTCGTCATCCTCAGGTGGTAAGTTATTTGAACTATGACGTCTCGCCAGGCTATTTGTTGACATAGAATGTAAATCTCCTGCTAGAGGACAAGAATCTCCACTCAGAGCTTTGTACATTTCATTAGGGGCTTCAATATTGGATTTTTTTTGTGATTGTTCTCTCTCCCTATCAAATACATTATGTCGGGAGCCAGCCACTGTTGCCTCTTGCAATTTCATCTTCTGTGGCATATGTCCTCTTGCCTGAAAGCTGGTTCCAGGCAGTAGTGAGCTGTGTTTATCATTTACAGGTATTTCAATTCGCTTTCTATCCGTCATCATTTGTTTAATGTCACTGGGAAAACTTTCACTTCCACTTCCTGTTTGGACATGACCATTACTGCTGGATGAAAGATGAATGGGGTGATGAGGAGAGGGCTCCGGATGGATGGACACCTGGTCAGTATTTAACAGTTTTAATGAGTAAGGTAAATGCCCGTTGCTATCAGACGATCCCGTATTGTTGTTGTCGTGTTGAACAGAAACGTGAGGAATGATCATCACATTGTCTGAAGTTGTTCCAGGAATAAAATCAGTGGCGCTATGTTCTCTATGAAGAATGTTGAAATGTGCACATGGTCGCTGTGGATATAGCAAAGATTTGCGCTTAACATTGATGAAGCGTTTCTCTATTTGGTGGCATTGTTCAGACTTGAAGACATAGTTGTACGTGCTGGACAGGGCAAAGTCTGAAAATTTAGAATCCATTTTTAAATCTTTTCATATAGCATTTTTCTAAAACAAAATGTTATCAAAATTATATATCATTATACATATGAAATGGGATTAACGCCTTTCTAGTCATTTTCAGATGAAAAACAAATAAATTTGAAGATTTTTAACCACTAAGATTTTATTTGTTAAAAAAAATACTAATGCAGTAATCTTTTTGAAACGAGAGAGTTGTGGAAGGACAGCACACTTGTCTAAAAATAATAGCTATCAAAGTATTTCGTAAATGTAACAGTTTGATATTATATAAAAAGTTGTGTTAGAAATGTACCTCAACTGCTAAATTTAACTATAATTTAATTTTTTTTCGTTTCCCGCCAATTCAAAATAGCCCTATTGTAAGACACCTATATGTTTCAATATGCTTCGGATCTAACTTCTTTAACATAATTTCAACAAATTACTAGTTATATATGGCATCCTGTTTTATTGGTGATCATAGAAGAAATCTGACAAAACCTCTGTTTTTCTGCAAGTAACTGACAAACTTTCTCACATAAAGTTTTTGGAAGTGCTGGCCTTGAACCCACGACCTCAACTGTGAGACATAAATGATCTAGGCACAATTAGAAAGATATCAAATTGTTGTTATGCCCTTACACACAGTATCTTATACAAATGTTTTTCCAATCGAGTAAAAATGACAATAACATGGAAAATTATCTTCTATTTAAAGTTAATAATTATCAAACAAATTTTATGAGCTTCCGAGGTTCAAGATTCATCAAATTATACTTTAAAGCTGAAAGAAATAATGGAATAAAAGACAGTTAATATGCAAATTTCCAAAAATCTGATGTATTTGTACATCCTGCAGCAAGAATTTAATAAAAGGTGAACTGCATGCAGAATAATGTTCTAAGACAGGAGTTCTAAAATCACCAGTTTATTGGTTCCAGACCACGTTTTAATTTCAAAATTTAAAAGAATATGTGTCCAAATATTTTCTGCCAATTGTATACCTCAAAGTTACATGCTAAGATTGTTAAATACCAGTTTACCTTTCTGCAATTTAAGTGTCGCAAAGTTCATGTTATATATGGCATATCCAATTTTACTGGACCTAAATTCATCATTATTTTGAGTCTGAGATTTAGACTCAGACTCAAATTGTCAAATATTTAAGATTCAAATAACATCTATGAAACAAGTAAATGACTATAATATTTAATTGCAGAAACAAATAGTTCTAATGATTATTTAATAGAAAATGTTACAGTATCTCAATCATTATCCATAACAGTATGTTTACTGGGTTTTACAAAATGTAAGATTTTGAGTCTGAGTCTGATTCAAATTATTGATGAAATTAGGCCATGTTGGAGGAAAACCTCAGACTGAGTCAGACTGGGTAGAACCATTGTCCTGCCACAAGTAACTGGCAAACTTTCTCACATAAAGTTTTTGGAGCGAGCGGGACTCGAACCTACGACCTTAGCGGTGAGAGGTAAGTGATCTTGAGATGGTGTCTTGGCCCCGGACGACTCCTTGAAGATCTATAATCACGTTGTTTGACCCCATACTGTGTCACCTCGAAGTGTGAAGGAAAGTGAATTTTGACTAATCCATCCACAGCACGATATTTCCGAGTCTATCATGACACGCTTTTGAATGATGTATTACTAGAAAACTGGGACTTGATGACTCCCAGTGACTATTGGAAGTATCACTCTCCTTCATAATAAGACTGATTGCCTAACTACCATTTTGTTTCGGAAAACTAAATTATTGTCCATGAAATTTTACGGACTCGACATCAGCAACTAACTATATATCATTTGTTATTTACATAAACTTTCCCTACCAGTTTTAAATAAATTGTTTGCTCAACTTTCAATCCATTTTTTTTATTTTCATACAAATCCTCAAGAGTTACTATGCAAATTGTAACTGTGTATTATTTTTCAAAAGACCTGAAACAAACACGGGTATTAAAATTAATGTCACTTTCAAAGATGTACTTTTCACTAATGTAATAGTTCCACTTCATACCTGAATTTATTACATATTAAACAAATGATAAAAACAAATGCTTATTTTTGTCATCATCAATCAATACAGAAATTGTGAATTTATAAATAAGAAATTCCGCCTTGAAAAAAAACACATTCCCTTCCAAAGCTGTTGAAAGCTTGGTTACCTTTACACTCCAATACCGGTAGGTGCAATTTTGTATTATAAATTTATTTAAAATTCTGTTTTTATATCAAGTATAATGGGTTATAGAAGAATGACATTTTGTTACAATTCCCAGTGAATGGTTACGGTAACCCTAAATGCATTAAATCTTAAAATATCATGATATGAAAATTTGTCTTAATGTACAATTAAGCTTACACTAATACAGTACATTGAACTATTTTACATGGTTAACTGTTTTATGATAATGTATGGGACAGACAGTGTCATTATAATTATATGAAACAGTACATACTTTCTGTTTCTTGATTATTGTCGATCCACTTCTTGTCTGTCACTGTGATGTTTATCTGTTGTTTGTGTAGGTCACAATGGACGCTAAACTCGCTGGAGTAGAAGGCATGGTGGTGCAGGATGTGATAGTGAAGCACCACAACCATGGCATGCTCCGTCACACCCAAGTATACTCTCTCCCCCATGTCCATGACACCACACTGTACAACCTGAACCAGCCAATGCCGTAAGGAATCTGCCAAGTATAACAAGTATGACAAACAGTAGGAACAGATAAGTAGTTGTAACGTACAATTCAATTATTTATGGTTACTAGTATATAGAGGATCTTACACGTGTGCTCATTTTTTATGGAATGTATTTTCCGAGTTAAATAAATTCAATAATAAATATGCACAAATGCAAGATTCTTTTTATCACATAACACAGGAAAATAGTAAATTTACCAATTATTAAACAGATCATCTCAATAAGAACGAGAATAAATCGGACATATTAGTTTACGCCAGTCATCGTACAACATAACATCTCAAAGTAACGTTGTTTTTTTTCAAAGACAACTTGACTTCATTATATATTCTGGCAAGTTTGGAAAGTACTCCAGTATTTAACATATGAGAGCTGAGTTCTACGGAAAATGCCGAGTGAGGATTCAAAAGTGATATCAACTACCAGGGCTAGAATTTAACTTTTTTGTGCACTGGCAATTTTGGCCAGTGCCTAAAATTTCAACTGGCCAAATTTGAAACCAACTAGCCAAACCAATTTTCGCAGAAACTTGTAGTCCTAAATGTCTAAATAAACCCAAAATTAATTGTTTCAAAGCCTGCATGTTATTTAATATGCATTATTAGTTTTTTTTAATTTATAGACAATGGTATCAAGGTTATTATATATGTAAAGGTACAATTCAAAGCAGTACTTTACAAAACAAAATATTTAAAAAAATAAAATTGTCTTTGTTATTTATTATACTACAATAAATAAATGCATACAATGATATATCATAAATAAACACTTTTAACTAAACCAAAATATGAATCATGGATTCAACAATAACAAGTGTACAGAGAGGCTGAGATTGAGACATACACACATTTCTATTTATAGAATTAATATAGCCAATGGCCTTTCGTTTTAAAATAAGATCTAGCCAAGGACAATTGTTAAACATGTGTAAATGTTGTGATATCATAGTAATATAGTTTAATTATTATTGATGATCTGTCGATCGCGGTGGTTTCTACTATTGACACACCATTTTGTCATTGACAAGTTTATAACCCAGTGTGATATTGAGCTGTCACTCCCATTTCATTACAGTATTAACGGAAGGATTATTTCTCTTTTTTCTTTTTGGGACTCGCTTTCAATCGCCGGTTAAATGGAGAAAAAGATGTTATTTTATCAGCCATTTTAACAGCTGACAAAATATGTAAACAATAAATTTGACGGGTATCAACTTTACTTTTATTTGATAGAGTGAGTGCGCGATCGATCAAACATGACGCAGTCTACTCATTATGTTGTTGACGGGTTTTAACTTTCCTTCCGTTTTGCAGAATGAACTTGAGATCAAAAACAATTGGACGCAGTCTACACATATATATAAATATTTAATACATGTCATTGACAATAGTGCTACTAGGGGGTAATTTGGCGCGAGAAGCAGAAGAAATTTGGTAAAACTGACAAGAACTCATTATTTTTACCAGGATAATACTTGTTTATTTTCAAAAATCAATAAAATGAATAAAATAAATAGTTTTCTCAACTTGAAATCCACTCGCAAAAAAATGCCAGCTTAAGTAATTTCAACTCGCATTTTCAAAATACAGCTTGCATTTTGCGAGTGACGAGTGCTTAAATTCGAGCCCTGACTACGTGAATATAAACAAGAAATGTCACTGTTAAGTGTCACATGCCCCCCAAATGGTCTGTGAAAAATAACAATATGATATAATAGGTAGCGATGTATCAATGAATATCAAGATTAATGGACTAATAATTCAGACTAGACATGCAATTTTATGTTTTTTTACATTAAAGCATGACCTTAACCTTTGTGTAACTTTGACCTTGACATCTGATGTAATGATGTGGGTGTATTTCAACAGTTAAATGCAGGTGAAACATTATCATGACATGCTGATCACTTGTGTCAAGCTATTTTAAAATCCCTAAATGTAAGTGACAGATCAATCGTTGATAAATTGATAAATTGAGCCAAGTGTTTTTGAAATCCATCCATGTACGATAAAGTTAAAGGACAGACTTAAAATCTCAAACAGATCCAAAGTGTTGTCATATATACTCAAAGTGTGACCGTGTCTAGGTTTTACTTATGACACGTCGTCATGTCATCTTGATAAATTGAGCCAAGTTAAAGCAAAGTCACAGACCAGACACGCAATATCGAACAAATTGAAAGTGTGACCTTGACCTTTGAGGAAAGGTTCTGGGTCTTACATGCCACACTTAATTATGTCATGTTTATCAACTGAGCCAAGTGTTTTTAAAATATATCAATAGATGACAAAGTTATAAATCAGACAAGAAATCTCACACAGACTGAAAGTGTTGTCAAACAAACTCAAAGTGTGACCTTGACCTTTGAGGTACACATGTGGGTCTTACAGGTGACACTTTGTAATGTCATGCTGATGAATTGAGCCAAGTGTTTTTGAAATTTTTCGATAGGTGACAAAGTTTCAGACCAGACAGATGCTGCAATTACTATATGCCACCCAAAAAAGTTTTTTAGGGGCATAAAATTATGTCATGCATCGTAAATTATATGATGAAGATATTTTTGATATAACGACAGGGTACCCTGATAAAGATTCTTTGTTCCAGGTGATTAAAACTACTGTCATATTTGATAGATGAGCAATCAATATAACCCTATAAATCATATGGCTTAAACGCACTTATTTTATATCAGATACAAAACAAGTCTGGTTCAATGAGTTCAAAGTAGGTCCAACATTACGAAGGTGAACAACACAGCTGAAGGAGACAACACATGGCCAGGGTGAGGAGATGAACACAAAACAGTGTGATTCTTGGTCAATTGTTTAACCACTAGTCCATAGTTGGGCCGTAACTCCCGTAAAATTTGACTTTGACAAATACAGAACTTAGCCTGTTATATTTATACAGGTACACACAAAGTATTAACAAGAGTCCATTGGCCTTAACGGTCACCTGATTATTAAAAAAACATTCACATAAGTCTATTCAATCATAAGAAATAACGTTTTTGGTCAATTTCTCTTATATAGATTTAGTAAAGTAGGCCCCACACCCAGGGCCAGACTGCAAGACCCAGGGACATGCAATTCACAATTTTTATAAGGGAACCATATGTGTTCATAATCATGCCCACCATTTGTTTCTCAGTGCTTGTGATAGTTAGAAGATTTTTAAACTTTACCTTGAATTTGACTGTTTTAGACCCCACCCTCAAGGTCCCAAGGGGTGGAGACCATGCAATTCACAATTCTGATTCACCCTTAGGTACCAAAGCTGCATACAACATTTCATTACGATTGAGCTTACGGTTTTTAAGAAGAAGTCGAAAATGTCCATTGTTTTTGCGGCGGCACGACCAACGATGCACGATGACAGACAAAAGGCGATCGCAAAAGGTCCCTTGAGACAAAATCTCAGGTGACCCAATAAATTACATAGATCCCTTCAGAAATTGTTGATCAAAAACCAATTTTTTCCAGGTGGATGAATGAACAAGGGTAAAACTTAGTGCTCCTTCACGATTCTCCGGATGATGGCAGCATAAACATGCATATAGGAAGGTTATTACATGTATGTATAACTGGCTATTGTCTGAGATGCAAAATTGTACAAAATTATGAATATTTATGAATGCATATGTTTATAAACCCGTAAGTTACATTTATCAAGGTTTACCACCAATCTATACTTGTATACCTTGATCACTAATATGCTTATAGATGACTGACTGAAGACGTCTGATAGTTGTGGTCGAGTTGATGTTACCACGCTGTAGGAATGGCACTTTCACACATTTTGCTTCACCTTTTCCAGTCCCTGTAAATTGAATTCATAAGAAAACAAAAAGTTTAAACTCATTTAAATTAAATGGTGGCAAGTTTGTCTTCTATATTTCAATATACATAGCAAGTTACAAAATGATAATTAATCAGTAAGGATAATACAATTTTTGGTTGTGACCTTGGATCTCAGATTGAACCCCTTGAAATTGAGTGGACCTGCCTTCAGGATTTGCCTATGCAAGACTTAAGCACCATAATAATATTTTTAGACAGATTGATATTAAACGTAATGTTTATGCCATCGAGGGCTAATAGACAACTGTTTCCTTGGATCCTAAAAAGTTAACCGGTACTAGAGCACAACCCATCTCCATAACTTTCTCACTTGAATTAGCGATGAGAGATGAATGATAATGAGACACAATACCATGTATCATTCATCAATGGAGACTGTTGCCAGGGGGGGAATTCAAACTCACACCCCCTGGATTGAGTCAGATGCACTACCGTCTGAGCTAATCAGGATAGAAAACTAAAATGTATCATACTTTGTTGTCCAACCAAATAATACTGGGGTAGGGGTGTGTGGATTAAGGGTGTGTGTGGGGGTGGGGGAGCTAATTACAGATTGTCAGTGATAGTTACTCCCAATCTGATCAGGGTATACATTGTTTGCCTATCAGTCAGGTAACTCTTATTTATGCTCTAATATAATGTAGATGGTAATAAAATACAAAACAAACAAAATTGAAAACATATCACAGAAATTTAGCTAGATAAGGGGGAAGAAGCCAAACCTTTTGATATTACTTCACATGTACTAATTACCTTCTGTGCTGTACCACAGCAACATGTGGCACGTACACACCATGTTGGAAAGCCAAACATTTTTATATAAATTCACATATACTAATTACCTTTTGTGCTGTACCACAGCAACATGAGGAGTGTATACACCATTTCGGAAAGCCAAATGTTTTTATATAAATTCACATGTAATAATTACTTTCTGTGCTGTACCACAGCAACATGTGGCACGTACACACCATGTTGGAAAGCCAAACATTTTTATATAAATTCACATATACTAATTAGCTTCTGTGCTGTACCACAGTCACATGAGGAGTGTAAACACCATTTTGGAAAGCCAAACATTTTTATATAAATTCACATGTACTAATTAGCTTCTGTGCTGTACCACAGTCACATGAGGAGTGAATACACCATTTTTGGAAAGCCAAACATTTTTATGCTAATTCACGTGTGCTAAATACCTTCTGTGCTGTACCACAGTCACATGAGGAGTGTATACACCATTTTGTAAAGCCAAATGTTTTTATGCTAATTCACGTGTACTAAATACCTTCTGTGCTGTACCACAGTCACATGGGGAGTGTATACACCATTTTGGAAAGCCAAACATTTTTATGCTAATTCACGTGTACTAAATACCTTCTGTGCTGTACCACAGTCACATGAGGAGTGTATACACCATTTTGGAAAGCCAAACATTTTTATGCTAATTCACGTGTACTAAATACCTTCTGTGCTATACCACAGTCACATGAGGAGTGTATACACCATTTTGGAAAGCCAAACATTTTTATGCTAATTCACGTGTACTAAATACCTTCTGTGCTGTACCACAGTCACATGAGGAGTGTATACACCATTTTGGAAAGCCAAACATTTTTATGCTAATTCACGTGTACTAAATACCTTCTGTGCTGTACCACAGTCACATGAGGAGTTTATATACCATTTTGGAAAGCCAAACATTTTTATGCTAATTCACGTGTACTAAATACCTTCTGTGCTGTACCACAGTCACATGAGGAGTATATACACTATGTTGGAAAGCCAAATGTTTATATGCTAATTCATGCATACTAATTACCTTCTGTGCTGTACCACAGCAACATGAGGCGTGTATACACCATGTCGGGGTAGTAGTTCCTGTCCAGACAAGGAAAACATGAGGGCTCAAGGACTTGGTTTTGCTGCTCTTCAAGATTAAGGAAACATAACTCTTGCTTGCAGAAATCAAATTTCAGGTGAAAGTTGTGCTTTAGTCCTCGGATATCCAAACTGAAAGCTGTTAAAAAACCAAGTGTCTTAAATATGTCTTGTTGGAAAATCAAACTATCAATGTATTTTTAAGAAATTACAAAAGCCCATGACATTGTACATTTGTATTGGAGAACATTCTACCTGTAAATGCTGTGTCTGTTTTGTTAGATGTTTAAAGTTTATATGTGTTGCTATACAAACAAACCAAAAACTACTCCAGCCTACATACATGTATATGAAATATAAAGTTTACTATTATATCAATGTATGTTACTCACCTGAGTGAAGCTAAATTATAAGTGAAACTGTTAAACACCAAGACTAGTCCATACTATGCAAAGTGAGTTGTGAAGTCAAGACCTCTATTTTACTCTCATTAAATACCATAGTTTACTGATCTGATATTTTACCTCTGTCTACACAGACATGCTGTAGGATTTATGTTACAGTAGTTTCCAGCAATTGTTACACCAGTATTTGTTGCATTAGGAAATTCAAACAGGGTACAAGTTTGAAATTTAATGAGTGCGTTTGCTTTAATACGGGAAGGGGTTTCAACACCATTATTACACACGACATCCAGTGTTATCAGTGGTGGTTATTCCATTTATGCACATACACAAATCTGAGCAGAACCACTGTCCCTCCACATGTACTGGAAAACTTTCTCACAAAAGATGTATGGAAAACAATTACAAAAGATATACATATTATATACACATTAATAAACTAATAATGCTAAATTTATAAATGAATGTTTTTAATTATCTTTAGTAATGGTGACCATCTTTGAAATCAGAATGAGTTACTGAGTTCCAAGAACAAATATAAACTGAAGAAAAAAAACACTTAATAGGGCTGAAATGTAGGACACGTACGAACCTAAATCTGAAAACACTTACCTTTGCTTCCATCTGATACAGTAGATTGTTTCAGCTTAACCTGCAGCTGAAATGAAATAAACACAAATCAATAGCGAAGCATAATTATAAACAAACTTATCATGTCAATGCATTCATTTCTATTGATAAACTGCCTGCCTGATAAATGCAGGTTTATCACTTCAATTCAAGTTTATCAGGCACATGATGTCATTATGTATAATGTAAGTGTCTAATATTATCAACTTCATCAGGTTCAGCACGAAACTATTTTTTTCCTAATCCTCACATGATAAAGTTACTCATATATATCAGACACTATCATGGTATTCTCTATATACTAGTGCCTTAACAAGAAAATGGAATTTTATTGAATACAAACATTTGGTTTAAACTATATTTTATTCGAGGACTGTACATTTTATATTACATAATAACTTGAGAGACAATTCTAAGAATTGAACTTTGGAAAAAAAGCTAATTAACTTGTTTGAATGTATTCCTAAATATTACTAGTGATTTACAATATTGGAGTGGCAGTCTGTGTGCTATTATATTTCTTTAACTTAGAGTTTGTTCACAGGTATATGTTTTGCATATAAAATACAAACAGATTGAACAAGTACATAAAAATCAAAACATGTCTCAAAAAATAGCATGTGGGTATATGAAAGGTGTGATGATGACATTTGAATTACTGTCAAGTTTTCTCAGAAAAGTCTGTGCAAAGTATGAACAGGTACAGTTGGAAGTTTAGTTTAAACTTATTCATTTTACTTCTATTGTGAAACAACTTCTTACAACTTAGACAAATCAGGTTCAAAGTCTTCCTGGGTAGAATCAGTACTAAGCATATGCAGAAAAAGTGTCTCGCTCAAGGACACCTCACAGAGCCATGGCAGAAGATTGAACCCACAACCCTCTAATCAAGAACACCATTTGGATGACATTCATCATTCTTAAACTGATTATCATCTGAAAAGTTTATAGTGAGCGACCTTGACCTTCAACCTCAATCAGGTTGACAGTCTGCATTTAACTGATGTGAATAGCCACATGACTGTAGCTAACAACTATAGATGTTCCATTTCAATCCACAAAAACAACACACTGGTGGTCTAGGGTTACAGCGTTCACTCGCATGTGGAAGGTTTGGAGTTTGATTCCTAGCCAGGTCATATCAAAGACTTGAAAATGGTGCTAGAAGCTTACTCGATTGCCACTCAGCATTGAGGGAGTTCTAAGTCTGGTTGGCCCAGTGTCAGTATAATGTGACTGAGTTTGGTATAATACCATGTGTCTCCTGTGACTACATGATACTCCAGTGCTGGTAGTTCTAAGTCTGGTTGGCCCAGTGACAGTATAATGTGAATGAGTTGGGTATAATACCATGTGTCTCCTGTGGCTACATGATACTCCAGTGCTGGTAGTTCTAAGTCTGGTTGGCCCAGTGTCAGTATAATGTGACTGAGTTGGGTATAATACCATGTGTCTCCTGTGACTACATGATACTCCAGTGCTGGTAGTTCTAAGTCTGGTTGGCCTAGTGTCATTATAATGTGACTGAGTTGGGTATAATACCATGTGTCTCCTGTGGCTACATGATACTCCAGTGCTGGTAGTTCTATGTCTGGTTGGCCCAGTGTCAGTATAATGTGACTGAGTTGGGTATAATACCATGTGTCTCCTGTGGCTACATGATACTCCAGTGCTGGCAGCTAAGTCTGGTTGGCCGAGTGACAGTATAATGTGACTGAGTTTGGTATAATACCATGTGTCTCCTGTGGCTACATGATAGTCCAGTGCTGGTAGTTCTAAGTCTGGTTGGCCCAGTGTCAGTATAATGTGACTGAGTTTGGTATAATACCATGTGTCTCCTGTGGCTACATGATAGTCCAGTGCTGGTAGTTCTAAGTCTGGTTGGCCCAGTGTCAGTATAATGTGACTGAGTTGGGTATAATACCATGTGTCTCCTGTGGCTACATGATACTCCAGTGCTGGTAGTTCTAAGTCTGGTTGGCCCAGTGTCAGTATAATGTGACTGAGTTGGGTATAATACCATGTGTCTCCTGTGGCTACATGATAGTCCAGTGCTGGCAGCTAAGTCTGGTTGGCCCAGTGTCAGTATAATGTGACTGAGTTGGTATAATACCATGTGTCTCCTGTTGCTACATGATACTCCAGTGCTGGTAGTTCTGAGTCTGGTTGGCCCAGTGTCAGTATAATGTGACTGAGTTGGGTATAATACCATGTGTCTCCTGTGGCTACTTGATACTCCAGTGCTGGTAGTTCTAAGTCTGGTTGGCCCAGTGTCAGTATAATGTGACTGAGTTGGGTATTATACCATGTGTCTCCTGTGGCTACATGATACAACAGTGCTGGTAGTTCTAAGTCTGGTTGGCCCACTGTCAGTATAATGTGACTGAGTTGGGTATTATACCATGTGTCTCCTGTGGCTACATGATACTCCAGTGCTGGTAGTTCTAAGTCTGGTTGGCCCAGTGACAGTATAATGTGACTGGGTTGGGTATAATACCATGTGTCTCCTGTGGCTAAATGATACTCCAGTGCTGGTAGTTCTAAGTCTGGTTGGCCCAGTGACAGTATAATGTGACTGAGTGGGGTATAATACCATGTGTCTCCTGTGGCTTCATGATACTCCAGTGCTGGTAGTTCTAAGTCTGGTTGGCCCAGTGTCAGTATAATGTGACTGAGTTTGGAATAATACCATGTGTTTCCTGTGGCTACATGATACTCCAGTGCTGGTAGTTCTAAGTCGGGTTGGCCCAGTGTCAGTATAATGTGACTGAGTTGGGTATAATACCATGTGTCTCCTGTGGCTACATGATACTCCAGTGCTGGCAGCTAAGTCTGGTTGGCCCAGTGACAGTATAATGTGACTGAGTTGGGTATAATACCATGTGTCTCCTGTGGCTACAAGATACTCCAGTGCTGGTAGTTCTAAGTCTGGATGGCCCAGTGTCAGTATAATGTGACTGAGTGGGGTATAATACAATGTGTCTCCTGTGACTACATGATACTCCAGTGCCGGCAGCGAAGTCTGGTTGGCCTAGTGTCAGTATAATGTGACTGAGTCTGGTATAATACCATGTGTCTCCTGTGACTACATGATACTCCAGTGCTGGCAGCTAAGTCTGGTTGGCCCAGTGTCAGTATAATGTGACTGAGTTGGGTATAATACCGTGTGTCTCCTGTGGCTACATGATACTCCAGTGCTGGCAGCTAAGTGTGGTTGGCCCAGTGTCAGTATAATGTGACTGGGTTGGTATAATACCATGTGTTTCCTGTGACTACATGATAATCCAGTGCTGGCAGCTAAGTCTGGTTGGCCCAGTGTCAGTATAATGTGACTGAGTTGGGTATAATACCATGTGTCTCCTGTGGCTACATGATACTCCAGTGCTGGTAGTTCTAAGTCTGGTTGGCCCAGTGTCAGTATAATGTGACTGAGTTGGGTATAATACCATGTGTCTCCTGTGGCTACAAGATACTCCAGTGCTGGTAGTTCTAAGTCTGGTTGGCCCAGTGTCAGTATAATGTGACTGAGTTTGGTATAATACCATGTGTCTCCTGTGGCTACAAGATACTCCAGTGCTGGTAGTTCTAAGTCTGGTTGGCCCAGTGTCAGTATAATGTGACTGAGTTTGGTATAATACCATGTGTCTCCTGTGGCTACAAGATACTCCAGTGCTGGTAGTTCTAAGTCTGGTTGGCCCAGTGTCAGTATAATGTGACTGAGTTGGGTATAATACCATGTGTCTCCTGTGGCTACATGATACTCCAGTGCTGGTAGTTCTAAGTCTGGTTGGCCCAGTGTCAGTATAATGTGACTGAGTTTGGTATAAAACCATGTGTCTCCTGTGGCTACAAGATACTCCAGTGCTGGCACTTATCAGAATACTGCCTCAAACAGATACTATCGTAATATAACTAAAAGACGCTAAACACCATACAACAACATCAATACACCATTTTTCACTGTAAATGGTACATTCGCAACATTGTACCAGTAAGCTACATCACAATGGAACATACTAAATATCAAAGGATAAATATGTTTCAAATAACTTGACATGTGTTATTTATTGACAAAACATCATTTTCACAAAAGGTCAACATGAAGTTTATCCACTAAAAGTTTTATTTATTGACAATACAAAAAAAGAGTTTATACTGATCAAGGTGGCAATGAAGAAATGAAATGCCTGCTATGCAAGACAGTTACTGTACTCAGTTGATGAATGAATGGTGTTTTACAGCGTACCAACAGGTTGTAGGTTATTCAATGTCGACAGCAAGGAAGATTCCAGGTTCACTCTACATGTACAAAAACAAGAGACACAAGAGGGCCTGAGGACGCTCTACTGACTCATAGTGGCCATAGCACTTTTCGAAATTCTACTATGCAATAGAAACATCGGGGCGGGGTCATTTTTAACTCTAGGGACACCATCTGAACAAATCTAACAGAACTATAGTTGGTCATCATTATTACATAAACATTTTGAAAATCTGCTGGACCGTTCATGAGAAGAAGATTTTTTTTAAGTTTTGGAATATTTGTAGTAACGGTGGCCATCTTGAATTTTAGATAGAAAAAATAAATCTTTTGTATAGTTTCCTATGCAATAGAAACATTCAGGTGAAGTTTCAGTTTAACTGGCCTAGTGGTTTCAGAATAAATGAAAAAAAAAAGAGAATTTTCTGTTTTCCCACAGTATCCCTATGTAAAATTCTAAGTCCCCTTACAAGGCCCTTATATATTTTAGCCCCTAAATTCTTACCTGCAATCAAACCCCTACACTTAGGGATAATTTATATGAAATACATGTATGTACAAATCTGACATACCGGTTCTTAAGAAAATAATTTTACTAATTCCCAATTTGTACCCTTTTGGGGCCCCTTCTGACCCACTTATTTTTACAAATCTTAACCTCCTTTACGTAACAATGCTTTAGTGAAGATATAGACAAAATTATTTCAATTTAAAAAAAAAAAAAAAAAAAAATATCATATTGACATGTGTCCCCTAATTGAACTCTCGGGGCAAGGTCATTTTTAACCCTAGGGACACCAATTGAACAAATCTAACAGAACTATAGTTGGTCATCATTACTACATAAACATTTTGAAAATCTGTTGGGCCGTTCATGAGAAGAAGATTTTTTAAGTTTTGGATTATTTTTAGTAACGGCTGTCATCTTGAATTTCAGATCGAAAAAAAAATCTTCTGTATAGTCTCCGTTGCAATAGAAACACCCATGTAAAGTTTCAGTTTAATTGGCTTAGTGGTTTAAGAACAGATGAAAGAAAAAGAGAATTTTCTGTTTTCCCATAGTATCCCTATGTAAAATTCTAAGTCCCCTTACAGGGCCCCTATAAATTTTAGCCCCTAAATACTTATCCGCAATCAAACCCCTACACATAGGGATAATTTATGCAAAATATGAACAAATCTGACATACCGGTTGTTAAGAAAACGAATTTAGTAATTCCCAATTTTTACCCTTTTGGGGCCCCTCGTGACCCCTTAAGACAGTGAAACCCAGTAATTTTTACAAATCTGAACCTCCTTCACCAAACAATGCTTTAGTGAAGATATAGGCAAAATCATTTCCATTTAAAAAAAAAAAAAAAAAATATTATAATGACATGTGTCCCCTAATTGAACCCTTGGGGCGGGGTCATTTTTAACCCTAGGGACACCATTTGAACAATTCTAACAAAACTATAGTTGGTCATCATTACTACATAAACATTTCGAAAATCTGTTGGGCCGTTTATGAGAAGAAGATTTTTTAAGTTTTGGACTATTTTTAGTAATGGCGGCCATCTTGAATTTCAGATCGAAAAAAAATAATCTTCTGTATAGTCTCCTATGCAATAGAAACACCCATGCGAAGTTTCAGTATAATTGGCCTAGTGGTTTCAGAGAAAGTGCTGCTAACAGACGACAGACGTCAGATGACAGACAACGCGCCATCGCATAAGCACTTCTGGCCTTTGGCCAGTAGAGCTAAAAACAAATTAACATACATATTAAAAAATCACATCAAGAAATGAATATGTAGAATGAACCTAGAACCTTGATTCTTGCAGAATTGCAGAGTTTCAGCAAATTCTATTGTATAACTCAATTGGCGCTTCTTACGAGATGTATGAGTCACAGTGATTGATTATGTTATTCTTGCCATCACTCATATGGCTCCTTGGAACCACACAAGGGTTGCTAATTCAACCACAATAATGAACATAACAAAAACGATGAAATGAACATGACACCCATTAAGGGGAATCCTACTCCTTTGCAGAGATTGGCAGTTATTCTATTCTTACCCAGAACCATATGGGTCTTAGCTGATACAATGCATGCAAAAATGGAAAACTGCTGTATTCACATCGTCAGATAATCCATGCATAGTCCATTCCAATACTGTCCATTTATCACCTGTGGGATTTAACATGAGCTTTGTGTCGTTTTTACCAAGCCACGATGAAACCAGTTGATTGGTTCCTTCACGATTTCAGAAATTGAATGTTATCCAATCGCAATGCTAGTTTCATGTAAACATCGTTTTGATAAGACGTTAACATTAGCTGTATTTTGGTTCTGTTTTGTTCAAATAAAACAACGCAGAGCTAGCGTTATTTCCCATGGGTGATGGATTGGAGAGTACCGGAATTGACACCCCTGGGTATCCAACAATGCTGCATTCATTGCAGGCTTACCTTTTTAAATCTACTGTTCACCTTATCACATAGAACTTCGTTAAAGATGACTTTATCTGGAGGAAGAGACCTGTCTATAGACTCCATCTTGTCAACTTCATAATAGCACTAAAAGAACTGAAAGGAAATGGTTTCAGATTTAAAGATATTAATTACAGTCACTCTACATTGCAATAAAAATAAAATTAGAAATGTGTACATGTGACAGGGATGTTCCAGATGCCTGTTAGTAAATTTTACCAATAAATAAGTAAAAAATAACAACAAATTATGCGAAATTTTACTTCTGACCTCAATCGTTAATTCAAGATAATTTTTTGTGATAGACACATTTTTTATCATGCCAACTGAATGCATGATTAGCTCAGTCAGTTATGCGTCTGACTATCAATCCAGGTATCACGAGTTCGAAACAGTGGTTAGGTTAACTGATCGTCTGTTAGCCTTCGATAGCATAAAAATGATTTTTAATATTCAATCAATCAATCAATCAATCATTTCTGTTGATAAACTGTCTGCCTGATAAACATAGGTTTATCACATCAGTACAAGTTTATCAGGAACATGATGTATTATGTATAATTATACATTTCAACCTGGACGGAGTCTCTCGTGGCAAGCTATAACAAGAGTTTGGTGCTGATTTTCAATTTCATAAAAAGATGACTTAGAAATATTGACATGATAAAGAGAATATCATGTTTGTGTCTAATAATTTAATATTATCACCTTCATCTAGTCCGGCATGAAAAATAAAAAGGATGAAGATCTGCACAAAAAAACAAAGACTCGGCATTCAGCCGCATCCTGTTTTTTTGTCTAAGCCTCACCTGATAATGCTGATAATATCAGACACTAACATGGTATTCTCTATAATTTATAAATAATCTAAGATTACATTACAGCTTACATTTTATGCACAAAAAATCAGTTGCCCGTAAATTAGAATGATTATTTAACAAATAAATAATCCTTGATGTGCTATATTATCAAAATTTAGTCAGTTGATGCAAGTTGCCTATCCTTCTATGTATGTCAAAACTAAGAAGAAATAGGAAGTGATATATGAAAATCTAGGACACGTTTGACAAGTCAGGTAGGCAGTTTACCTGTCATTTGTGCGTCAAAACTTCTTACGAATGAAATAGTTCATCAACACATGTGCTTCATATCAACGCAAAAGTCCCGCTGGTTTTTTCTATACATAAACAACAATCAAATGTCAGAACCTAAAACATTTCATTATCTGAGCACTTATTTACATCCATAAGAACAGTGTAAATTGGGGATTCCCCCGAAAAAAATTAAGAATAGAATTTTTAAACGAAATACGCCACAACACGTTACAATCGTAAAACATCGGGTATTTCCGTACCCTCCGTAGAATACATAAAGGCCGAGGTGATCAGATTGAACACGTTAATGAGGCCTAAATTAAAATAGTGTTTGATTGTCGTTTACCTGCCCATTGTTTTCATCTTGGGTAGGCAGGTAGGTAGGTAAATTATTATATTATTTTTTTACATTTTTTGTTTTGTCGGAAATAACGTTGAATAATTCCCTTTCTTTGCACGTTATTTCAAGTCCATGTTTATAAAGCGGCACAACCAATAATCAATAGCGGTGTTTATAGAGATATGATAAATAAACAACACATTTATAAATGACAAATATTTCGTCAATTTAATTGCCATTCCGTGGATTTACAACAGGCAATTACACCTGTCTTACACGTGAATAAATCGTGTTTACTAATCAGAAGTACTAATATGCAAATGAGCTCTTCGCTGACGGAAATTACCGTAAAATATCAGATTAAATCTTATATACTCGGCAAATTATGTCATCTAGCGGTATGATATGTGCAAAGTTATAAATGTATAATATACGGACACTTTTTTATCGTTGAAACCTAAATTTATTAATATGAGCAGTGACTTATATGTCTCTGATATGAGAAAAAGTTTATAGAGCACTGCAGGAAAAAATAGTGTTTCTAGAGAAATGAACAAAAATAGTGTAATTCTCGTCGCGGGATTAAACGTTCACGTGGTTCTATTTAAATCCATTCTGATAGATGTGCATTAATGTAATTTTATAAGAATTCTGAATTTCGCACTTAAAAAAATATATTTGAAATATGGCATAAATTTATGGGTGGACCCAGGCAATTTCATTCACATTGTTGAAGTGGCATTAGTAGGCTATATCAGAAAGTAGGCATATTAAATTATATAAGAAAACAGGCAAATTAGATAAATGTAGATATACGATTCTTATTTGAACAAATTACTAAGTGGTATTTTTAGATAACTGGACATATTTAATTAATTATTCTAATATTCTTAATCATGTGGGACAAGCATGCTTCCTCTGCAGACTTCATTTGACGGTTTAGGGTAAACGTATTGTATTCAAAATATTACTTACAACAGATACTATTGTTTGATTGAACATAAACTCCCTAACAACAATTACTATTGCTTGATTGGACATAAGTTCCCTAACAACTAATACTGTGGCTGGATTGGACATAAGTTCCCTAACATCGAATACTGTTGGTTGATTGAACATAAGTTCCCTAACAACAAATACCATTGCTTGATCGAAAGAACATAAGTTCCCTAACAACAAATGCTATTGCTTGATTAAACATAAGTTCCTTTACAACACATACTATTGCTTAATTGAACATCTGTTCCGTAACAACAACAACTAATGCGTGATTGAACATAACTTCCCTAACAACAAATACTATTGCTTGATTAAACATAAGTTCCCTAACAACAATTACTATTGCTGGATTGGACATAAGTTCCCTAACAACAAATAATGTTGCTTGATTGAACATAAGTTCCCTAATGACAAATACTATTGCTTGTTCGGACGAACATAAGTTCCCTAACAACAAATACTATTCTTTGATTAAAATAAGTTCCTTAACAACACATACTATTGCTTAATTGAGCATAAGTTCCTTAACAACAAATACTATTGCTTGATTGAACATAAGTTCCCCAACAACAAATACTATTGCTTGATTAAACATAAGTTCCTTAACAACAGATACTAATGCTTGATTGAACATAAATTCCCTAACAACAAATACTTTTGCTGTTTGAACAGAAATTCCCTAATAACAAATACTATTGCTTGATGAAACATAAGTTCCCTAACAACAAATACCATTGCTTGATTGGACAAAAGTTCCCTAACAACAAATACTATTGTTTGATTAAACATAAGTTCCTTAACAACAAATACAAATGCTTGATTGAACATAAGTTCCCTAACAACAAATACTATTGCTTGATTGAACATAAGTTCCCTAACAACAAATACTATTGCTTGATTGAATGATGATGATAAAGCGCTTGTTACTGGGATAACGTTCCAAATAGTAATGAGTCTCACACTTTTTGTGCCATTTTTTTTTATATATTATTTTTGTCTTGGTTTCAGAAAACAGAGTCTGTAATCAGTTATATACTTGCACGTTCAATGAGACATGTACATCGTATAATGTATAAGAATTACAATTAAAAGGTGCTGGTAGCAATTTAACTAGGAACAGAAGGGACGAAGAAAAAGTTTACTCAGTTTAACACGTTTGTATGCTAATGACAATTCATTATACTATTCAGTCTCATCAGTTAGTGATATTGAAAATGTTATTAATCATATTCCAGCGGGCTAAACAATGGTTAGAGAATTTCAACGCTAACAAATCCGAAGCTATGTTTTGTTTTCTTTAAGAGATTACCATAACTTATCTTATATAACATTTAACAATGTAGAAATTATTTTTTTAGAATCCAATAAACATCTAGATGTAACTTTAAGTAAATACGGAAAATAACCAGATCATGTTGATAATATCTTAAAATCTGCTTCAAATGCGTCGTCTTAAATACTCGCTAACTGGTCATCTCCAGTTATCATGCCCTGGCTGTAGTAGAGCAGTTAAAATATCAGCAGTGTAGAACTGGTCGTCTCAATTTATCAT
Organism: Panopea generosa; assembly: GCA_029582155.1. Lineage (NCBI taxonomy): Eukaryota > Metazoa > Mollusca > Bivalvia > Adapedonta > Hiatellidae > Panopea > Panopea generosa. Next base: position 21,143,819 of record CM055895.1, read on the forward strand.
GCCCTGGCTGTAGTAGAGCAGTTAAAATATCAGCAGTATAGAACTGGTCGCCTCAATTTATCATGCCCTGGCTCTAGTAGAGCAGTTAAAATATCAGCAGTGTAGAACTGGTCGTCTCAAGTTATCATGCCCTGGCTCTAGTAGAGCAGTTAAAATATCAACAGTGTAGAACTGGTCGTCTCAAGTTATCATGTCCTGGCTGTAGTAGAGCAGTTAAAATATCAGCAGTGTAGAACTGGTCGTCTCAATTTATCATGCCCTGGCTGTAGTAGAGCAGTTAAAATATCAGCAGTATAGAACTGGTCGCCTCAATTTATCATGCCCTGGCTGTAGTAGAGCAGTTAAAATATCAGCAGTGTAGAACTGGTCGTCTCAAGTTATCATGTCCTGGCTGTAGTAGAGCAGTTAAAATATCAGCAGTATAGAACTGGTCGCCTCAAGTTATCATGCCCTGGCTGTAGTAGAGCAGTTAAAATATCAACAGTGTAGAACTGGTCGTCTCCAGTTATCATGCCCTGGCTCTAGTAGAGCAGTTAAAATATCAGCAGTATAGAACTGGTCGCCTCAAGTTATCATGCCCTGGCTCTAGTAGAGCAGTTAAAATATCAGCTGTGTAGAACTGGTCGTCTCAAGTTATCATGCCCTGGCTGTAGTAGAGCAGTTAAAATATCAGCAGTATAGAACTGGTCGCCTCAAGTTATCATGCCCTGGCTGTAGTAGAGCAGTTAAAATATCAACAGTGTAGAACTGGTCGTCTCCAGTTATCATGCCCTGGCTCTAGTAGAGCAGTTAAAATATCAACAGTATAGAACTGGTCGTCTCAAGTTATCATGTCCTGGCTGTAGTAGAGCAGTTAAAATATCAGCAGTATAGAACTGGTCGCCTCAAGTTATCATGCCCTGGCTGTAGTAGAGCAGTTAAAATATCAACAGTGTAGAACTGGTCGTCTCCAGTTATCATGCCCTGGCTCTAGTAGAGCAGTTAAAATATCAGCAGTATAGAACTGGTCGCCTCAAGTTATCATGCCCTGGCTCTAGTAGAGCAGTTAAAATATCAGTTGTGTAGAACTGGTCGTCTCAAGTTATCATGCCCTGGCTCTAGTAGAGCAGTTAAAATATCAGCAGTATAGAACTGGTCGTCTCCAGTTATCATGCCCTGGCTGTAGTAGAGCAGTTAAAATATCAGCAGTGTAGAACTGGTCGTCTCAATTTATCATGACCTGGCTGTAGTAGAGCAGTTAAAATATCAGCAGTATAGAACTGGTCGCCTCAATTTATCATGCCCTGGCTCTAGTAGAGCAGTTAAAATATCAGCAGTGTAGAACTGGTCGTCTCCAGTTATCATGCCCTGGCTCTAGTAGAGCAGTTAAAATATCAGCAGTATAGAACTGGTCGTCTCAAGTTATCATGTCCTGGCTGTAGTAGAGCAGTTAAAATATCAGCAGTATAGAACTGGTCGCCTCAAGTTATCATGCCCTGGCTGTAGTAGAGCAGTTAAAATATCAGCAGTGTAGAACTGGTCGTCTCCAGTTATCATGCCCTGGCTCTAGTAGAGCAGTTAAAATATCAGCAGTATAGAACTGGTCGCCTCAAGTTATCATGCCCTGGCTGTAGTAGAGCAGTTAAAATATCAGCAGTGTAGAACTGGTCGTCTCCAGTTATCATGCCCTGGCTGTAGTAGAGCAGTTAAAATATCAGCAGTATAGAACTGGTCGCCTCAAATTATCATGCCCTGGCTGTAGTAGAGCAGTTAAAATATCAGCAGTATAGAACTGGTCACCTCAAGTTATCATGCCCTGGCTCTAGTAGAGCAGTTAAAATATCAACAGTGTAGAACTGGTCGTCTCAAGTTATCATGCCCTGGCTGTAGTAGAGCAGTTAAAATATCAGCATTATAGAACTGGTCGTCTCAAGTTATCATGCCCTGGCTCTAGTAGAGCAGTTAAAATATCAGCAGTGTAGAACTGGTCGTCTCAAGTTATCATGCCCTGGCTCTAGTAGAGCAGTTAAAATATCAACAGTGTAGAACTGGTCGTCTCAAGTTATCATGCCCTGGCTGTAGTAGAGCAGTTAAAATATCAGCAGTGTAGAACTGGTCGCCTCAAGTTATCATGCCCTGGCTCTAGTAGAGCAGTTAAAATATCAGCAGTATAGAACTGGTCGCCTCAAGTTATCATGCCCTGGCTCTAGTAGAGCAGTTAAAATATCAGCAGTGTAGAACTGGTCGTCTCAAGTACATGCCCTGGCTCTAGTAGAGCAGTTAAAATATCAGCATTATAGAACTGGTCGTCTCAAGCTATCATGCCCTGGCTCTAGTAGAACAGTTAAAATATCAGCAGTGTAGAACTGGTCGTCTCAAGTTATCATGCCCTGGCTCTAGTAGAGCAGTTAAAATATCAGCAGTATAGAACTGGTCGCCTCAAGTTATCATGCCCTGGCTCTAGTAGAGCAGTTGAAATATCAGCAGTATAGAACTGGTCGTCTCAAGCTATCATGCCCTGGCTCTAGTAGAACAGTTAAAATATCAGCAGTGTAGAACTGGTCGTCCCAAGTTATCATGTCATGGCTCTAGTAGAGCAGTTAAAATATCAGCAGTATAGAACTGGTTCCCTCAAGTTATCATGCCCTGGCTCTAGTAGATTAGATAAAATATCAGCAGTATAGAACTGGTCGTCTCAAGTTATCATGCCCTGGCTGTAGTATAGCAGTTAAAATATCAGCAGTGTAGAAATGGTCGTCTCCAGTTATCATGCCCTGGCTCTAGTAGAGCAGTTAAAATATCAGCAGTGTAGAACTGGTCGCCTCAAGTTATCATGCCCTGGCTCTAGTAGAGCAGTTAAAATATCAGCAGTGTAGAACTGGTCGCCTCAAGTTATCATGCCCTGGCTCTAGTAGAGCAGTTAAAATATCAGCATTATAGAACTGGTCGCCTCAAGTTATCATGCCCTGGCTCTAGTAGAGCAGTTAAAATATCAGCAGTGTAGAACTGGTCGCCTCAAGTTATCATGCCCTGGCTCTAGTAGAGCAGTTAAAATATCAGCAATGTAGAACTGGTCGTCTCAAGTTATCATGCCCTGGCTCTAGTAGAGCAGTTAAAATATCAGCAGTGTAGAACTGGTCGCCTCAAGTTATCATGCCCTGGCTCTAGTAGAGCAGTTAAAATATCAGCAGTGTAGAACTGGTCGTCTCCAGTTATCATGGCCTGGCTATAGTAGATTAGATAAAATATCAGCAGTATAGAACTGGTCGTCTCAATTTATCATGCCCTGGCTCTAGCAGTGCAGTTAAAATATCAGCAGTGTAGAACTGGTCGTCTTAAGTTATCATGCCCTGGCTCTAGTAGAGCAGTTAAAATATCAGCAGTATAGAACTGGTCGTCTCAAGTTATCATGCCCTGGCTCTAGCAGTGCAGTTAAAATATCAGCAGTGTAGAACTGGTCGTCTCAAGTTATCATGCCCTGGCTCTAGTAGAGCAGTTAAAATATCAGCAGTGTAGAACTGGTCGCCTCAAGTTATCATGCCCTGGCTCTAGTAGAGCAGTTAAAATATCAGCAGTGTAGAACTGGTCGTCTCCACTTATCATGGCCTGGCTATAGTAGATTAGATAAAATATCAGCAGTATAGAACTGGTCGTCTCAATTTATCATGCCATGGCTGTAGTAGAGCAGTAAAAATACCAGCAGTATAGAACTGGTCGTCTTAAGTTATCATGCCCTGGCTCTAGTAGAGCAGTTAAAATATCAGCAGTGTAGAACTGGTCGCCTCAATTTATCATGCCCTGGCTCTAGTAGAGCAGTTAAAATATCAGCAGTGTAGAAACGGTCGTCTCAAGTTATCATGCCCTGGCTCTAGTAGAGCAGTTAAAATATCAGCAGTGTAGAACTGGTCGCCTCAATTTATCATGCCCTGGCTCTAGTAGAGCAGTTAAAATATCAGCAGTGTAGAAACGGTCGTCTCAAGTTATCATGTCCTGGCTCTAGTAGAGCAGTTAAAATATCAGCAGTATAGAACTGGTCGTCTCCAGTTATCATGCCCTGGCTCTAGCAGTGCAGTTAAAATATCAGCAGTGTAGAACTGGTCGTCTTAAGTTATCATGCCCTGGCTCTAGTAGAGCAGTTAAAATATCAGCAGTATAGAACTGGTCGTCTCCAGTTATCATGCCCTGGCTCTAGCAGTGCAGTTAAAATATCAGCAGTGTAGAACTGGTCGTCTTAAGTTATCATGCCCTGGCTCTAGTAGAGCAGTTAAAATATCAGCAGTGTAGAAACTGGTCGTCTCAAGTTATCATGCCCTGGCTGTAGTAGAGCAGTTAAAATATCAGCAGTGTAGAACTGGTCGCCTCAATTTATCATGCCCTGACTCTAGTAGAGCAGTTAAAATATCAGCAGTGTAGAAACGGTCGTCTCAAGTTATCATGCCCTGGCTCTAGTAGAGCAGTTAAAATATCAGCAGTATAGAACTGGTCGTCTCCAGTTATCATGCCCTGGCTCTAGCAGTGCAGTTAAAATATCAGCAGTGTAGAACTGGTCGTCTTAAGTTATCATGCCCTGGCTCTAGTAGAGCAGTTAAAATATCAGCAGTATAAAACTAGTCGTCTCAAGTTATCATGCCCTGGCTCTAGTAGAGCAGTTAAAATATCAACAGTGTAGAACTGGTCGCCTCGAGTTATCATGTTATTTCTCTAGTAGAGCATTTGACATATCAGCAGTATAGAACTGGTCGTCTCCAGTTATCATGCCCTGGCTCTAGCAGTGCAGTTAAAATATCAGCAGTGTAGAACTGGTCGCCTCAAGTTATCATGCCCTGGCTCTAGTAGAGCAGTTGAAATATCAGCAGTATAGAACTGATCGTCTCAAGTTATCATGCCCTGGCTCTAGTAGAGCAGTTAAAATATCAGCAGTGTAGAATTGGTCGCCTCGAGTTATCATGTTATTTCTCTAGTAGAGCATTTGACATATCAGCAGTATAGAACTGGTCGTCTCAAGTTATCATGCCCTGGCTCTAGTAGAACAGTTAAAATATCAGCAGTATAGAACTGGTCGCCTCAAGTTATCATGCCCTGGCTCTAGTAGAGCAGTTGAAATATCAGCAGTATAGAACTGGTCGCCTCGAGTTATCCTGCCCTGGCTCTAGTAGAGCAGTTAAAATGTCAGCAGTATAGAACTGGTCGCCTCAAGTGGTCGTGCTTCGGCTCCAGTAGAGCGTATCAGTGGTATCCAGACAATGTGTTTTGTTAATTTTGACAATGGGAATAAGGAAACTTGCATGATTGTCAAGTGTTTAAATCATTATGACATTATTCTTTTTCAGTTAAAATATTAAACATTTCGAGTAAACTATGATTTAGCATAGTGTAACATGTCGAAAATTTGTAAAGGTAACGGATTGTTTTGAGATTGGTCTTTATTCTTTGAAACTTTATAGAATGACTACTACAAGGGCAGGAATAAGGAAAACTGGAAAGTAGACATATAGGTTTTGCTGAGGCTAATAATGACTGACGTGGTGTAACAGTTTCACTTCTGGCAGGGTGCGCTGTGAGACCGCATAGAGCTCCTGACACATAGAGCTCCTGACACATAGAGCTCCTGACACATAGAGCTCCTGACACATAGAGCTTCTGACACATAGAGCTCCTGACACATAGAGCTCCTGACACATAGAGCTTCTGACACATAGAGCTCCTGACACATAGAGCTTCTGACACATAGAGCTCCTGACACATAGAGCTCCTGACACATAGAGCTTCTGGTGAGCGCTTTAGCGTTAAGCCTCGACGTGTATCAAATTTACATATCAACTTCAACATGTTTAAAACGAGTCTGTCATCTTGACGCATAGAGCTCCTAATTAAAAATGATATTCATACTAACTGTCACGTTATTTGCTAGACCCTAAACGCCATCATTATTATAATTATGCAGTGTCTAAATGTCCATCAGCACTGTTTTTAAATCTACACTAAAACCTCGCAATAGGATAATCTCTGTAATAAAATTCGTATGTTTTCTTTTGTTTAATGATCATTGTGTTTACAATAATAATTCGGTTTTAGGACCGCTTGTACAACGACGGGGTAGTGTATTTTCTTTTAATTTAACTCCGGAAATTGTATCACCAGTTGATCCCGTCATTTTTTTCACTTCTCTTTTGTTAAGGTGAATGTTATTAACAGGTCATTGGACGTTTGTATAGTGTGTACACGGAGGTCTTTGTTGATTAGGTGGCATTTTTAGTAATCAGAAATTAACCACCATAGAAATCAGCCTCGATAGATACTTGCGTGTGTGTAAAATCAGAAAATAGATGTTTATTGCAAGAATATATTATCTCAAAACATCCTCTGCATGACTTGTGCGAAATGCTACACTGGTGACAATACCTTTGGAATACCCCTCGTATTATCTGTTATATAAACATGTCGATATTCGACAAATTTCAAATCATGCCAGCGAATATTTTCAATGACATGCACATTTTGAAATGAACAAAGCTTACATCAGGTGATTAAGAGAATATATGTATATATGCTTGCATGATCTAAACAAAACCAATTCATGTATTTGCATTCTTCATCCTCAAAGTAGAACACATGGATACAGCATATGGGGACAAAATGGACTAGTTGTTAGAAGGACCTGCATCGCCGAGACTACAGGTTCAATTCTCGGGTGAGTTTACGTCCGTTCAAACGTATTTCCTACATTATCTTATTTTGGTAAAGCTGGGCCCTATTAGCTCGATCCGCGTCTGACTATCAATCCAACGGCCGTTAATAGGAGTACCAACCAAGCCACTGTCTCCACAATGATTGATATACGGCATTAAGTCTCATTATCATTTGTCTGTCACCACTGATTCAGGTAGAAAAATTATCAGTTACTTGCGGAGATGGGATTTGCTCGAGTATTGGTTAACCTTCCCAAATCCGAGGAAAGAGTGATTAGGTTAAATGATCGTCTGTTAGCCCTCGATGACATAAAATAACGTTGAATTTTAAATAATTTATTTGGGTTAAATTATTGTGAAAGCTTGCCATCCATTAGAGTGGTAAAACCCCGTCGATCCCTTGTGTAGAAAAAAAAATATTCCAAGCTAGGAAAAGTCTCATTGAACTTTTTTAACCATTGCCAGCGAGTGTGTGTATGTGTTTGGAGAGACAGACAGGTTGACAAATGATGTGAGGTCAGGACAGACAGACAAATGTGATAGGGTCAGGACAGACAGACAGATGTCAGGTCAGGACAGACAGACAGACAGATGTCAGGTCAGGACAGACAGACATATGTCAGGACAGACAGACAGACAGACAGACAGACAGACAGACAGACAGACAGACAGACAGACAGACAGACAGACAGACAGACAGACAGACAGACAGACAGACAGGCAGGCAGGCAGGCAGGCAGGCAGGCAGGCAGCTGTGACGTCACTACATTTTCTTCAAAATCAGTAAGTACATGTATGTATATTTATAACTACATTTTCTTCAAAATCAGTAAGTACATGTATGTATATTTATAATTATAAAACACATCTTCATATTTACAGTTTGTCGTTGAGCACGTCAGGATTGGTTGTACAACGAAGTAATGTTGATATTACCACAAAATTGCACTAATATTGTAAAAAAATGCATATCTGTCAGAAACATGACGTATGCTTGAATTAATAATATTTGTTATGTGAATGTTATGGTCACAAGTCAATTTTTCAAAAGAAAAAGAGCCATATATATACGCGCTAGGATTTTAACACCTTTTATAGGTGATAATCTTTGAAAGGGACATCATTCTAACTGGCTGTTCACAACGACAAGCCCCCGGGATAACCTGGCGGAGGGACTAAAAACCTTAGAATTACATACGTGTTGCATCCCATGTAAGGCAATTTGCTAGTATGGCGAATAGTCTGATTGTTGAAATCCTCAGAAAAGTGAGGTCAATCCATCCCAGGATGTGATTGTGTCCTTTCAATTTTCAGTCGCTGGCCGTGGTGATTTGAACGTTTTTTTTTATTCTTTTGCTATCTCACTATGTCTTCTACTTTTGAATCCCTCGTTTATGGGGATTAAATCATTCTTCTGTATTGCATGCACACTGGCTAAGTGGTGATACATATTGCTGACCGGTCATACAAGCTTTATTTCTTTGCAGATCTCTAATTTCTCGGCTTCCTTTCTGTTCTAGCAGTTTATACTGTATACGTTCATACTGGAACGTTGCTTCTACTAATTGTTCTGTATTCTTGCTGACCACCTGCTACTTACTTTGTTTTAGCAGTCCATTCTAACTTTATTTTCGGAATTATCCATTTTTTTTCTTTCTCACCAACTAGTACATTTTCTTTCTTGTCTATATACCTGTTATATTATAGTCTATTCATAACCAAAGTGCACATGATGATTATTCAAGGGCGATAAATCGTCGCATACTGTCAATACTTTTGTATATTTAAAAAACAAACCATGTAAATTGTGAGTTCGTATTTACCTGTCACTCATGAATATTCCGTAAACTTAATAAACCCCCACCTTCCTGAGTATGGAATGTATCTGTATTGTAGATCTATGCAAATATCGTGATAAAGATGCCATAAATGAATGTAAATGTTGTTATTGTTTAGCGGCGCATTCAACAAGTTTTCAGTTATAGCGACCATGTCTGCTTGATACAGTATTCTAAGCGCTGCCAAATTGAAGTATCATGTCGAAGACACATGGCATGATACCCCACCCAGTCACATTTTACTGGCACCGCGCCGACAAGACCTAGAACCATCCTCTAAATGCTGAGCGTCAAGCAAGGAAGCTTCTAGTACCATTTTGCAAGTCTTTGGTATGACCAAACCGGGGATCGAAACCACAACCATCTGCACGCGGGGCGAGCGCTTCATCCCGTAGACCACCGCTGCGGTTAATGAATGTAAATAAGTATTTTTAAAATTCTAATTTCATTAGATCTATCAATATTTCCGTAATAGCATTTTTTACTTCCCTCAGTAATTAAATGTAACGTTTGTAATCGTTTCTCACACAGCCATACGTTCTGCGGTGTCTCATTATTCCCCAGATGTCTTCTGGCGATATCTAATGGTTCACTTAATATAATCAACTTGTGTGATCTACAAGGACGGTAACTAATGTTATTATAATGTTATAGCTACAATAGAAAGAAATATTGAGAATCAAGAGGAAGTTGGATAAAGTATATATATCCTTTATGGGAACTATTAAAGAGGAGATGAATAATACTTTATAACATAAAACAGTAAAAGTCCAAATAGGTCGAAGTAGTAAAAAGCGGAAAATTATAAAAAAACATGGTGGACAAGCAATCTAACAGAATTATGGAACGCCCAATGAGATGAAGAAAAAGAGATGTTAAGGAATACTACTAACCGACGAAAGAAATTAAGAAAGGCGTTCATTGATAAAAAAAATAATTCAACAAACAAGTTCAACGTACAAAAAGACTATACTTAAGAGAGAAACAAATAGAAATAGACAAATTAGATTATAATAACCAAACCTTATTCTGGAAAGAAATCGGTAAAATCGGGATCGGTCAAGAGAGAAGAAAAGTAATTCCAATGGAAATAGTTAACACCGATGGTGGCATCAGTTCTAACACAAGTGATGTCCTTGAAAGGTGGAAATCAGATTTTGAAACTTTACTTTATTCTCAGTGTGACGAAAAAAAGAGACGAAGAAAATGAAAATGAAAGGATTGACATTAACAGAAGTAATCCACCATATTTCGATGAGAGTATTTCAATAGCTGAAATTGTTTCAGCAGCAAGGCGTATGAAAGCTAACAAATCAGAAGGAAACGACCAGGTACCAGCAGAAGTACTTAGAAATTTTTAATTTAAGAAACGTATTGTGCGCACTTTTTAACAAGTGTTTGCACTTGGACAAATCCCGAACATATGGAAGCAAGGAATAATCAACCCTATCCCGAAATCCTCAACACCTGATGCTCGCAACCCGATGTCATATCGCGGTATCCATATAACACCGGCTATTTACAAATTATATTGTAACAGCAATACTCTCTTTATATGACGGTGTAAGATGCTGTGTACGTACTAATGGGGTGAAAACAAATTGGTTCTCTGTTAACTGTGGATTGAAACAAGGCTGTAATTTGTCAACTATTTTATTCAATGTTTATATCAACGATCTTGTTGAAAAGATAAACGTTCTCAATAGAAGTATTAACGTTAACGATGAAAAAGTGTCCGTTCTTCTGTACGCCGACGATTTAATTATACTGGCTTCATCTGAAAACGATTTACAAATAATGCTTGATGAACTTAATATATGGTGCGAGGTCAACAAAATGACAATAAATGAAGAAAAAATCCAACGTTATTTACTTCCAGCCAAACGCAAAACCAAGAACAGAACAAGCGTTCAACTGTGGCGACAAACTATTACAAATAGTTGATAGATATATATACTTAGGGCTGTTTTTAACAGAGCATTTAAACTATGATGAGATGGCCAAACATGTGGCTTAATCAGCAAATAGAGTACTAAGTCTTGTCATTTCTAAGTTTAAATCGTTTGGGAGCTTACAATTTGGAACATACACGAAACTATACGATACCATGGTGTGGAGCACAATCAACTACGGGGCTGCCATATGGGGAAGTAAGCAACACGCGTGTATAAAAATTGTGCAGCTACGTGCAGCCAGTTTCTTTCTCGGGGTAGGGCGATACACGCCAAATGCCGGAGTGCTCGGTGACACAGGCTTGGAGCAAACACTAGTGAAACAGTGGAGGACTACAGTGACCCAGTGATCTAGATTGTTTTTAATGGATGGAAATAGATTTAAATAAAAAAAAATAACCAATGTTCAACTACAAATGCTGGAAAAAATTGTAAAAACTGGAACTTTAGAGTTCACTCGATGTTTGAAGAAGCAAATATTAATTACCAATTACTCAACCGTGGAACCATAACTTATTTAAAAGACATAATGTTTATATTTAAATCTGAACAATTAAAAAGTGATTGGATTAATGACATCAATAGGGAAAATGCACGTCAAGGCAATGGTAGAAATAGTTTACGTCTATATAAATGTTTTAAAACTGAATATAAAGTTGAAAGTTATGTTAATTGTTTCATGCTTCGATCTCATCGCAGTGCTTATGCAAAATTTCGATGCGGAGTAGCTCCAATTCGTATAGAAACTGGCCGTTATGAACGATTACCCGCTGAAGAGAGAAAATGTTTCCACTGTATAAATACTATCGCAGATGAAGAACATGTATTACTATCCTGTCCAATATATGATGATATTAGAAATAGCTATTTAGATAAAGTAAGCATGGAGAATAATGAGTTTAGAAGTTTAACAATTCAAGAACAATTACATTACAATATATTATATAATTGATGTAAATTTATAATAATTAACCTTTTAATCATTATTTATATATATATATATATATATATATATATATATATATATATATATATATATGTTGTTGATTTTAAATGTATACTTGTAGAAAAATAACAATCAGCCTCTCATAGCTCTGTAAAGAGCCTCTCTTAACTTGACTATTTATATTTGTCAATGTTTTATACATTTATGATTGTAATGTAATAATGTAATAGAGGTCTGACTATAATAAAATATATGTTGTGTTGTGTTGTGTTGTGTTGTGTTGTGTTATAATCTATAAATAAATGAATTCTGATTAGCCAGAATGATCCGTCGTTGAACAAAATACTTTATGATATTGAACAGTTTTTACTTTTGGTTTTGCAAAACTGTGCGTAAAATAACGATATATCACGGTTACTAAAAATAGCTTTGTTCAATCAATTAATATATGTCGCCAGAAATAATCGAATGATTAGTTCATATATAAAGATAACAAACATTTATAAGATATGTCCGTAGACAAGTGGTGTTAATTAAGACGCTGTTGAACTTATGTAAGATTTTTTCCCCACCATGGTTCGAATCCCATCCGCGGAATTTTATTTTCGAAATATTTTTTAAATTTATTTAATTTCTTTACTTTAATAGGTGTACTGTTGTTACATAAAATGTATAATCCTAGTTTGTTGACTTTTTGTCATTTCCCGTACGAAAAAGCTAAACTAGATCTAGTAAAGGCTCAGAATTCATTTATTATATATTATATAATAAAACAGTTATGGATTTTTCAGCTGTACAATATGATGTGCTATGCACCAGAAAGACATAAATATTGACCGGTCAATATCAATTTTTCTAGAGCATAACACATCATATTGCACAGCCGAAAAGTCCATAATTGTATATTAATAAGTTCATAGGGCCTACATAGTTCATCAGCTGCCTTTTAGAACACAAGCTGCCTCGCTTCACAAGACGCTTTATATCATTAAAACTTACTTTCTGTTAGTTTCTAATTTCTTAACCGACGTTACCATCGATATGTGAGAATACATGTTTAACGAGTTTAGCGTAAGTTGAAACTTAGTTGGAAAAAAAGAATATACGACATAAAATATATCAAGTATTAATGCCTCAACAGAACCATCCCGGTCATGTTGGGACCTTCACTAATTGACGACTGTCGCCCCGAGTATTTTGTCTTTGATCTTCTTCCATTGATTCGAACGAACACCGATACTTTCACTCAGATGTATTAGTTTAAAATTGGCTTAATTGCGAACTATGCAATAGTGGAAACTTTTTCGTTTTGGATTGTGGTGTGATCTTTCTGATAGAGAATGTCGTCATTTCAACACGTTATATAAAGCATGGATAGTCTGGTACCCTGCCCAACTTCATTTCGTTACTCTCCATTACGAATTATGAAGTTGGGCAGGGTACCAGGCTAATAGCATGAAGTGCCAGTCGGAGAAGACACCGGAATGAATATGAGTTAAACCATCATACTTCCACGAGAATATGGTCAACATTCTTACATACATCTTAACAAATTAGTTTTAGTGCACATTTTAAATAGAATTACAAGAAACTATTATTTTAATTAATCTTTTTTTTTTTTTAAAAAATCTAATTTATAAATGATTTTGATCCTATTGTAATTTAAGTAAATTGTTCATTTAATCCTTTTAATCCTTTGTAGCAAGGAATTATATAAAGATACAAATCTCCTTGTTTGTAGCAAATGCTGGTTGATAATTACTGACTGGCTGACAATTCGTATACTCGGGAATTAAAGGGGAGTGGCAAATGTCATTGGGGCAATTCTCCACGGGGTGATGGCGATGAAGTGTACAAAAATAATATAGATTCAAGATTCAAATTCTTTATTCAGTTATATAAACATGTAATGTTTCTCATTACATACAAATTCAGATAATAAATGTAACACATGACACACAGATAATAGATCAATATTATGTTAGATTCTATTAAATTAGAAAAAATACGTTATTTAAATACATATATTTTAATAGTTTCTGAGGTTGGACAAATATAAATTAAACATTTAAATACTTTGTCTAATATATACGTGAGTAGCTCAACACAAAATGATAGATGCATATATTATGTATTTTGATTGTACAAGGAATTGCGAGTACTAAAAGCTTGCTGAATAAACTTACACAAATTTAACAAGACTGAATACTTCTTATTTTGCATTTTATCATACTTGGCCATTTAAGATAATATGATTTAATACATCTTTTACGGATATCCTAATAACTAGGATATATTAACACAAAATGGTATTCATCTTCTATGTCGTTAAAGTTACATATAGTACAATAACGCAAGTTACGTTCAATTCTGTTCTGTGCATAACGACCGGTTTCAACTTTCAACTGATGTGAAGATACTCTTAGTCTTGACATAGGAATTTAATTTTCTTGGAAGCATATATAAATAATTTTCGAATTCTAAAGTAGTTTTTAACATTTTATGAGTACATGTGAACGACTGTTTTCGATTTCATTAAACCATTTTTATTTAAAATTATCTAGTACTCTCTCTTTAAAAACAATATGAAAGTTTAACAAATTTGCACCGTCAGTACTTGACCATATATACGAAAATCCATAATCTTCCAGTAGGTTTTTGATGTTTTTTTACCCAATTCTTACCACCTTTATTACAATCAATTAGTAATGAATTATATAAATATTTAACTATAATGTTATCAGATTTAACAATTTTAGTCCAGTATTCAAGCATACGAACATGTCTATTTATATACAATAGGTATCAACCTAACTCTCCATATGCACCCATATTACTTGTCGAGGTTTTAACATTAAATAAATATTTACAAAATTTCAGATGAATTCTTTCGATTTCTTTTGATTTAGAAAATTCCCATATTTCGCAGGCATAATTAAGAGTTGGGCCAACAAAGGCATCAAATAATTGACAGACAGTTTTAGGTTTCAATGTATATTTACGAGTATTTGCCAGTAAAATGTTTAATGCTTTAAAACCCTTGATATATATTGTGATGGTTTATTGTATGGACACTGTTTAAATTATGAACATTTGCTATGATATAAATCGTATCTTGTAATGGTGTAAAGAATTGTGTTTGCATGGTAATTGTATATAAGTGAAGCGCATATTTATTATTACATAATATTTTGTACTTCTTTCTGTAATCCAGTATAAATGGTACCTCTAAATACATTATCACACCGACACATGCTTGATTATATATGAGAGAGAGAGAGAGAGAGAGAGAGAGAGAGAGAGAGAAGAGAGAGAGAGAGAGAGAGAGAGAGAGGAGAGGAGAGAGAGAGAGAGAGAGAGAGAGAGAGAGAGATGATGATGATGATGATGATGATGATGATGATGATAAAGATGATAAAGATGATAAAGATGATGATGATGATGGTTCTCGATCCCCCGCCACGGCTTTGTGTGATGTCCTTGAGCAAGACACTTTATCCGCATATGCTTAGTACTGGTTATAACCAGGAAGACTTCGAACGTGATTTGCCTAAGTTGTACGAACTTGTTTCACAATCGAAGTAAAATAAATAAGTTTAAACTAAAAAACTTATATTTCCTAGATTAAGTCATTGATTCTATAATGAAATAAGCTATAATAAAAAATTACAGCAATAATATATGGCCCCGTTTTTATTCTGGAGCAGTGTATTCGTCATTCGTTCTCCTTATATGTAGATGCTTTAGATAATGCTTTTTTTATATGATAAGTGGTAAAATGGATAATCAAGGAACTATAAAAGATTTCTCTCTAATTCCTTGGGACAATGAACCTCATACGTTCATATGTTGACATCAATGATTTATATAGAATGATTTATATATAATTCCTTGGTTGATATACCTATCAGTGTTATTCTCATGTCTAAATAAAGATTTTATAAACTCCCTATGCCATATATTGTTAATTTACTATTTACATGGAATAATATAGAGATAAAAATCCTTGTATATTATGATTGTGTGACAGAGTAACAAAGAGACACAAACTTTGTATTAACAAAATAAACACATTAACAACAAATTTCATTTCTGCGCAAATCGATTAGAATTAAAAAATATCTAATCTTTCTGAATATATATTTTTTATGAAATAAATTTGAAACATTTTGGTCCTTTTTACAGTTTTTCACAAACACTATCAATATTTAGCGCATGTTCGTAAGTGTCCACAAACATCAACATACAGGTCAGTTAATAAAATAATGATGATTTTTCCGCAGAAATAACAATAATATGTCCATGGTACACTATCAGTAGTGAAAATGTTTCAGAATGGAAGATTCTACTATATATAATTATTTATTTTACGTCGATTGGAAAGCGATTTCTTACAACTAATATTAAACAATTTGTGATAAATTATCACCCGGGGGTGGGGGGACTTTAACCCACGACGTTTGGATCAGGAGTCCGACACCCTACCACTGAACCTCTTTCTCCATTAAGTCCACTATGTATGACATGTGCATATTGGATAAAGCATACAGGCCATATCATCAAAAGTCACTTGGTTTGTCTAATGTTATTGCTTGTGATAAATTCCCATGACCTTTTGGATCTGGAGTCCGACACTCTACCCCTGAACCACTTTCTCCACTAAGTCACTTGGTTTGTCTAATGTAAATTTTTGTATATATTTCAGGGTTGCTTCTACCGTCTAACCCAGTCAACGCGGAGACGAGTCCAGGCAGAGGGGCTGCAGACAAGGCTGACGAGGGCGTCAGGAACTTCTGCGGAATGCTTGATGCTCTGAAATTTCTTCCAGTTGAGAGAGTCAAGGACGGGATGCGAGTTCTGAAAGAAGTCATGCCAGACAATCTCAGCGGTTTGACAGAATACTTTGACAGTAACTACGTTTCCGGACAATACAGAACAGCTGGTGATGGTGGTACCACACGCTTTCGTCGAACAGCTCCAAGGCTTTCGCCCCCCTCCCCCATCCCCTAACATGGAACGTCTATGGTGCCAACATGACAGATCAGTACCGTACTAACAACATGTGTGAGTCTTGGAATAACGGGTTCAAGCATCTTGTTGGACACGACAAACCGTCACTGTGGACTGTTACTGATTCCTTGAAGACAGATGCAGCACTGGTGACAACCGAACTGTACAGTTATCAACAGGGCCAGACGGCAACAAAGAGGACGAGGAGAGCGACCGTTATTCATCAGCAGCGTTTGAAAGCTCTGTGCCAGCAGTTTATCAGTGAGGATAAGACTCTGGCACAGTTCCTTTACTCTGTGCGACAATGCATAAGACTGCATTAACACTTTACTCCATAGAAACACGTTTTCGCACACCAAACACAGGAGGCCTTTGAAAACAATGTAGGAAGAATTACGAGCAATTTTAACTCTTCCTACACTGTTTTCCAATCTGTCAGTGCTTACAATTTGAAAGAATCCAAGAACATGATTGTAGAACAAATGGTTAAATAAAATGCTTTGTGTGTAACAAAAATGATTCCCGGTGCTTTTGTGAATACTGTATATATTTGAAAACAATGTGCTATTATTAACATTTCAGTGCTTTTGTGAATATTGTATATGTTTGAAAACAGTTTGCTATTATTACTTTAAAATCTGTGCTATCTTATGTATTAGATATTATATTAAGCCTTTGCTCCATAGAAATACAATTCCGAAACACCAAATACAGCAGGCCTTTGAAAACAGTGTAGGAAAAGTTCAGAATACGAGCAATCTGAACTCTTCCTACAATGTTTTCCACTCTGTCAGTTGTTTTCATACTCATTAAATAGCTCTATTAAATATTTTTACAATTCAATTAATTCTTAAATTTAAGATCAAACTACAGGTATACACAGGTGAATTGCCATTAACCACATTTTGATTGATTCGGAAACAATCAATATTATTTTCATATAAGTGTTGCGTGAAAGAACAATAGAAATATTGATTGTTTACAAAACAACCAAAATGTATACAATGAAAATGTACAGGTGTATACTGATAGTCAATAGCATCAAACTGCGCATTCATTGTATTATTCTTTTGCATGTATTGATGGCATACATAATAAAAAATACGGATCTTTAATAAAATATTAAAACTTTACTTTGTCTTACTGTTTTTTTTTATTATATAAGGTATTATGTCCACCTTGTAAATTTCACGGGAGGGGGTTTATCCGCCTTGTAAAATTCGTGGGAAGTGTTTTGTCCTCCTTGAAAATCTGCGTGAGGTGTTTTGTTCGCCTTGTAAAATTCGTGGGAGGTGTTTTGTCGTCCTATACAAAAATGAGGGTGAGGTGTTATGTCCGGAAGGTGTTTTGCCCTACACTCAATTTGACTCTGGCTATATGTGTATTCTGGTTATCAGTATGCATCAATGACTCGGCCCTCGGGTCATAAGTTAATTGGTCCTGTAACAGCAGGGTGCCCGTTATACACTGATAACGAAGGGTATTTTACACAGCTTTGTTTTACTGTTTCAATGTTAATGAATTGATTGGTGCTTTTTTTAATATATTAAACTTCACGAAATTAAGAAAATATTGATCATAATTTTAGCTTATATTTCTGCTTAGTGTTGTAAGCACGAATTTCTTATTACCGATGATAACACTCGAAGTATTACTTGCAATTTTATCAAGTTAATACATAAAATTAATTAGAATTATGTGTTACCTTAAATAAAACGTGTTATATTTGATTTATAATGACTGATATACATTGTGATTCATTATAATTCGTCTCTCACCGCTGATTCAAGTGGGAAAGCTATCAGTTACTTGCGGAGATGGGATGTGAGATTCGCGGACAAAAGCCCCCCCGGACATAAGCCCCCTCAAACCGGTAGGGCGGACATAAGCCCCCTCGATGTTTTTGCAAGGCGGACATAAGCCCCCTCGTCTAATTTTTTGGGGCGGACAAAAGCCCCCTCGACTATTTAAGCAGGGCGGACAAAAGCCCCCTTACCTAGAGTAATATAGTTGATAAACCCCCCTTCACCTTTGTTTTTGGTCATAGGTCTGCTCAAATGTTTATCTTCTTAACAATTTCCGAATCAATAATGGTTAAACATGTCTTAAAAAAAGAATAGCGTATTTGGTTTAAAGCAAGGGAGAGTACTCGTTATTACACAGTGTAATTTTATTTGATATGTTAGTGCTTTTATAATATTGACATCATTATTGTGAAAACCCTTTTTTGCATCAAGCGATATTCAGTTTTGACTGTGCTAAAAGGAGCCATGTGTCACTTGTATCCTTTTTGCACAATTTTATATTCATAATTGTAGCATCTTTTTACTACAAAAAGGAACCATGTGTTATTTGTGGCAGTTAGATAAAAACAATAAATACCTTATTGATGTTGTATAGCTTTATATTAGGAATGTTATATTAATTTCTTTTCTTTAAAAGCAAAATGTGGAATTATTTTCAGTTTGCTTAATGATAATTTTGATATTTAAACATACAAACATCGTCATGAATGGCATTTGATAAATGAAAATAATAATGGGTAGAAATGTGTTGTAAAGCATGGTTATGTGTTAGGAAATGCTGTTTTATCATACAGTTAATAGTCACAAAAAAGAAAATTGAATTTACACAACACAGACTGCTTATGGGCAGACGGACGGACAAGACGGACGGACGGACGGCCATAATCAAACCATAGACCTATGCTTTCTTCTTAATGCCATCAAATGTTAATCAGGCTACACAATTCAGTATTGTACACTTAAAAGTTCAGTGTTTATTCTATACTGACACAGTACTTAATTGTTACATTTATTATGAGAATGTTATATGTTTTCCTCATCAGTCTCTTCATCGACAGATGGACCATGATTCTTGTCACCAACGGACGCACTTATTGGAAGTGTTTCATAGTAATGGTAAAACTCTTCTTGGATTTTCCCGTTTTCGCATAAAACAACAAGGTCTTGTTTCTTCTGGACAGATATGGGTTGTTTCGATTGATAGCAAAAACCAATGTCGGAGTTTTGCTCAGGCCATTCCTGTTGGCGTCCTTTTCTTCTTAACCCTTTCGGCTGAGTTTCAATTTCTATGAATGTGCTTGAATCAAATGAATAGTTCACAAACAGGGATTTTTGATGATCATGTCTTGCCTGGATCCAACGTATCTGTAGCCAATTGATTTTTGTGCCATTTGCTGACGATCTGAAGTTCAGAGAGTAGTTCTTCACAAAAGATTTGAAGTCGATCACATGATTGTATTTTAATGGAATTGATACATATGGCTTTGATTTTCTTGCAAGAAAGACAAAAGTACTCCACTGTGAAGGCACAAAAACTGAGGTGTTGTTTTTTTTGCTACCTCAATTGCCCCATGGACACTGTCACATTCCATTTGGGAATGACCAGATTGCAGGAAGTTGTGGAAGTTTATTAATAGCGTGCATATAGGAGGCAGCGGAAAATTGGTTCCTATTTTGACCACCGCATGTATCTGAATAATATGTAATCTCTTCAATCAGTGGATTAGATGAACACACCGATTCCGTGTTTTTCAATAAACAAGTTGCGATTTTACTTGATCCTTTTTTCCCCTGGGTTTCATCCCAAAGATGACAAACCGCTTGTCCACTAGTTAAGGAATATATTGTCAGATTATAGCAGCAAAGTTTTCTGGCATAATATAATTCACTTACTAGTGAACATGGAGTAGTCAATACTGCTTGCATATCAAACGTGGCAACGTACATGCTAGTGTCTTCTTTGGACCTGGCTTTATCTCTCTCCTTTTCTTCTCTTGCTTGAGTTTTTCGTAGCTGATGCTCATTATATTCCTCTTGCAGTTCATCAGTGATTGTATTTTCTTTTATGTAACGGTCATATTTTGAACACAACGAACATTGATCTTTTTTTGGTTTGAAAAATGAGAGATTGTGTTGTTCACAAAATACTTTTCTGTATTTTGCCTCACTTACAGGTTGGATTGTTTGCTTGTTACATTCATCTTTATATAACTCCCACATTTTCTTGATGTTAAGGTCATGAGCTAAGTATTGTTTCTTGGATGTTTTTCTTGCATAATGAGACTCCATCCTTGGAAAAGAATTGATGTGTTCTGTAATGAATTTAGAATGGTCATCACTAGTTTTATTTGCAGATGGCTTCCGTCCTCTCATGTCTTTCCCATCAAATACTCCATGTTGCTTTCTTTCGATAGTGTATGATACTAACTTGTTACTTACATCCAAAGTTTTGGTGAAAAATGTTCTGCAAACTCTTTCTCGCTTCTTGTGTCCATTTTGTAAGAAATATTTCAGCGACTTTGTTTTTTTGCCTTTTCCTTTCCGTTGATTGTATGTCTGGTATGGACTCTGATCTGTTTTATGCTGTTGACGTTGTAGCATCATAGTGTTCTTCATTTTTTACTGCTAAATATGTCAAATTGATCAACTGGTTTGGTGATTTTGTTGCATTTGTTGGTTTAATATCATACACTGGTGTATTCAATGCACTTGAGAAAATTCTTATAGCAATGTTGTATTTATCTGCAACAGCTAAAGGTAAGCAATCTGCTGCTGCACTATCCCATCTCCCATTTCTTCTTAAACTATCAACTTCTTTGACAAAATCATACGCATTGGTGAAAAATGCTGAATAATTTTCTTTCTCTTTCAATATGTATTGGCAAACTTCAGATCGCATATCATCAGCACACACTTACTCAGTTTCAGAGAGGCACTTACAAACTGCAGAGAAGAAGCAATTGCCGTCTGATGTCACAGATACTCTTTTTAGATCATTGCATGCAAGCAAATTATCAAGTCTAGTCTTATGACACTTAGCTATCATCATCTGTACTGCATGCATTTTTCTGCTTATCTGCTTTGCTTTTGAGGTATCTGTTAATTTCTTAGCAACATTTTGGTGGCTCATTCTCTTTGCTTTTAAAACTTTTATTCTTTCATTTAATTTTTGTAAAATAGTTTTATTTTGATTCCTTGATTCACATGATTTTTGTTTGCGAGTTTGTTTCACATTTGAACGTTTAAGTTTCTTCCCACATTCATTTCACCTTCTACCTTTTGCTTTCTTTCGACGTATGGTTTTCCGTTTGTGGTGTGGGCTTGAATCATCATCAGTTAGTTCGTTTGATGACTGCTTGTAAGTGGAATCCTTCACACTATCATCTGAAATATCATCTTCAGAGATTTCAGTTTCTGTTGATATAAGCTTCCTTTTGACAGGCAACCATTCATTTGATTTAACAAGTTTGGCCAAAGGTATATTCTCGTCTGTATCATAATCCGATTTTTCTTCAGAAATTGAGAATGGCTGCGGATGGCAATTGTCTCCAATATCTATACGTACTGCAGTGTATATTTCTGATGAGGACTGATATGTCACATCTGTGTTTTGGCTTTGCACTGAAAAATATTTATTTACTATTAATGTAATATATTATATAATAAATATTATTAAAATAGAAGCAAGGCAATATTTCTCCGACTTCACTACTTGTACATCAACATTACTGCAGATTTAATTATTGCATTATAGCATTAACATCAATAAAAATAAATTACTAAGCATAGCATACCATTTTCTGATGTTGCATTGCAGATTTGTTCATACAGTTCATCATCTGACCACTGGTAACTCTGGAATTTAATAATACACCATTTTGAAATATGTTACATTTCATGCTGTTTATATTGATATTCAATTACTAAAAATCATAAAAAATATATAAAGATTATGTAAAAATATGTTTAAAGAACTAGAAATGTGTCTGATAAATGCTCATAACTCCTGTAAAATCATAATTATATAAGTACACACAAAATAACAATTGATTACATATATCCCGTCAAATGTTCTTGAATGAACGAATGGACGGGACAACACTTAATGCTACATCACCATTCTTCAAATGGCAGGGGCAAAACACAAACTTTGAATACAGTGAAAGTGAAATAATGTTATGCTTTGTTTTATATAACTATTATTTAAAAAGAATTGTGTAAATAATTTAAGAATCACAACAATTACAAAGAAAGGTAATTTAATAATATGTATAAAAGGTTACCTTTGATTCATCCATTTTTGCCAGACCTTATAACATTTTACAACTGGTATAACATTAGCTGTATATACATTCCTGGACCAATTAGTGAATACACTATCTGTAATCCAATACACCCCTTGTCATCACTTATAATTAGCACTATCTGAAACTTCATGTTAACTCTCAAGAATTGTTGACATAGCACAATTAATGTGAAAAAGGTAACACAATTTGTAATTGTTAAAATTGACCTTTAAATTGGCATGAGTGTATTGAAAACATGCACTTGAATCCTTTCTGCAGCAACATTTGGGCTTTATATTATTAGGAACGGTGAATGCAAAAAGGAGTCATTTGCCACATGACTCCTTTTTGCATAATAGGCATAGCACATGGCTCCCTTTTGCATAAATAAATTGTTGAACTTGCACTTGACTCCATTTAGCACTGATCATTTTTGGTATCAAAAACTGCGAATATAGCTTAAATATTTTTAGAGTAGTTAGATATGGTCAAAATCATGCTGAAAATGTAAAAAAGTGAAAATGTGGGAAAATGTCACTTGACTCCTTTTTGCATCAAGGGGGCGTTATGTCCGCCCTATATTTTTTGGGATCGAGGGGGCTTTTGTCCGCCCTGCTTAAATGGTCGAGGGGGCTTATGTCCACCTCTTGAGATTAGCCGAGGGGGCTTATGTCCGCCTTGCAAAAACATCGAGGGGGCTTATGTCCGCCCTACCTGTTGGAGGGGGCTTATGTCCGGGGGGGCTTTTGTCCGTATACCGGTACGGTTAACCTTTCAGGACTCAATGAAACAGTGGTTAGGTTAACTGATTGTCTGTTAGCCCTCGATGGCATAAAATGACGCTAAACATTCAATCAGTTATTTAAGATATGGATATATTTATATAAAATAATATGTTTCTTTTTGTTAAACAATATTATTATAAACATGCAAACAACTCGCAAATTAAGATAAAATACATATCTACAGAGGCTTCAAATTTCTAATCTTATATTGGCTTAATGTAACATCACGAAACACATTGAAGTTTCCAATACTGTTGAACCCCTCGCACAAACAATTTGAAATATATATATAAGTTATTTTCTTTCATGAGATTAAAATGTTTCCACTTAAACAATGTTAAGTCACTTTAATTAAACAAAAAATGCATTATCATGTAATGATTATAACAATGTTAATTACTTAAAAAGTATATTATTTAGTTTGATTCTATCAATAAATATAAATATCATCCATTACAGAGGATTAACAAATAATATGTAGTGTTAATTGTTTAAAGTATTATTTTGTGTTTTAGAGCATTCCGATGTATACTGCTAGGTAAATCAAAATAGTTTTATTTGTCTAGATTCCATTAATTCAATAAATTTAAACATGAACAGTTTTTGATAATAGTATCGTTTTATATGGTATTTCTCAGATCATTAAAACAATGACATATACATATCTTCAAAGTCAGGAAAATTACAATATACACATACTCTTTCATAACCATTTCTCGGTATTCTATTTCTTCCGAAACGAGAAAAGTAAAAACCTGGTCGTATATTATATTCACGCCTGACTGCTTATATTTATATAGCCTCAGGTGGATAAAAGAGAAACATGATATCGATAAAGGCGGGCAACTTTTGACACACAATAAAGAGGGCCATTAATTGAGTTAATTCCCATGATTTCATTATCATCAGCGGTGAGCCGATAAGTTCGACATTAATAATTTTAGTTCTCCGCCATTGAAAAATATAATTTCAATAGGTAAAGGTCCATCACGAATGACTTTTTTTATTAATCTATTAAAATTGAGATATTATGTATCCATGAAAGAAAATAATCAATCATAATAAATTTAACGCAATCTGTTTTTTTATTGTTATTTTGAATAAGTCATTATGTATATTGCTTATAACAGGAAAACTATGTAATATAATACAGCGTTATGGGATTGTTATTTTGTTTACACTGAGAGAATTACAGGCTTTTTGAAAAGAACAGTCTTTGAGTGGAGACAAGTAGTAAATATGATTTGTGTAAGTTTAATAATAGTAGTTACGGCAATCAATCGCATGTTTACTTCGAAATTATTCGATTGAGGCATTTTCCAGAGACAAGTTCCATAAAATGCTGCGTGATTTACGTTATAAATGTGATTTACGCTGTAATTTTCGTCGTCATCCGGAGTCTGAACGGTACAAACACATTTCGGTATTATAACTTTTATTTAGAAACTCTCCTAAGGACAAACATCATAAAGCACAACCATAAATTAACTCAATAATACGCCGAGTGCTGAAAAACAAAGAAACAATATTAATTGCTTCGTATTCAATGAAATAAACGATAAAGAACTGAAACCATAAACAGTGAATAGAAATGCCATCCTTATTATGCGCAGAGAGAGAGAGAGAGAGAGAGAGAAAGAGAGAGAGAGAGAGAGAAAGAGACACACACACACACACACACACACACACACACACACACACACACACACACACACACACAGACAGAAGAGAGAGAGAGATAGAGAGAAAGAGAGAGAGAGTATTGCGATAAGAAATATAAACGTTTGGCTGAAGAGAGAGAGAGAGAGAGAGAGAGAGAAAGAGAGAGAGAGAGAGAGAGAGAGAGAGAGAGAGAGAGAGAGAGAGAGAGAGAGAGAGAGAGTATTGCGATAAGAAATATTTACGTTTGGCTGAAAATAAAGCACAGTATATGACGATGTTACTCTCGGCAACAATAAAGCCATCACGAGTGCACCAGTCGAGGGATGAATGCGGTAAGTGTAAGTGCATAGAAATAAAGAAGCACTTAGACCTTTTCGATTTCACCCCTTGGTCCTGTTAATCAAGTTTTAGCTCCTCATAGATTGTTTTTGATACGGATATTCCCAAGCGGTGACACAGTAACGACAAAGAGCAGAAAATATGCAACAAACACGTGTTTGCCTTTCCAGGTTACACACCTGAGACGTTACACACCTGAAACAGGGCAGTACTTCACCAATCTACCGATATTTCAATGACGAAGAAACGCAACCATTTAACGTGGTACCATATTGCGTACTATACTGGAAATAGACGCCAAAGCAGAGACTAGAGTTAATTAATAGCGATGTTAAATTAAAGTAAATGCGTAAGTAAATCAACGCATGTTGGCTACCTCGTAATTACCCGCATTATTTGCTAGCCAGTCAATATTAGTTGGAACACTAGATCTAGGTGAACGTGTCAGTGCAATTTCAAATTAAAGAAAGTTAAACACAAATAAACTACCTGCAATTACCATGGTGAATTAGTAGTGTGTCAGACCTAACGCAGAAAATAGCTTCAAGTAAACGTCTGTTGTCAATAGAATCTACTAGTACTATATTTGGTAAAAGTAAGAATTTTAAATTTTTAATCAGTTAACCTAACCACTGTTTCCTCGGATCCTGATAGGTAAACCAGTACTCGAGCACACCCAATCTCCGATAGTAACTGATAACTTTCCCACTTGAATCAACGGTAAGAGACGAGTGATAAAGCAACACAACACAACATCGTATATCAATCATCACTGAGACTGCAACCGCACAACAACAACAACAACAACAACAACAACAACAACAACAACAACAACAACAACAACAACAACAAGATATATATGTCATTTAAGACAGGAACCGCACCATTTAAGGTTACAGTCTTTACTAATACAAACAATCTAATACTGTGAAATTCACTCCACAGACTGTCAAAGTACAAGTAAATGCATGCTATTATACACATGCAATACAGAATGTAAAACACACAATGGCTTTTATTACAATCCTTCCCTTTTTAGATTTTAGATTCCTAAAGTCTTTTTTTAAAGCATCAAATTATTTTCATACTAAACATAATGTTAACTTCATGTTGACTTTCCCAAATTTCAAATTGTCCTACTCTGTCCTTTAATCCACGAAAGTTCATTTCCCACAACTCTTACGTAACTTATACGTAAAAGTGATGGTGGCATGCACTATCACAAGTAAATTGTCTATATAAAGACCATGGTATCTTCCGAATACGGTCTATAACCGAATTAACAATAACAAAAACGCAGGAAATTCTTTGCCTATCCAACAATTCATAGCCTTTGAACGCGTGCTACACTAAGACGTCATTCAAATATTCCCTGAAGCAACTGACCAACGTTTTTATAATATGCTGCTATTTAACGGACCTAATCGGGAGAACTGGGTATACATGTATCTATGTCTCTGGTTCTACAGACTAACACGCAAATGTTCCTTCTATTTATAGCAACTCATTATCTAACGAGGTTGCACTTTTCATTGCATGCTGTTTTACCGTGTGCTTACACTGTACTAGACTGCAACTGAAAATAGTACAGGCATCATCGGCACATCTTAGAAAAGTGGTCGTTAAAAATACGTTTATCGGAAGTGAACGGAGTGAAATTGCTCTCAATTTAATTTTTAAACTTCGTCTGTTCAGAGTAGGTAGATTAGAGAAATCAGGTGATTTGAAAAAGCATAATGATATGATAGCCGGGCTTTGAAAATATTCAAGCGTCTTTCTGATTTGATTGATATTATTGTAGCGTTTGGTTTATTTTATTCAACATTTGTTTTTTTATTCATTTAAAAGAATGACGTAATACAATGGCCACAATATATTTTCATTGTTTGATTTGTTGCATATATAAAATACATGAAATCATGAAATTGAAATAAAAAGTAGTCCCTGCCGCGTATGGTCACTTTGCCGGTGATGAAAACTGGTCACGCTGTCATAATCAGGGCTATGTCATTATAATAAAGCTCGCCTAAAATAGTACGATTTTCAGCCTCTGCAAAAAAAAATGTAAATTTTTAGAAATTTATATCGCAATAGGTCCTTAATGCACAGTTTCGTAATAGTTTTAGTTAACTCAATTCGTGAAAAAAAATGGAATGGAATTCGCTTATCACCGCAAATCCGGAGATTTGTTATATAATATCATTCAGAATAACGCTCGACCATATACGACCATGATCTTAATTTTGGACATAATCGGAAATGGACGAGTGTTGCTCCGCTTGCTTATTATGTATCTACGCATTCAATCGGGATTGGTCGGATGTATTCGTATGGTTGTTACTGTGGACGTTATAATGGTAAAACATACAACACCATCACTCCTAATCTGCGTTTCACAAAATAAGTTACATGTACAATAAAAAAAATTTCGTGGATGTTTAAAGTTTGATTGACATTTAAACTAATTGTATTTCCAGAAGATATACTATTCTCTGCATGATTTGAGCCAACTTTAGGTTTTGTTTGAAGGATATTGAAAATGTAATGAATAATTGATGGTTTACGTTTACGTCGATTTTTGTCGTATTTTTTTTGTGAAACGCAAATCCATATTACAGAAACAGAAAAATCATATCTTTCATAACAAAAAGTTCATACAATAGTTTTATTTATAAGGACTATTCTAAAAATCATTATTTAACAATTTACCTTAAAATATCGGACTGGTTAATGTACGTTATGATTCACATACAGGTCATGGAACGCATAACATGTTTGTATGACATGTTCACAGCTTGAAAATTTTAAAAAATAGAATGAAAATGACCATAGATAAAAAGCGTTACTGTAACGACTGATAAAAGTCACTACAAAGTCCTATTTTGATCTATGTTTCATATAAAACAAGTCTCGCCATTCCAATATGTTGTTCTTCCAACACAAAATGGTGTCAGACTATTTTTGTTCCATAACATGAATTTTCCGGTCGTACAAAATGCACAAAAAACTTTTTTAAAAGACAGCAGCGCACCGACAAACCCCCCCCCCCCCCCCCCAACAAAACAAAAGCCATCAACAACGGTGAAACCCATGCGTCTGGCTAAATCCAATAAAACTCACTTCCTCGGAACCAGTTGTGTCTTATTGGTATTTTCAAATTTCCTCTACTTATTTGCAGCAACATTGCACATTCTCTATAAACAATTAAAAAAAAAATCCAAAACCAAATTACATAGAATTTTCAGCGCAAGTATTTTTCAATCATATCTCAAAAGGGGCGTAACGTCAACTTAAAGGCGTCTTTCTTTAGGACCAGATTAAACCCAGGGTCAAAATAGTGTGCCTCATTTCGAATCGATTCACGAGTTGTCCGCTGGTATAATGCCATGAAGCATGTATGTACGCACTTTTTATGCATCTTGGCCAGAGGGTGTTTTTCACCAAATATTCTTAAGTCTATTCTTAGACTTGATCTCAATAATGAATGTTGAAAAACACGATTGGAGGCATTTTTAAGGCCAGATCTGCAAGCATGCAGGTACATTTAATATATAGTAAAAAAAAACTATCATATCTGTCTTGTCAAACTTGATATCTTGCAATTTGGATTTACAAGTACAGCAAAACCTGTCTTAAGAAGCCAGTCAAGGGAATAAGTAAAATTGGCATTTTAAGACAGGTTGTTGCTAAATGCAGTTTAATTTACTCTGAAAGCATACACATGCGAAATAGAAATACGGTTTATTAAAACAGATGGCTGCTTTATAGAGGTGACCGCTTACACAGGTTTAACTGTGTAAGAGACTAAAGAATGGTTGGTGAATACGATCCCATGCGTTTGAATTTGCTTGTCAAACTGCATACAATGTTTGTCTCAATGTAAAGAGAGCACACTTACAGTGCAGCTATAGAGAATGGTTATATACTCGAAGCAAACATGGATGTAAGTGCAGTATAGAAACTGATCCTGTTCGTAGCTATGTTGTATAAATATGCTTTTTTCTATTGTCGATTTTCCTGTAGAACTGACATTTCAATCGAAAGAATTCCCATAGTGTTGTTTAACAGCGCATTGATAAGCACTTTCATATTGAATTGATTCACCAAATCTCATTAAGTTGCTTTTAAATTTGTCAGATTTATCAAGTGGTTTTACTTTAAATTCAATATCACTAAAATATTGCATTAATTCAACTGCTATCTGATCTAATCGTTAACGCATAACTGATTTGTTTACTTCTACTGCTTTATATCAGCGATGTTACATGCAAATGTAACATTTAGTTCTAGCGTCATAGCCAGTGATCAATTAATATCAATTTCCATTGAATGTGTAACACTTTCAAATTAATTTAATGTATAATCATGTAAAATGTACAATATATTTCCGTTTAGTTCCTTGATCGGCGGAGAGCTATTTCAAACATTTGCATGTATCAGGAAATATGTAATATCGAGTTTTATTGATGAAGGAATATTTCAAATATATAGCACCGATTTCAACTGACGAAGAAAGACTTAAAATATATCGAAACCGACTTATTTTGCAATTCAATAGGCCACAGGTCCGTGTGAACATATACAAAACAGAAGTACATTTACATACATGACGTAACAAAGATCTTATATTACAGTATTTTATATAGAATCGAATTTAATTTGTTAATGTAACTGAAAAACTGTCTTACATAAAGAACGCCTTGGCTCACAACATTAAGTGACCAAACATTAGTGTTGATTGATCTGCAGGGATCACTACACAATTTCCATTGTAAAAAATCTATTTAGAAAAAAAGTGTTTTTTTTTCTATAGCAGAAAGTACCTGCTCATACAAATGGACATTAACTGGTATATTGAACGAGTTGTTTGAGCTCAGCCAGCAAACATATTGGATGGTGCCCAATACTGGGAAATGAAGGTGGACCTTGACAAGAAGTTGCACTTTCCAAGCATTGTCCATACAACACTGCCGCCCGATATTGTTCTGCTGTCAACAATTTGCAAGAAACTGATGTTTGAGGAGCTGACGGTGTCTTGTGAGGAAATATGCAACTAGACAAATGAGAGGTTGAGGATCAAGTATGACGATTTTTGCCCAGTAGTGCAGAGATGAGGGCTGGAAAGTGTGAAGCTATCCCACAGAAGTAGGGATGTGCAGATTTTCAGCTCCGTTCCTATAGAAACTAACTCCAAGACATCTGAATGTCAGGACTTCAAAAGAAGCAGGCAGTCAGAAGAATCTTCCAAGCTACAGAAAAGAGATCCATCTGGATTTGGCTGAGAAGAGACGCAAGTAGCTGGATGGGTAGTGTTTGACCACCACGATCGTTCCTCTGAACCACCCCGAGCTTGTCCTGAGTTTAAAGGAGCGAAATCAGTGATGACGGGTCCCCCCACTCCAACTGATGACACAAGTGGTTAGCTCAGCAGCTGTATTATTCATCATTGTATCAGAGTTATTGTGAGTGAATTGTCAAAAAGTGTGTGTATCTGATGTTTCATGTATACATGTGCACCCTTGAACAAATCCACAAATTGGTAATACAGTTAAACCTGTGTAAGCGGTCACCTCTATTAAGCAGCCACCTGTCTTAAGTAACCATATCTTCTATTTCCTATTTCTATGCGTCCAGAATAAATTAAACTGAATTAAGCAACAACCTGTCTTAAAAGGCTACTTTACTTATTCACTTGAATTGTTGCTTAAGACAGGTTTTACTGTATAAGCAAACTATCTCCGACGAATTATTGAACTGGCCAAATCAGATTATAAATGAGACTGGCCATTGTATATTCAGCAGTTTAGTTATTTAATCTTCTACGAACATTAAATCGTTGGCATTCCAAAGGAGAGTAACTTTTGTACTTATTTGTGAAAATGCGTCAAACTGACCAGAAGTCAGCATTGTGTAATCTTTATAAACTGTCAATCGATGTTTTAGTTTGAACGTGTTTAAATCAAATCACATGGCTGGATAAGTCCTACAGCCTTTGTTATAAAGGCGGATTGTTTTGTTACAGAGGCAAGGTGAAATTTGTAACAGAGGCAGAGTTACTTTTATCTTTTATTAACACGTTTTATGATTTGGCGACACCTGAAGGAACGAGAAAGGTTGCACCCGTTAGACAGGTTAAAGCTTCACAGTGAAGGTTTTCCTATTAACATTTCCAAGCTTCCTTCATTTTTTCTGTATCTATGTTTTATCGCTCTTATTTGTTAAAACAGCCAACAAAATAATTTGTTTATTAAGTATGTTCTTGATTATTAAGAAGTTCATCATCACTGGGCACGCGTGAATAGCAACGCACAGATCCCGCCATTGATTCATTTCTGAACGAGTCATGCACAAACTACAAAGCCGCGCGAGCTATGCTTAGAAGCGGCCTTAGCAAACATCAACTTTAAAACGTCAATCATCTGCTTCGCCCGGAATCAGTCAAATGACGTCAAACTGTCAGTCAAATTATGTTCAACACTTACTCCGGTCGCTCCCTTTGGGATTCTTTATTGCTATTTTATTTACTTAATGAGCACTAACTATAACTTGGACACATATTTTTTATTTTAAAGTTTGTGGCACATTTGTCAAGACTTTACACCAGCAAGAACGTCTTGACGTCATATTCAGTATATAACAATACCACCAGTTCCGCTAACGTTTTCTTTTGCAAAATTATATAAAAAAACATCTTTTAACGCTTTGGAAGAGCGTATTTATATAACAGTACGTGTTTCCATTATTTCGTCGAGAAAACAACTGCGGAAATGAGAGAAATTTAACACACCTCCGTCTTAATAGAAATGTTTCAAATCCGATTTTATTGTTGGAAAATGTTTTAGTTAATTTTGTAGAACATCATAAACATTTAGGTGTTACTTTTAGTCATGATGGAAAATGGCATCAACACATAAATAATATTGTTTTATCAGCTTCAAAAAGTTTAGGCATGATGCGAAAAATCAAATTTACTCTAAATATATGTATCATTTCTGCGACCAGTATTTGTATTTGCATCAATTGTTTTTGATAATTGTTCCCAATATGAAAAAAGATAAACTAGAAAAAATACAACACGAAGCAATTATAGTGGTTACTGGTTTGACGCGTTCGGTTGCTATAAACAAGTTATACATTGAAATCGGATGGTTATCGCTATAAGAGGAAAGAAAATATCAAAAAATATATTATTGCATATAAACTTAAAACAGGAATTCTGCCCGATTATTCATGTGCTCTTTTTTCCAGAAACAGTGGGAGTAAATACACCTTAAAACATACGAAATTCTTCCGATTATGTTGTTTTTAACACAAGAACACAACTATTTGCAAATTCATTTATTCCATCATACACTTGTCGAGTACATTCGTAACTAAGAGACTTATCAGTTTTTAAAACTCGTATAACAAACATGTATTTTTAAACGCAAATGGTACCATCGTATTATCTAACTGGTAGTCGAATTTTATCAGTTTTCCATGCTCGTTTAAGAAACAGATGTAGTCATCTTATGTTTGATACATTTTTAAATTCTTTAACAGTTGATGCAAGATGCGACTGATGCGGTAATGAAAAAGAAGACGCCGGTCACTACTTTATGCAATTCTCTATATACACTGATGAACGACTTCGTCTTTTTCGTTCCAAACGCCGTTTTCATCCCTTAAGTACATGAGTGTTATTATTTGGTAAGCGTACAGATACCAGTGACACAAATACATTTATATTTACACAAGTACAACAATACATTAAAGACACGAAACGTTTTGTCAACAGTTGACTCTCGGCATCATACCCCATTTTATGCAGGTCATCAACGCACCAGAACCATATTATGACAGCACTAAAAAACATGTCTTTTCTCACTTTTTATATCTTATTTAATTATTTTTTCTTTTATTTAACTATTCACTTTTTGATTGTTGGTTAACATCCTATTGAATGTTATAATTGCCATCTTGATTCTAATGTTATTTGTATATTGAAAGGGGAGGGCCGTAACTAATGTTGCTAGAACTTGTGGCCCAACCTGTTTGCTATGTGAATTATGCAATAAAATATGTTTAAACCAAACCTCCATTGGAAAACCACAAGTGACACTAGCGCAATCTTTTTGGACCACGGCAAAACAAAAAGAGAGAATATCGAGACCGGATATCACCAACGGCGCGATCACGAGATCAGTAGCAAGTGACGTCACAGAAAGAGACGCTTCGGTGTTAGAGAAATCAATGAGCGCTTTGAAATGGACATGGCACTGTTCGCCATATACATTAAGGCAACACTGGAATGCGCAAAGAAGTGGATTACAAAATTACTGTCCATAGCAATGCGTAGCGTTCGACCAATGTGAATCGTGACGTCGGAGCGAGCTGGGCCGTTAATGGAGTATTGGTTGCATTTGTTTTTATGTAAAATTTTCTTGTTTTATTGCGTTTGAATCATTTATGGTAGCCTATATTGCATAGAGAAATATGTCTGGCGATATATTTATTTAAACGATTTGTTTTATTTTAACATTTGTCCCAATCAAATTAATAGATAATAGTTTCCTTGTTCTATATATTGGTTATGTTTTAGAGTTTATATTTACATTCCCACTGCAATCGACCTAAATGAACTATATAGGTTTACTGTATTTCATTTCACAATAATTCCAATCTCAATATTAAATATATATTTAAAGCATTTTCATTGGACAACGTCAATTTTTAAAAGACTTATTTTTCGATAAAACCCTGGAACCGGACTACTTTTACGTTTCTCGCGTAAACAAAGAAGCATCGAAATTTTGATGGTCGGTTAAACACTATATGAACTTAAATGACGTTCACTATTGTTCCACGCTTATTTTAATAATAAAATACAACAAAAACAAATGTTAGATCTAGTCGTAGCTGTTTTCATCGGTTTATTGTTTTATAGATTTCTTTGGTTCAGCGATTTAACCGGGCGTCACAATAAGACCATAAGTTGTTTTGAGAAACAATGAAGTAGGTCATACAATGTTCACATTTGAGATGTATAGTATACCACTGAACACAACCCTGGTTTACCAAACGTGAATAATAGTCGCTGACAAAAAATTTCACAGACCAATCTATTGTACAGAAAAAATGAAATAAAAACATGTACATGTAGTTGAAGTTCAGAAGCAGACGAGCGTGACACAATGTAAATATACAAACCATGCATGTAAAAGTCGTTTAAAATGTTCAAAATTCGGATTCTCCGTCAATGAGCGCGGATTTATATGACCTTCGTAAGTATTGACACATTTTTTAAAAACAAACGTATAGACAAAAACTAAACAATGACGTCAGCATCTACACTGTGTGGGTATTTCCTGGATTTATTGATTTTTTATTTGTCTAAATCGAGAGATAAAAGGCGCGTGTTTAATTTTTTCACCGCAAATTTTTCGTCATTTTACAATAAACCAACTGATGTTACAGAGTTCATCTGATAATGGAAACAATAGCCGTTACGATATTGTATATAAGATCTCGACAGTTTGATGTCAACCAGGACAGAAGTGATGTATTCTTACGCGTTTACTTTGCAGCGTATAGTTATTTTTGTTTTGTTTTTTTCATTCACTTGAGGAGTCTCAAATTAGATATAATCATCAGGATTGGAATTAAATGCATTTTTATGGGTTTTATGCATGTGTAAAGAATGTCGAATCACGCATAAATCTGACATAAAGTCCTTTGGACTTTATTTGATTCGACATTCTTTACACATGCATAAAAAACCCAGAAAAATGCATTTTATCCTATAATGAAAAACATTTGAAGCTGGGCGGAGCTAAAAAGGACCAGTTTGTATTTCATTGGTTGCACGACGATGTTGACAACGTCGCCGTTACATTAATGACATTGGCTTTGAAGGTTAATGCGTATAATTTGCTTTTTAGATATCAAAATGACAAAAATAACCTTATAGTTTTGCCTAAAATAGTTGGTGAATATAATGCTTTGAGTTTTCATCAGGTGATGAAAAACATTAGGCCATGTTAATGTTGCCCTTCAGGCTTCACAAACATTAAACTTGCCTAATGTTTTTCATTACCCAATGAAAACTAAAATTCGGCTTTTAATCCTTAAGCGAATGCTACGTTCCCCATTGGCCACGTATTATCTCGATTTTACGTTTTTGACACAGTTGCCTAGACTAAGTGACTTGTTGGTCGCCTTATCGTAACATAGAATACAGCATTTTATAGATGCAATGTAAGATTTGCTCATAATTAAATTCCATCATAGCAAGCATTTAGAAACAATTATCAATAATAATTGATAATATCACTTCATTGACCATATCTATAAATGTCGTTTATGTTACATGGGAAAAGCCTGATATATTAGCATTTGGCTCACCGACTCTATTCTATTTGAGTAAAAGTATCTAGTCGTTTCTGTAATTAATCACGTGATGGTGTGTTTGGCAAATTATCATACACTTGGTCTGAAAGGTCTCAACGCATACTGCCGACAGCTTGATACTCTGTCTTGTCTTACATAATGTTGTTATTACCTCAAGCGCACGGACTTGCACGGACTTGCATCAACAGTTCGAGATGATTTGTCAAAACATGAGCTTGGTTCTCTTATTTAGCTTGATTCATAATCAACATCAATATGTATGGATTACTGAATGAGTGTTACGGCATACCAACACAAAAATGTGTTATGTCATAAACCGTAGTATAAATGAATAGCAGTTTTACGACAGACCAACACATACATATGTTATGTCACCAACCGTAGCATAAATGAATAGCAGTTTTACGACATACAAACACATACATATATTATGTCACCAACAGTAGTATAAAATAAATAGCAGTTTTACGGAAAACCAACACATACATATGTTATGTCACCAACCGTAGTATAAATGAATAGTAGTTTTACGACATACCAACGCAGACCTATTTATGTCACAAACCGTAGTTTGAATAAATAGCACATAACTGTAAGGAAGATTCTAACGTCAATCTTCTTATATAAAACAGCAAATTAATATACAAATATGTAAAAAAAAACCCATATCAACAAATAAATGACGAATGCTATACCTATCAATTATCAAAGCGTCATTATCAATGCTAGACATTCTATTTACGATTTGGCTTACTTTTAATTTCAGAGTATTACCTGTTTTCAGAATTTAATCGTTGAATAGAAATTTGTAAATGCAACTTTTGCAGATTTCATAATATTCTTTAGGGCAATCAAATCTGTGTTTATTTCAAAATAGATCGATTGAGTCATTTTCCAGAGACAAGCTCCTTAAAATGCTGTATGATTTACTTTATGAATGTGATTTATAGTATAATGTTCTTTGAATTTCAGCATCTGCATCGGTATGAACCCATCTAAATATTATCTCTTTTATTTAGAATCTCGCCTAAGGATAAAGTGCATAAAGCACAACAATAATTTTGCTTGACAAAACACTGAGTACTGAAAACAGCAAGAATATCAAGAAACTTTATAGTAGCATTTTAAACAGGAAAATCACTATGTTTCAGGGTATTACAAAATATTATAAGAATGCACAATTCTTAATTTGTTAAGAGATTGATATAGTTAGATATTAGTCTTACTTTATATACGAGACGGTAGTGCAGTGGATAGAGTGTTGGCCGCTCACGTCAGAGGTCACCGATTCTATCCCACACTCGACCTGCTGGCCTTAAAAAAAAACAACGTTCGACCCGGATTTATAGAATCTCTTAATTGACAATCGACTTTATGCATAACGAAAAGAAATAGCAACTATCAAAACAAATACTTACCTTCCATTGTATAGAGAAAAAATAGCAAACATTCAGATAGGCAATACTAATTTGCTTTAAGGGTGGAAAGAAAAAAAACAAGCATTAAGATAAGAAATACTTTCCTTAATGTGTATACAGAAAGCGTTGAAAGCATGAATTTAAAAAAAAAACTTTACACGGTACAGGGAAAGAAATAGTAAGCATTGAGGTAAGTAATACTTATCTTACGTTTATAGAAACAAAACTGTCTTTAAGATAACAAATACTTTGCCTCTTTTTACTAAGAAAAACAAAGCAAACATTAAGGTAAGACATACACACCTTACAGTGTATAGAGAAAGAAATAGCAAACATTAAGGTTAAAATACTAATATACATTGTTAAGTAAAAAATGCATTAAGATGAGAAATAATTTCTTTTCTTTGTGCAGAGAAAGAAAAAGTGGGGGAAAACAAGCACTTAGAAACGAAATACTAATATTACCTTTAATGAAGAAAGAAGCAACGCGCATTTAGATACGAATTACTAAAATGACCTTGTATAAAAATATACAGTATGCATTAAGATAAGAACTATATACTTAAAAGCTTGCATTGCAGAAAGAAAAAAAGCTTTAAGATAAGAAATAGTTATTTTGTATAAAGAAAAAAAGAAAGCTTTGTGACAAGAAATGCTTTCCTTACCTGTATAGAATAAGAAATAACAAACATTAAGGTAAAAACTACTTACCTTACTTTGTACAGACAAAAGCTATTAAGCATTTAGATAAGAATATTATCTCTTATTGTATAGCAATTAGGCGGCCTGGGTGATAAAATATGGTATACTTCTAGTATTAGTGGATATCGTAAGGTGAGTATATTTAAATTATCTTAACTAGATATAGTTCCAGAAGAAAATGGAGTCTAATGAATGTAGCTCACATAATGTATTAAGCAAAGAAGGTACGCAAGACGATAACAAACCTAAACAAAACAACAGTACAAGAAAGTAGAAAAAAACCCATAAAGAAACGTGTACATGTAAAAAAAGTGGAAAGCTAGTAAGCTGCAAGTATAACATGAAACACCTCATAATATGCAATTTGACAAAAGCACTTAGCCATGAGTTCAGACAGACCAATTCATTAATCAGTTGTTAACAGTCTAAAGTCAATGTAACATTCATACTAATGAGTTATCATACACTGGTTTTATTGCAGGAGGGTGGTCTGTGATAAGAAGAAATATGAAACTGTTGTGGAACGGCGGGCTGCTGTCTTATCCTGACAAGATCCAGCAGTATAAATAATTTGGCGTGATAAATTTCAAAATAATTTGAAAGAAGCTGGAACCTTTTGAATTACAGTTTATTTCTCTCTGATTAAAATTATTATAACCAAAATTCTTTGTAAACTTCAAACACTTTCTGAACCAATAAAACGACCAAAATAACAGAATAAGCCAACGAAAATAAAACAATATATTCTCTAACAGTATAGCCCAGAAGAAGAATTGCCTCCAATATTAACTCTAAAACTGATTGTGCAATTATACATATGACCAAACCCTAGCAAGAGCAAAAGGCCGATTTTCTATCACAAGCTGTTGAATTAATTTGGATTGAGATCTCTACAAGTTAATAGAATTACAGCAAAATCATTCAACTGATGCTTACAAATAATTCAAATATAAATAAATTAGTTTTTATTATTGAGAACAATTGTAAAGACTTTTTGAAATACATGTAACATTAAAGTTATATATTTCTAGAGCAAGTTGATTTGTGTTATACTGAATAAAGCATTTATATATATATTTATCTTATTTGAATGATAGAGACCACAAAAGATGCGGGCAATTTATTATCGACT
The DNA here is from genome assembly GCA_029582155.1 of Panopea generosa. Lineage (NCBI taxonomy): Eukaryota > Metazoa > Mollusca > Bivalvia > Adapedonta > Hiatellidae > Panopea > Panopea generosa. Next base: position 21,182,751 of record CM055895.1, read on the forward strand.
TAAATAAAATCAATGTGAATTTGCCACAAAATCAAAACCAAAGCTAACATTTATTGGTAAAACATCTAAAATTGTCTTTGCGCTCGGCCTAAAGTTACAAATAGCATTGCTTAATACCAGACTGAGTATCGAGTTATCGGCAGAATATTTAATGTCAGCATTGAGAGCTTCTAGAACTCCGAGTGATTGATTACATCTACGAATTAATCATTTCACTAGAAATCACAAAGATAGTTGTTTGTATAGGTGTCTCCATAGTAACAGAAACCACATTTATAGATATGATATTGCTTATGAAGTAAATCATTAAACATTCTAAACATATTCTAAAAATATTCCGATATAGAGATAAATGCTAGTTAACTTGGATTTTGTCCTTAGTTTTATATAGAGGAAAGCGTAATTATAAGCAACAGATTGAGTGCTTTTGAGTTTGTTTGCACATTGAACAAATTATTAACAAAACGCCTTTAAACGACTTTTTTGTGTTAGCTTTTGTTGAATAGTTAGAATGAACACAGTATTGCTCACATTTGAGAGTGTAGCGGTGTATCAAAAACTTGATCACAGATTGATGACGTCATCTCAAAATGATTAATATAAGATATCGAGGGCTCGGCGCAAGACTATTCTAACTGACATTTCAGAAATTTTACAGGAGGTGGAAAAAACTTTTTTTTAGTTTCAATATTCACTTTATAATATTGTCTTTTCATATACACATCTTAAAACACCATATAAATAAACAAGAACATCAGTATGTCAGCAAATGTAATTAATTTTGATTTTATAACACATTTATCAAGTTAGAATAGTTTTGCAATTGTAAAGTATCTTATTCTACAGCAATTGTTATGCAAGACTATTCTAACTTAAGTTAGAATAGTCTTGCGATTAGGTTTTTTTCTTAATGCAATAATTTCTTGATACAAAAGTATTCTAACTTGAATTAGAATGCTTGTAAAATAAACATCAAGACATATATATAAATGTTTGTTTACTTTTTATAATTCAAAATTATTACCTAAATCAGATATTATCATATTTTATCCAAATTGACACTTGTTGGGTATTTTGAGTTAAAAGGGGTACATAAAATAGCAAATAAAACTGCAGGATATTATTATCCATTGTACTATTTATGTTTGATTCTAAACAGGCATTTAGAACAGGATTGTTCTACCTTATTAAGTGGAGATCAAAATTCAGCTACTTCACAATTCAAACATTTGATTATAACTTTATATTTTCACAATCATTTTGCAAGAATGCATTTTCATGAAACTGTTAGGCTCCAGTTTGGGATACAGCGAGTTTCAATTAAAAAATATAAACAAAAGCTACAAAACTTCACATAATCAATGACAGTTATATCTAAACTATCTAAACTGTCTCTAACAACTCCCAAATTATGTACAAATATTTAAAAAAATGACTTTGACATCACAAAATGAAATAATGATGTCATCAATTCAAATAAGAATAGTTCTGTTCTTCAAATATAGAATTTTCAAATGTAATTGATGTGTAAAATTATTCTTATTTGAGTTAGAATAGTTTTGCATTAAAACAAATTATTTTTAAAGTTTAAAAAAAGATTACAAGACAATTATTACTCAAGTTAGAATAGTCTTGCACTGAGAAAATTACTTCTAAAATTTGAAAAAAGATTGCAAGACAATTCTTACTCAAGTTAGAATAGTCTTGCGCTGAGAAAATTATCATTCCTTTAATAACTTAAAACATATTTTGAATATAACTATAATATTTTTACAGATTGTGTATTTAAAGAAATGAAACAATAAAATATCAAAAAAACATTTTCTGAAAAAATTAAATTAGAATAGTCTGGCGCCGTTAGCCTCTCAATGCAACACGCTGTAAATACCGGTTTTAATTGGATATTAATTTTTGTTTGTAGGGCCTCGTTCCCGGAAAAAAGCATGATATGCACAAAGAGTTAACTTTCAGGAGAAATTGCTTTTACTTATATTTTTAACACGATTACTATTTTTTATGAATATATATCATAAAGTGTACTTCAATTAAACACTTACGTACACTTTCGAACGCATACTGTACATAGCAGGTATATTTGCATTATTGGTGGCTCCCTCTCACGGAGTGTAGTAGTTGGTTGACTGTTTGACACGGTGTTGGATCTCAGCCTCAATGATTTACTTAATATATTTAAAGATAGAATAATATCTTACAAAATAATCCATCGGTATCACAGAACACATCCAATAGGATCCATCTGAATCATAGAACATAGCCAACATGAACCCTTGGAATCACAGAACACAGCCAAAAGGATCCGTCGGAATCACAGAAAATAGCCAAAATGATCCACCAGGATCACAGAACACAGCCAAAAAGATCCAACGGAATCACAGAACACAGCCAAAGGGATCCATCAGAATCACAGAACACTGTCAAAAGGATCCCTCGGAATCACAGAACACAGCAAAAAGGAACCCTCGAAATCACGGAACACAGCCAATATGAAACCTCGGTATCACAGAACACAGCTAAAGGGATCCATTGGAATCACAGAACATAGCCAAAATGATCTATCGGAATCACAGAACACAGCCAAAGGGATCCATTGGAATCACAGAACATAGCCAAAAGGAACCCTCGGAATCACAGAACACATCCAAAAAGATCCATCGTAATCACAGAACACAGCCAAAGGATCCATCGGAATCACAGAACACAGCCAAAAGGATCTAGCAGAAGAACAGAACACAGCCAAACGGATACATCGGATTCACAGAACACAGCCAAAAGAATCACAGAACACATGCAAAAGGATCCATCGGAATCATGGAACACAGCCAAAAGCATCCCTCGGAATCACAAAACACAGCAAAAAGGATCCATCAGAATAACAGAACACAGCTGAAAGGATCCCTCGGAATCACAGAACACAGCCAAATGATCCCTTGGAATTACAGAACACAGCCAAAAGGATCCCTCGGAATCACAGAACACAGCCAACAGGAACCATCGGAATCACAAAAAATAGCCATAAGAATCCATCGAAATCACAGAACACAGCAAAAAGGATCCCTCGGAATCACAGAACACAGCCAAAAGGATTCATCGGAATCATGGAACACAGCCAAAAGCATCCCTCGGAATCACAGAACACAGCCAAAAGGAACCATCGGAATTACAGAACACAGCTAAAAGGATCCATCGGAATCACAGAACACAGCTAAAATGATCCCTTGGAATTACAGACCACAGCCAAAATGATCCCTCGGAATCACAGAACACAGCCAACAGGAACCATAGGAATCACAAAAACAGCCATAAGAATCCATCGGAATCACAGAACACAGCCAAAAGTAACCATCGGAATCACAGAACACAGCCTAATGGATCCATCGGAATCACAGAACACTGCTAAAAATATCCATTTGAATCACAGAACACAGCCAACAGGAACCCTCGGAATCACAGAACACGACCAAACGAATCCATCGGAATCACAGAACACAGCCAAAAGGAACCCTCGGAATCACATAACACAGTCAAAAGGATCCATCGGAATCACAGAACACAGCCAAAAGGATCCATCAGAATTACAGAACACAGCCAAAAGGATCCATAGGAACCACAGCACACAGCCAAAAGGATCGATCGAAATCACAGAACAAAGCCAAAATGATCCATTGGAGTTACAGAACACAGCCAAAGGGATCAATCGGAATCACAGAACACAGTCCAAAGGATCCAACGGAATCACAGAACACAGCCAAAAGGATCCATAAGAATTACAGCACACAGCCAAAGGGACCAATCGAAATCACAGAACACTGCAAAAATGTACCTTCGGTACCACAGAACACAGCCAAAAGGATACATCGGAATCACAAAATATAGCCAAAATGAAACATCGAAATCACAGAACACAGCCAACAAGACGCCTCGGAATCACAGAACAAAGCCAAAATATCCATTGGAATCACAGAACACAGTCATAGGGAACCCTCTGAATCACAGAACACAACCAAAAGGATCCATCAAAATCACAGAACACAGCCAAAGGGATCAATCGGAATTACAGAACACAGCCAAAAGGATCCATAGGAACCACAGCACACAGCCAAAAGGATCAATCGAAATCACAGAACACAGCCAACGGATCCATCGGATTCAAAGAATACAGCCAAAATGATCCATCGGAATCACAGAACACAGCCAAAATTTACACTCAGTATCACAGAACACAGCCAAAATGATCCATTGGAATCACAGAACATAGCTGAAAGGATCCCTCGGAATCACAGAACAAAGCCAAAAGGATCACAGGGAAATACAGAACACAGCCAAAAGGATCACACGGAATCACAGAACACAGCCAACAGGAACCATCGGAATCACAAAAAACAGCCAAAGGGGTCCATCGGAATTACAGAACACAGCCAAAGGGATCCATCGGAATTACAGAACACAGCCAAAGGGATCCATCAGAATCACAGAACACAGCCAAAAGGATCCATCAGAATTACAGAACACAGCCAAATGGATCCATCGGAATTACAGAACACAGTCAAAAGGATCCCTCGCAATCACAAAACACAGTTATAGGGATCCATCGAAATTACAGAACACAGTCAAAAGGATCCCTCGCAATCACAGAACACAGCCAAAGGGATCCAGCAAAATCACAGAACACATCCAAAAGGATCCATCGGAATCACAGAACACAGCCAAATGGATCCATCAGAATCACAGAGCACAGTCATAAGGATCCCTCGCAATCACAGAACACAGCCAAAGGGATCCATCATAATTACAGAACACAGCCAAAGGGATCCATAGGAATCACAGAACACAGTCAAAAGGATCCATCAGAATCACAGAACACAGCCAAAAGGATCCATTTGAATCACAGAACACAGCCAAAGGGATCCATCGGAATTACAGAACACAGCTAAAGGGATCCATCGAAATTACAGAACACAGTCAAAGGGATCCATCGGAATTACAGAACACAGCCAAAGGGATCCATCGGAATTACATAACACAGTCAAAAGGATCCATTTGAATAACAGAACACAGCCAAAGGGATCCATCGGAATTACAGAACACAGCCAAAGGGATCCATCGGAATTACAGAACACAGCCAAAGGGATCCATCAGAATTACAGAACACAGCCAAATGGATCCATTGGAATTACAGAACACAGCCAAAGGGATTCATCAGAATTACAGAAAACAGTCAAAAGGATCCCTTGCAATCACAGAACACAGCCAAAGGGATCCATCAGAATAACAGAACACAGGCAAAGGGATCTTTTGGAATTACAGAACACAGCCAAAGGGATCCATCGGAATTACATAACACAGTCAAAGGGATCCATTGGAACTACAGAACACAGCCAAAGGGATCCATCGGAATTACAGAACACAGTCAAAGGGATCCATCGGAATTACAGAACACAGCCAAAGGGATCCATCGGAATTACATAACACAGTCAAAAGGATCCATTTGAATCACAGAACACAGTCAAAGGGATCCATCGGAATTACAGAACACAGCTGAAAGGATCCCTCGGAATTACAGAACACAGCCAAAGGGATCCATCAGAATTACAGAACACAGCCAAATGGATCCATTGGAATTACAGAACACAGCCAAAGGGATTCATCAGAATTACAGAAAACAGTCAAAATGATCCCTTGCAATCACAGAACACAGCCAAAGGGAGGATCCATCAGAATAACAGAACACAGGCAAAGGGCTCTTTTGGAATTACAGAACACAGCTAAAGGGATCCATCGGAATTACATAACACAGTCAAAGGGATCCATCGGAACTACAGAACACAGCCAAAGGGATCCATCGGAATTACATAACACAGTCAAAAGGATCCATTTGAATCACAGAACACAGCCAAAGGGATCCATCGGAATTACAGAACACAGCCAAAGGGATCCATCGGAATTAAGAACACAGCCAAAGGGATCCATCGGAATTACAGAACACAGCCAAAGGGATCCATCAGAATTACAGAACACAGCCAAATGGATCCATTGGAATTACAGAACACAGCCAAAGGGATTCATCAGAATTACAGAAAACAGTCAAAAGGATCCCATGCAATCACAGAACACAGTCAAAGGGATCCATCAGAATAACAGAACACAGGCAAAGGGATCTTTTGGAATTACAGAACACAGCCAAAGGGATCCATCGGAATTACAGAACACAGTCAAAAGGATCCATTTGAATCACAGAACACAGCCAAAGGGATCCATCAGAATTACAGAACACAGCCAAATGGACCCATCGGAATTACAGAACACAGCCAAAGGGATCCATCGGAATTACATAACACAGTAAAAAGGATACATTTGAATCACAGAACACAACCAAAGGGATCCATTGGAATTACAGAACACAGCCATAAAGATCCTTCGAATTAACAAACCTGTAAAATAGAGTCCTCAAATGATATTAAAACAATTTATAGTTTGAGTCAGAGATGAGTACATATGAGCGAAACACGATGCCTTCTTACATATACTACTTTTTAAATAAATTAAAAAAATAATCAAATATTTGCACATACAATTATTATGTAGATATATAACTTTCTTAAAAATTAAAAAAAAATATCAAAATTGACAGGTGCCCCATTTAACAGCGACATCATAGAATGCAGTATTCCATAAATGACTTCTTTCCTAACGTTGGATATTCCTTTAAAACGACTTCATTTAATTGATTTTAAATATAATACACAGTCTTATATTGATGACGTTAATTGAAATTTTGACAGCAGAATTAGAGTTATCAATACCTCTTTAAATACAATATGTTCCCTACAATGGTATGTAAGATAATTAGACAATATAACAATATAGTAAAACAGATAATTATTTCTGCAGTTGCACATCTGTATGCAATATGTATGCAGTCAATCAAACTTAGTTTGACACACTAATCACTTGTTCTGGGATCTCTGAAGGAATTATTCCCGTACACGCAAAACGCATATGTTGGTTTATTGTACCAATACCTCCTATTGTTTATGTTGCACCAGTTTTATATCAGGAATTATATAGAACTGGAATATAACGTAAACGGTCGGTAATTGATTACACCTCTCTGTTGCTCTTTGAATAACTTCATTTTAATTTACTAGATTTAATGAAAGAATGTTCCATATTTAACGTTCAGAAAAGGAGGAGATCGTCCGCTGATAAGGGAGCGTAAATTTTCTACAGTTTCATTTTAATAATCGTTACAGAATAGCAGTCTTTTATTGATATGACACAAATAATATATATAATATCGTTTGTGATGACGATTTGTTTAGTTGTTACGTTTATAAATTAAACGTCCATTGTGTTATGACTCTTTTTCTGATCATTGCCCGCTAGCGATACGCACAGTTTGCTTTACAAGAATCTTAATTTTTTTTTATAGATCTATATTTTTATATTTAAAGAATTATTTCTTGCCACACTATTTCTTTGCGGTGAGCATCTTGTCTTCTTTATATCAACATCATTTGCTTAACGTCTAGGACTATTTTGAAGTTTTGCAGACAACCAGATATTTTTTATGATATGCGTGTCGTTAACAATCTCGCATTAGTCTCCCTTTGCTTCTGGCGATATGTAATAGTTCAGTGACTATAACTAACTTCGCTATACATATTTTATCAGCCAGACTGTCTTATACATGACACATATCAAGGCTCGGAAACATTATATCCTTCTCTTCAACTTCTTAGTTTCTAAACCGGCATAACCATTGATTTGTGAGATTACAAGCACAACTGTAATGTAACGTGAAACTAAATGGAAAAGAAGATATAACAGAAAATGTATCAAGTATTAATGATTTAATTAAGAGAAGCTATGTTCTCGGGACCTCTATCAATTTACGACTGTCGAATCAGGTATTTTAGTTTTGGTCTAGTTCCTGTAATTCCTCTTGGCATTGGTTCGTTCATCCAGACGCATCATACTGAAATATACGGGCTAGGTCGTATCTAAAGTATTCATTCCGTGCAGAAATCGTAATTACGACCTTTCCTAATGTTTATTCAGTAGAAATATAACTGTTATGTATTTACTTAAGAATTGTGCTCCTTTGCAAGTGGAATGACTTTGCCTGTATTTTGAAGTAGATGTGAGAAGGGATCTGGTACGTATAACCTGGTTTCTTTAGTCTTAAAAAATATACTGGGATCCTTCTCCGGCTTTGTAGATAATTTGTTGTTACTTATTTTAGATTCGGTTATACATATCAATACTTTTACTAGGTATTATTCAGACTCAACGAGCCGGGTCTGGTTAGCTCAGTCGGTAGTGCGTCTGACTTTTAATCCAGGGGTCGTGAGTTCGAATTCCCGCCCAGTCACAGTCATCGTGGTGATTGATATAGGGCATTGTGTCTCATTGTCATTCATCTCTCATCGCTGATTCAAATGGGAATGTTTTCGGTTTCTAGCGAATATAGTATGTGCTCTCGAGTATTGGTTAACCCTCCAGGACCCCTTAAAGGAGTAATTAGATTAACGTCTATTCACCATCGATGGCGTAAAAATAACAAACCATCCAAAAACGCCGTTCCGAACGGACGCGTGGTTACCCGTTTCATGACTGAACTGGAATAGTAAAATAGACTAAAATTATAAACAAAAATCGATAGTTTCGGAAGTTTAATGACCCTTTAAGTTTTATGATAATGAAAATCGTTTTTTTATGGCAAAGCAATTATTTACCAAGAATTCGGAGTTGTTATATAGGTAAAAGTTATAATTTTGTCTGTTTTTCATGTCCACGAGTCATGATTGTTTTTTTTTCGTTCATTTATAACAAGATGGTCACATGTCATCAATCTAAGTCCTAAACAAAAAACAAATTACACAAACAGGAAAAACAATAAAAAGAAATGGTTCTAGTTAAATGAATTTTATTACGAATATAGAAATATAGAAATACATTCAAACAAATTAAATTAAATTCAATAAAGAGGGTTTTTATAGCAAACATACATGTATTTCTAAAACCTCAGATTTGTCATCAACATTATATATAACCCCAGCATGCGTTGATGTCTTTTGTCCTATATTTTCATGTCTGACGTCTTTAATACATATCAACACTACCTTTGATTAGAACTCCCGCTTTGTTTGGAAGTTCTGTTAAGCCTCGTCTTCAGGCAATATATCACACAATTACATTGTCATCTATTTTTTATATTTTTCTTTATATGTTTAAATCTAAAATCAAACATCGGCAATTGAACTAATATATCCATTTTATTTGTTACATACAAGAAATCATAAGCTAAATATGATCCAGCTATCGCTTTACTAAATCAATATGGTATATCCCATTACATTACATGTCCCAATTCAGTTCTGTTATACCATATGAATTCCCTGCCTGTCCCACAGCTCATTGCACTCTGAAATATGGGTGTTTACTAAGTCAAAGGAAATTATACAGCTTCAATTAAAGTTTTGTACACGTCTTTTAAACGTTAGTTTAACCCTTTACTCCATAGATACGCGTTTTCCCGCACCAATCACAGAAGGTCATTGAAAACAGTGCAGGAAGAGTTCAGATTGCTCGTAACGAGCAATCTGAACACTTCCTGCACTGTTTTCCACTCTATCAGTAATATATACATAATTCACCCGTTGCTGATACTTGGTGAATTAATTCTTTCAATATCAGAGGTGTCTACAGGCGTCTATATGAAGTAAAGGGTTAAATACATATACAGCTGGCGTTAACGGTGAACTTGAGCGTTATCTGCTTACATTACACGTTATTCTAGAATCATAAAGTAAAGGTTTGAAGTTATTAACACTGGCACTATCATTGTACATAAATGATATCAGCATGGTTTAAGTGATTGTGCAAAAGGGTGTAAAATTGGGTTTCTAATGTTAAGAAGTTATTAAATGATTATGGTGTCCGTACTTATTTACAGATAATTTGTTTTATTAAAACATGGTATGTAACAGTAAATACTAGCCATGTGATTGAAAATTAAAATTATTTTAAAAATAGTTTTGCATATGAGTAATATTTAGAAAGTCTCTAAAATCCAAAATGATTTAAAGTTGTTTGCTACTAGAATTAGATTAATGTACTCATACTCTCAGAATCCGAAATGATCGTTATGCAAGAAATCAGATTCTAAGACACGAGAGATATTGTTTATGTTGTAACCAAACTGAGGTTGAAGATAAATACCACTTCATTTTTGTCTGTTCTTGCTACAGTGATTTAAGGAGGATATATATATATATATATATATATATATATAAATATTCCAAAGACCTTCCATGTACGTGCTAATTGAATTGGTTAAAACAAATGACAAAATATATCTTAATCGGATTTACTCCGTATATAAAATGTTCTCTGTAATAAAGAAATAACATTTTTAATATTCAATGTGAAATTTAAATATATATATTTGCCAGTAATAGAATAATAATCATTTAAATGTTTTGTAAACGTTTTCATCCTTTCCTTGAAATTATTTCTTATATTATTTTGACCTTTATATTTAACTATTTATTATATAAATATGTGATGGTAACAAGATATGACGGTAATGATGATGAACTTATTAACGATTAGTTTACGTGATATTATGAGTTGTAACAATGTTATTATGACGATGTATTTATGTACAAGTCTGGAATAAAGTATCTGCTCTGCCACCGAAAAATGACCAATCAGCGTGCTGATATGTGACTGCTATGGAATGGTCCCTAGCACGGATACCCCTGAATGTTTCTACAGTCTTAAAACAATATGACACAGACTTGAAGACATTTATGTAGCCTATTCCAACACATGATAATCTCCCGAATCAGGTCTATTAACCACCAATGGAAAAAGTAGGGAATTATATGCCTGTCCTAAAATTCATAGTAATTGAACGCTTAATAAATTATGACGTCATTTAAACGTTCCCTGAAACAACTGACCAATCAGCGTGCTAGAAACAATTGCTATTGAATGGACCCAATCGGAAGAGCTGGGTTCATTCTACAGACTAGAACTTATGCGACCAGACACCAACATAATACTTCTTGTGTGTGGGTGGATAATTCCTTCAGAACTCTTAGAACAAGTGGTTAATTTGTCAGATTTGATTGATTGCATACATAGGTGCTACTCCGAAATCAATTAACAGTTTGATTTTATTGGTCTAAAGTTGTCGGAAGTAAAATATATGTTACAGTTTCCTTTATTGAAATCACTAAACATGAACATAGCTTGGGAATACAACTTCGAAAACGAGTTATTGATTTTATCCCACTTTGCAGTTGCTAATTGTTTAATTTCAATTAGCTGAGTAAAGTTTAATTATCCTAATCTAATACGAGATTGTAATTCCGTTTTCATTTCAATTACACGAATTCGTATCAGGTTTTGTTTATTTGCACAATGGAAAACGTGAAAGTATTACAATATGACCTCGCGGTGTAACACTTTTGTTTGGTATAACACGTCGTCGCCTTTGATGTTTCTTCAGTTATATACATTTATCACGATTTCGTCTTCCTAAGACAATGTTGTTGTGTTTGACCCACCTTACTAATGATAACAGACAATCAGCACGGTACTACAGTTCTGAAGCATCAAATTAACTCGTTGTTGAAATTAGCAAACAGAAAAAAATAACCAGGTTTATACTACAATAGTAGCGATGGCCTAAATTCGATTATTCCAAAGTTGTTTGACTCTGGCGGCTAGATCTAAGACTAGTGGAACCGGGTTCGGACGTCACACTGTCAGTGAGAGGACAGGTTCGAATGAGCAACACAATCATTACCTTGAGCAGACACCGTCGTGGTATAGCGGACCCCCCCCCCCCCCCCCCCTTCCCGTTTTCCTCCTTTATGCGGTGACAACTGGGAAAGTGGAAGGTTTGGTACACCCTTGAGCCAGGTTTAAGTTTCTCAGGATGTGACCCCTGATATGACCCTTGATACCACATCTTCTGTATGCATGTATTGTACTTATGATGATTTTATAATATTTATACATTTATCATTGGGAAGCTTTCAATTTAAATATATAATTAAATTTAAGACTATGTGAATATGTATTATAATGCGTAACATATATATGTGAACATGCTACATGCACTATAAGTTTGGAATGCAATGCACTTTAATTTAAGGAGCCACTTTTAATTAAACGTCTTTTTGTTTAATTGTTTTGTTGAACCTTTCACGGAAATATGAGCTCTCTGATGGGATTGTCTGTTTGTTTTTTATAGATACGGTACCGAAGCTTAACTACCACAAACATATGTTTGTACTCTCCGATTTTTTTCAAGGCATAACATACTCTTTTGCCCTTAATCGATATGTTATTCCGTCAAATTATTCTTCCCTTGACATCGTAATTGCCCCTTATGACGGAAACTGATGGACTTATTACGAGCCTACTGTTTTATATATTGCTGTAAATGCAGACTTGATTCTGTAAAGAATATAGTTAACAAAGAACCGATTTCCATGGCGGAGAATTTTAATCCTCTTGTTTAATAACGTAGCATTCAAAACATGGCTGAATTAGGTATTATTAATACTAAATTCAGCGATTATAGGAATATTGTTGGCATTTATGTTTTACTTGCAATTGCAATATTGTACAAATCAATAAGATGCTAAATGGTGTTCAGCGTCGCTTCTAACAATTTTAGTTATATCACGACGTTGTCTATGTCTACAGTATTTTGCGCGCTGCCACACCGAGCTATTATTCCACATGGTATGCTACTCCAGCCAGTCACATTATACTGACACGGGGCCGACCAGACCTAGAACTATCATCTTAATGCTGAGCAAAAGCAAAGAAATGGTAAAAAAGCGGTTCATATAGATTAAAAAAATCAAGCTTTTACAAATGATGCAACTTTTATTCTCGATAGTTCGCAGAAAAAATGTATCACTTTTATTGATAACTTTTACAAAACTTCAGGATTGAAATAAGATCTACATATCAACAAAGATATAATATTGCGTGTCAAATAAAAAAAAATGTTATGAACAAAAAACATCTTGGAAGAGCACACTCAGTCTATACTGGGAAGAATAGCAGTAATATAACGATTGCTTTACCTAAATTAATATACCCGCTAACAGTTTTAGAAAGCCATACAATAGAGAGTGTAAATTTAATTAAAAATGATATTTGATTTTTTTCTGGGCAGGCAAACCAGGCAAAGTAAACAGAAAAACAATACGATAAGACTATGAAAATGGAAGGTTAAAAAGATTTTAAAAGACATTGATATTTTTATGAATTCGATTTAAAGCTGACTTGATGAAAAATTCTTGAGATTTGGGTGATCACGTGGACCGGAAAGACAGTTAAATGGAGGAACTTAAAGATAGTGGTGTAAATATGAAATTTAAAGTATCCTAAATATAAAACATTCGAATAAAATATGTAATCAATATCCTTTTTTTTACATCTGAAATAATACACTATTGGTAAAACTAAAACTATAAAGAATGTAGAAAATACACCCAAACTTATTATACGTGACATTCTTATGTACAGACTGAAAATCGTCCTGTTTATTTTAAAACATGGATACGTTGTGGATTATAACCATAAAATAATATGATCAGATATCTAGAACAGTTTATACTTTCAAATCATTAAAACAATTTATAACACGAATAATGATGGAATCTTATAGTGATATAGTATCATAAACATCATATCTAAACGACGAAAGCAAAAACAGAACACGAAATCACAAATGCAGACCTTTCCTTATTGCAGCAATTTAACAAAGATATAACGCTCAACAAAATGTTAAACTGGAAACTATGAGAAAAGAAATAAATTGTTGTTTCGATTTTTCATCATCGTAGTTTCGTTGTTTTGACTGGACTTGATTTAAAAAATATGCCGCGATGGCCCCAACGTGACACCGTAACAATGGAAAGCAATATTTTCAAATTTAAAATGGAACAACAAACATAACATACGTGTCAAAACTACAATATACTCACTAACTAAGGTCCTACCATTATAAATGCATATGTGAACTATATCTACTAACACATTCCTCCATAAATGCAACATAAACAAATTCAGTCTGAGCGATGTTTGCATTATGCACTTTAACATTGGAACATTTGTTTTAGGAATGCACATCCAAAAGAGCGTTTTGGATTGAACAACATATCTACTTAATCAGTTGAATATTAATTATTACGTTAAACTATTAATAAAATCACTTGGGGAATATCTAGAAAATAAAAGCACATACATAAATATTATAAATTGTATTTTAATAATAGTAAAATAATTTATTTTTAAAATCAAATGTGCGAAACAGTTTCATTTTTATACCTTACTTACAACGTGAACATATTACAGCTACTTCGAAAAATTAATCAACAACATTAGAAAAAGTGTGAAATTTTATTTTAACGCAACAATGATTAATATAACAGTAGATCGGCAGGTGCAGTTTATTCTTCTTTTTTTTTACTGCCTTCTGTCTTTCTCCTATCGTCTTATCTGTACTTCTTTCTTACTTTTCTTCAGCTTTTATTCTTTTAACTAAAATGTAACTTGTAATTCATAGATGTATAATAGTGTTTTATTTTTTGTATAGTCATATTAACAGGTTTTGTTTGTATATTCTTAGTATTATGAGATTAAGAAGTTAAAGACAAAAAGGGAAATAACTGTTACCGGTGAAACCAGGAACTGCTTGTTTTATGTATGTGTCGTTGTTATGTGCAGAAATATAGTTTCGACACTTTTCATATAATAACATAATAATTTAAGCTCGATACCCCGTCTGGAATGTTAATGATTGTTAATCTATTTTTGCATAAATGCAGTCATGTAAAGGATTTATTGTTTTTCAGTTTAAACATAGAGTTTTGTGAAGCACGTGGTATAGTTGTAAAGCCCCAGACACAAGAATGATAAGGTCATTGGTTCGTTGATACACCCACAGTCAAGTGGAGTACGTGGTCCAGTGGTAGAGCACCGAACCCATGATCGATCTTCTGCCACGACTATGTGTGGTGTCCTTGAGTTAAGACACATTTTCCGCTTATGCTAAGTACTGGTGCTACCCATGAATATTTCGAGCGAAATTTGTCTAAGTTTCACAATCGAAATAAAATAAATAAGTTTAAAACTAAAGTCATGTGCTGTTTCACAAGTAACAATAACAGTAATTGACCTGGCGTTGGTTGTCAATCAAATAAGTCGATAATCCGATCTGCGATATACATTGTTTTCAGAGCGGCTATTTTCCTGAGACAAGCGAATGTTCTCTAACTTAACACTTTATTGTATTATATTGTATTTACTTGAACAAACAGCGCCACGTGGTCAGTTGCGGGACGATAGTCGCTCTCGCGTCAGGTCAGTTATAACTGACACAAGACAATGGTCTCTGTCGGCACTTCCATTGTACATTTGTAATACTCTTGACTGTACAAATTATGGTTATAAATTATTCATTATATGTATAAAGTGTATTAAAGCTGGTGTGGCGGCTGTATCATGTAAATGCTTTGTCTCTCGTGGGACACGTGTTTTCCTATTTATATCAAAGATGACACTGAGCGTGAATTATGCAAGATGGTATGACTATTCACAATTGTCAAATAAATAATTAAATAAGCGACCAACTGAACACATTTAGTTTAAAACCGGAAAGAAATACTTTCATAAAAAGTAGCTAATGATATAACAATACCAGTAGTAAACATTACACAAAATATAACGAAACGCACTGACTAAACATGTAAGATTGCTGATGTGATTTCAATAGTAACACGCTGTCAAATGAAGAACACAAGATTCAGTTTTATTGAAACATTTAATGATGCGCAATAAATTGAAACATATAACACCCCTACAACCCTCACACACTGATTCCCATGCCACCCTACATCCCTCATACCCCTGACACACCTACACCCTCCCAACTTCACACCCCTTACACCTTTACAGTCCTCACACCCTCAAACCCTGACACCACTACACCCTTCGCAACATCATACCCCTGACACCCCTACACCTTTCGCACCCTTATACCCTTGGCACCCGTACAACGCTCACATCCTCATACACCTGACGCCACTACACCCATCGCACCCTAATACCCCAAACACTCCTACACCCCTCACAACTTCATACCCCTGACATCCCTACACCCTCACACCCTTATACCCCTGACACCAATACAGCCCTCACACCGTTATATCCCAGACATTCCTACACCCCTCACACCCTCATACCCCTAACAAACCTATACCCTCACACCCTCATACCCCTGACACAGCTACACCCATAGCCCCCTCATACTCCTGACAACCATACACTCCTCACATCCTCATGTCAATTACACACATACATCCCTCATACCCATGACACCCCTACACCCCTTTGCACCCTCATACCCCCGACACCATGACATTTTTACACCCCTCACACCCTCATACCCAGACATCCCTACACCCCTCACATCCTCATACCCAGACAACCCTACATCCTCATACAATGACACTCCTATACCCCTCATCCCCATATCACCCCTACAGTCTCATACCACTGACACCCCTACTCCCCTCACACCCTCATACCCAGACAACCCTACATCCTCATACAATGACACTCCTATACCCCTCATCCCCATATCACCCCTACAGTCTCATACCACTGACACCCCTACTCCCCTCACATCCTCATACCCCTGACAACCCTACACCCTCTCACCCTCATACCCTGACATCCTTACACCCCTCACATCCTCATACCCAGACAACCCTACATCCTCATACAATGACACTCCTATACCCCTCATCCCCATATCACCCCTACAGTCTCATACCACTGACACCCCTACTCCCCTCACACCCTCATACCCAGACAACCCTACATCCTCATACAATGACACTCCTATACCCCTCATCCCCATATCACCCCTACAGTCTCATATCACTGACACCCCTACTCCCCTCACATCCTCATACCCCTGACAACCCTACACCCTCTCACCCTCATACCCTGACATCCCTACACCCCTCACATCCTCATACCCAGACAACCCTACATCCTCATACAATGACACTCCTATACCCCTCATCCCCATATCACCCCTACAGTCTCATACCACTGACACCCCTACTCCCCTCACATCCTCATACCCAGACAAACCTACATCCTCATACAATGACACTCCTATACCCCTCATCCCCATATCACCCCTACAGTCTCATACCACTGACACCCCTACTCCCCTCACATCCTCATACCCCTGACACCATACACTCTTCGCACCCTAATACCCCCGACAACCATACACCCTCTCACCCTCATACCCTGACATCCCTACACCCCTCACATCCTCATACCAAGACAACCCTACATCCTCAAACACTGACACTCCTATACCCCTCATACCCATATCACCCCTACAGTCTCGTACCACTGACACCCCTACTCCGCTCACACCCTCATACACCTGACACCCCTACAGCCCTTAAACCCTTATACCGCTGACACCCCTACACCCCTCGAGACCTCATACCCCTGATATCCCTACAGCCGTCACACCCTCGTATCCCTGACACAACTACGCCATAACACCCTCATACATCTGACACCCCTACTACCCTCACACCCTCATACCCCTGACATTCCTACAGCCGTCACACTCTCATACCACTAACATAACTACACCCCTATCAACCTCATACCCCTGACAAAACTACACCCCTAACACCGATATACCCCTGGCACCCCCAAACGTCTACACTCTAACACCCCTCACACCGTCATACCTCTGATACACCTACAGCCCTCACACACTTCTACCGCTGACACCGCTACACTCCTCACATATTCACACCCCTTGCATCCGTACACCCCACACACATCATACTCCTGATATTCCTACACCCCTCAAATCCTCATACACCTGACATCCCTACAGCCGCCACACCCTCATACCCGTGACACAACTACACCCCTAACTCCCTCATACCCCTGACAAAACTACATCAATAAATCCGCAAACTCCTGACACACCAACATCCTTTACACCATCATACCCATGACACACCTACAGCTATCACACTCTCATACCCCTGATGCTCATACACCTCTCACACCCTCATATCTACGACATCCCTACACTTCTCAAACACTCAAACCCTGACACTCTTACACCACTCACACCATCATATCCATGACAACCCTACACATCTCAAACACTCAAACCCTGACACTCTTACACCACTCACACCATCATACCCGTGACATCCCTACACCACTCACACTATAATACCCTGACACACTTACACCACTCACACCATCATATCCATGATATCCATACACCACTCACACCATCATACCCATGATATCTCTACACCACTCACACCATCATACCCTGACACTCCTACACCACTCACACCATCATACCCATGATATCTCTACACCTCTAACACCCTCATACCCTGAGACTCTTACGGCACTCCCACCATCATACCCATGACATCCCTACACCTCTCACACCATCATACCCTGACACTTCTACACCACTCACACCATCATACCCGTGACATCCCTACACCACTCACACCATCATACCCATGAAATCCCTACACCGCTCACACCATCATACCCAGACACTCCTACACCACAAACACCATCATACCCATGACATCCATACACCTCTCACACCCTCATACCCTGACATTCCTACACCACTCACACCATCATACCCATGACATCCCTACACCACTCACACCATCATACCCTGACACTCCTACACCACTCACACCATCATACCCGTGACATCCCTACACCACTAACACCATCATACCCATGACATCCCTACACCGCTCACACCATCATACCCTGACACTCCTAAACCACAAACACCATCATATCCATGACATCCATACACCTCTCACACCATCATACCCATGACATCCCTACACCACTCACACGATCATACCCACGACATCCATACACCACTCACACCATCATATCCATGACATCCCTACACATCTCAAACACTCAAACCCTGACACTCCTACACCATTCACACCATCATACCCATGACATCCGTAAACCACTCACACCATCATACCCTGACACTCCTACACCATTCACACCATCATACCCATGACATCCCTACACCACTCACACCATCATACCTTGACACTCCTACACCTCTCACACCATCATACCCTGACACTCCTAAACCACAAACACCATCATATCCATGACATCCATACACCTCTCACACCATCATACCCATGACATCCCTACACCACTCACACGATCATACCCACGACATCCATACACCACTCACACCATCATATCCATGACATCCCTACACATCTCAAACACTCAAACCCTGACACTCCTACACCATTCACACCATCATACCCATGACATCCGTAAACCACTCACACCATCATACCCTGACACTCCTACACCATTCACACAATCATACCCTGACACTCTTACACCACTCACACCATCATACACATGACATCCCTACACCACACACACCATCATACCCTGACACTCCTACACCATTCACACCATCATACCCATGACATCCCTACACCACTCACACCATCATACCCTGACACTCCTACACCTTTCAAATCATCATACCCTGACACTCTTACACCACTCACACCATCATACACATGACATCCCTACACCACACACACCATCATACCCTGACACTCCTACACCATTCACACCATCATACCCATGATATCCATTCACCACTCACACCATCATACCCTGACACTCCTACACCACTCACACTATCATACCCATGACATCCCTACACCACTCACACCATCATACCCATGACATCCCTACACATCTAACACCCTCATACCCATGACATCCCTACACCACTCACACCATCATACCCATGACATCCCTACACCACTCACACCATCATACCCATGACATCCCTACACCACTCACATCATCATACCCATGACATCCCTACACCACTCACATCATCATACGCATGACATCCCTACACCACTCACATCATCATACCCATGACATCCCTACACCACTCACACCATTATACCCTGACACTCCTACACCAATCACACCATCATACCCATGACATCCCTACACCACTCACACCATCATACCCATGACATCCCTACACATCTAACACCCTCATACCCATGACATCACTACACCACTCACACCATCATACCCATGACATCCCTACACCACTCACACCATCATACCCATGACATCCCTACACCACTCACATCATCATACCCATGACATCCCTAAACCACTCACATCATCATACCCATGACATCCCTACACATCCAACACCCTCATACCCATGACATCCCTACACCACTCACACCATCATACCCATGACATCCCTACACCACTCACACCATCATACCCTGACACTCCTACACCACTCACACCATCATACCCATCACATCCCTACACCTCTAACACCCTCATACCCTGACACTCTTACACCACTCACACCATCATACCCATGACATCCATACACCACTCACACCATCATACACTGCCACTCCTATACCACTCACACCATCATACCCATGACATCCCTAAACCTCTAACACCCTCATACCCTGACACTCTTACACCACTCACACCATTATACACATGACATCCATACACCACTCACACCATCATATCCATGACATCTCTACACCACTCACATCCTTATACCCATGCTATCCATACACCACTCACAACATCATACCCATGACATCTCTACACCACTCACACCATCATACCCTGACACTCTTACACGACTCACACCATCATACCCTGACACTCTTACACCACTCACTCCATCATAGCTTGACACTCTTACACCACTCCCACCATCATACCCATGACATCCATACACCTCTCACACCATCATACCCATGACACTCCTACACCTCTCACACCATCATACTCATGACATCCATACACCACTCACACCATCATATCCATGACATTCATACACCTCTCACACCATCATACCCATGACATCCCTACACCTCTCACACCATCATACTCATGACATCCATACACCACTGACACCATCATACCCATGACATCTCTACACCACTCACATCCTTATACCATTGACATCCCTACATCCCTACACCACTCACACCATCATATCCTTGACATCCCTACACCAATCACACCATCATACCCTGACACTCCTACACCACTCACATCCTTATACCCATGACATCTCTACACCACTCACACATCATACCCATGGCATCTCCACACCTCTAACAACCTCATACACTGACACTCTTACGACACACACACCATCATACCCATGACATCCATACACATCTCACTTCATCATACCCATGACATCCATACACCTCTCACACCATCATACCCTGACACTCCTACACCATTCACACCATCATACCCTGACACTCCTACGACACTCACACATTCATAACCATGACATCCCTACACCACTCACACCATCCTACCCTTGACATCCCTACACCACTCACACTTTCATACCCATGACATCAGTACACCACTCACACAATCATACCTATGACATCCATACACCACTCACACCATCATACCCATGACATCCGTACACCACTCACACAATCATACCCTTGACATCCCTACACCACTCACACCATCATACCCATGACATACCTACATCACTCACACCATCATACCCTGACACTCTTACACCACTCCCACCATCATACCCATGACATCCCTACACCACTCACACCATCATACCAATGACATTCATACACCACTCACACCATCATACCCTGACACTCCTACACCACTCACACCATCATACCCATGACATCCCTACACTTCTAACACCCTCATACGCTGACACTCTTACACCACTCACACCATCATACCCATGACATCCATACACCACTAACACCATCATACCCATGACATCTCTACACCACTCACATCCTCATACCCATGATATCCATACACCACTCACACCATCATACCCTGACATTCTAACACCACTCACACCATCATACCCTGACACTCTTTCACCACTCACTCCATCATAGTTTGACACTCTTACACCACTCACACCATCATACCCTTGACATCCCTACACCACTCACACCATCATACCCTTACACTCCCACACCACTCACATCCTCATACCCCTGACATTCATACATCTCTTACTTCCTCATATAACTGACATTCATACATCTCTCACATCCTCATACCCCTGACACTCCTAAACCACTCACACTATCATATCCATGACATCTCTACAGCACTCACACATCATACCCATTGCATCTCTACACCTCTAACAACCTCATACCCTGACACTCTTACGACACTCACACCATCATACACTGACACTCCTACACCATTCACACCATCATACCCATGACATCCCTACACCACTCACACCATCGTACCAATGACATCCCTACACCTCTCACACCATCATACCCATGACATCCATACACCTCTCACACCATCATACCCACGACATCCCTACACCACTCACACAATCATACCCTGGCACTCCTACACCATTCACACCATCATACCCTGACACTCTTACACCACTCACACCATCATACACATGACATCCCTACACCACACACACCATCATACCCTGACACTCCTACACCACACACACCATCATACCCTGACACTCCTACACCACTCACACCATCATACACATGACATACCTACACCACACACATCATCATACCCACGACATCCCTACACCACTCACACCATCATACCCTGACACTCCTACACCATTCACACTATCATACCCTGACACTCTTAAACCACTCACACCATCATACACATGACATCCATACACCACACACACCATCATACCCATGACATCCATACACCTCTAACACCATCATACCCACGACATCCCTACACCACTCACACAATCATACCCTGACACTCCTACACCATTCACACCATCATACCCTGACACTCTTACACCACTCACACCATCATACACATGACATCCCTACACCACTCACACCATCATACCCATGACATCCATACACCTCTCACACCATAATACCCATGACATCCATACACCTCTCACACCATCATACCCACGACATCCCTAAACCACTCACACCATCATACACTGACACTCCTACGACACTCAAACCATCATACCCATGAAACCCCTACCATCTCACACCATTATACCCATGACATCCCTACACCACTCACACCATCATACCCTGACACTCCTACGACACTCAAACCATCATACCCATGAAACCCCTACCATCTCACACCATTATACCCATGACATCCATACACCTCTCACACCATCATACCCACGACATCCCTACACCACTCACACCATCATACCCTGACACTCCTACGACACTCAAACCATCATACCCATGAAACCCCTACCATCTCACACCATTATACCCATGACATCTGTACACCTCTCACACCATCATACTCATGACATCCATACACCACTCACACCATCATACCCAACACATTCATACACCTCTCACACCATCATACCCATGTCATCCCTACACCTCTCACACCATCATACTCATGACATACATACACCACTCACACCATCATACCTATGACATCTCTACACCACTCACATCCTTATACCATTGACATCCCTACATCCCTACACCACTCACACCATCATATCCTTGACATCCCTACACCACTCACACCATCATACCCTGACACTCCTACACCACTCACATCCTCATACCCATGACATCTCTACACCACTCACACATCATACCCATGGCATCTCCACACCTCTAACAACCTCATACCCTGAGACTCTTACGGCACTCCCACCATCATACCCATGACATCCCTACACCTCTCACACCATCATACCCTGACACTTCTACACCACTCACACCATCATACCCGTGACATCCCTACACCACTCACACCATCATACCCATGAAATCCCTACACCGCTCACACCATCATACTCTGACACTCCTACACCACAAACACCATCATACCCATGACATCCATACACCTCTCAAACCCTCATACCCTGTCATCCCTACACCACTCACACCATCATACCCATGACATCCATACACCTCTCACACCATCATACCCTGACACTCCTACACCATTCACACCATCATACATTGACACTCCTACGACACTCACACCTTCATACCCATGACAACCCTACACCACTCACACCATCCTACCTTTGACATCCCTACACCACTCACACTTTCATACCCATGACATCAGTACACCATTCACACAATCATACCTATGACATCCATACACCACTCACACCATCATACCCATGACATCCGTACACCACTCACACAATCATACCCTTGACATCCCTACACCACTCACACCATCATACCCTTGACATACCTACATCACTCACACCATCATACCCTGACACTCTTACACCAATCCCACCATCATACCCATGACATCCCTACACCACTCACACCATCATACCAATGACATCCATACACCACTCACACCATCATACCCATGACACTCCTACACCACTCACACCATCATACCCATGACATCCCTACACTTCTAACACCCTCATACGCTGACACTCTTACACCACTCACACCATCATACCCATGACATCCATACACCACTCACACCATCATACCCATGACATCTCTACACCACTCACATCCTTATACCCATGATATCCATACACCACTCACACCATCATACCCTGACATTCTAACACCACTCACACCATCATACCCTGACACTCTTTCACCACTCACTAAATCATAGTTTGACACTCTTACACCACTCACACCATCATACCCTTGACATCCTTACACCACTCACACCATCATACCCTTACACTCCCACACCACTCACATCATCATACCCCTGACATTCATACATCTCTTACTTCCTCATACAACTGACATTCATACATCTCTCACATCCTCATACCCCTGACACTCCTAAACCACTCACACTATCATACCCATGACATCTCTACAGCACTCACACATCATACCCATTGCATCTCTACACCTCTAACAACCTCATACCCTGACACTCTTACGACACTCACACCATCATACACTGACACTCCTACACCATTCACACCATCATACCCATGACATCCCTACACCACTCACACCATCATACCCATGACATCCCTACACCTCTCACACCATCATACCCATGACATCCATACACCTCTCACACCATCATACCCACGACATCCCTACACCACTCACACAATCATACCCTGACACTCCTACACCATTCACACCATCATACCCTGACACTCTTACACCACTCACACCATCATACACATGACATCCCTACACCACACACACCATCATACCCTGACACTCCTACACCACACACACCATCATACCCTGACACTCCTACACCACTCACACCATCATACACATGACATACCTACACCACACACACCATCATACCCACGACATCCCTACACCACTCACACCATCATACCCTGACACTCCTACACCATTCACACTATCATACCCTGACACTCTTACACCACTCACACCATCATACACATGACATCCCTACACCACACACACCATCATACCCATGACATCCATACACCTCTAACACCATCATACCCACGACATCCATACACCACTCACACAATCATACCCTGACACTCCTACACCATTCACACCATCATACCCTGACACTCTTACACCACTCACACCATCATACACATGGCATCCCTACACCACTCACACCATCATACCCATGACATCTCTACACCACTCACATCCTTATACCCATGATATCCATACACCACTCACACCATCATACCCTGACATTCTAACACCACTCACACCATCATACCCTGACACTCTTTCACCACTCACTAAATCATAGTTTGACACTCTTACACCACTCACACCATCATACCCTTGACATCCTTACACCACTCACACCATCATACCCTTACACTCCCACACCACTCACATCATCATACCCCTGACATTCATACATCTCTTACTTCCTCATACAACTGACATTCATACATCTCTCACATCCTCATACCCCTGACACTCCTAAACCACTCACACTATCATACCCATGACATCTCTACAGCGCTCACACATCATACCCATTGCATCTCTACACCTCTAACAACCTCATACCCTGACACTCTTACGACACTCACACCATCATACACTGACACTCCTACACCATTCACACCATCATACCCATGACATCCCTACACCACTCACACCATCATACCCATGACATCCCTACACCTCTCACACCATCATACCCATGACATCCATACACCTCTCACACCATCATACCCACGACATCCCTACACCACTCACACAATCATACCCTGACACTCCTACACCATTCACACCATCATACCCTGACACTCTTACACCACTCACACCATCATACACATGACATCCCTACACCACACACACCATCATACCCTGACACTCCTACACCACACACACCATCATACCCTGACACTCCTACACCACTCACACCATCATACACATGACATACCTACACCACTCACACCATCATACCCACGACATCCCTACACCACTCACACCATCATACCCTGACACTCCTACACCATTCACACTATCATACCCTGACACTCTTACACCACTCACACCATCATACACATGACATCCCTACACCACACACACCATCATACCCATGACATCCATACACCTCTAACACCATCATACCCACGACATCCATACACCACTCACACAATCATACCCTGACACTCCTACACCATTCACACCATCATACCCTGACACTCTTACACCACTCACACCATCATACACATGGCATCCCTACACCACTCACACCATCATACCCATGACATCCATACACCTCTCACACCATAATACCCATGACATCCATACACCTCTCACACCATCATACCCACGACATCCCTACACCACTCACACCATCATACCCTGACACTCCTACGACACTCAAACCATCATACCCATGAAACCCCTACCATCTCACACCATTATACCCATGACATCCCTACACCACTCACACCATCATACCCTGACACTCCTACGACACTCGCACCATCATACCCATGAAACCCCTACCATCTCACACCATTATACCCATGACATCCCTACACCACTCACACCATCCTACCATTGACATCCCTACACCACTCACACTTTCATACCCTGACACTCTTACACCACTCACACCATCATACCCATGACATCCCTACACCACTCACACCATCATACCCATGACATCTGTACACCACTCACACCATCATACCCTTGATATCCCTACACCACTCACACCATCATACCCTTAACATACCTACACCACTCACACCATCATACCCTGACACTCCTACACTACTAACATCATCATACCCATGATATATCTACACCACTCACACCATCATACCCATGATAACCCTACACCACTCACACCATCATACCCTGACACTCCTACACCACTCACACTATCATACCCATGACATCTCTACACCACTCATACATCATACCCATGGCATCTCTACACCTCTAACAACCTCATACCATGACACTCTTACGACACTCACACCATCATACCCATGACATCCATACACCACTCACATCATCATACCCTGACACTCCAACACCAGTCACACTAACATACCCATGACATCTCTACACCACTCACACATCATACCCATGGCATCTCTACACCTCTAACATCCTCATACCCTGACACTCTTACAACACACACCATCATACCCATGACATCCATACACCTCTCACACCATCATACCCATGACATCCATACACCTCTCACAACATCATACCCACGACATCCATACACCCCTCTCACCATCATACCCATGACATCCCTAAACCTCTCACACCCTAATACATTGACACTCCTACACCACTCACATCATCATACCCTGACACTCCTACACCATTCACACCATCATACCCATGACATCCCTACACCTCTAACACCCTCATACCCTGACACTCCTACACCACTCACACCATCATACCCATGACATCCCTACACCTCTCACACCCTCATACCCTGACACTCCTACACCACTCACACCATCATACCCATGACATCCCTACACCTCTAACAGCCTCATACCAATGACATCCCTAAACCTCTCACACCCTCAAACCCTGACACTCCTACACCACTCACACCATCATACCCATGACATCCCTGCACCTCTAACACCCTCATACCCATGACATCCCTACACCTCTCACACCCTCATACCCTGACACTCCTACGACGATCACACCATCATACCCATGACATCCATGCGACTCTCACACCATCATACCCATGACATCCCAACACCACTAACACCGTCATACCCTGACACTCCTACACTACTCACACCATCATACCAATGTCATTCCTACACCTCTCACACCCTCATACCCTGACAATCATACACCACTCACAACATCATACCCATGACATCACTACACCTCTCACACCATCATACCCATGACATCCTTACATCACTCACACCATCATACCCATGATATCTCTACACCTCTCACAACCTCATACCCTGACACTCCTACACCACTCTCACCATCATACCCTTGATATCTCTACACCTCTAACACCCTCACACCCTGACACTCTTACGGCACTCACACCATCATACCCATGACATCCCTACACCACTAACACCCTCATACCCTGACACTCCTACACCACTCACACAATCATACCCGTGGCATCCATTAACCTCTTACACCATCATACCCATGACATCCCTAAACCTCTCACACCCTCAAACCCTGACATTCCTACACCAATCACACCATCATACCCATGACATCCCTACACCTCTAACACCCTCATACCCTGACATTCCTACACCACTCACACCATCATACCCATGACATTCCTACACCTCTAACACCCTCATACCCATGACATCCCTACACCTCTAACACCCTCAAACCCTGACATTCCTACACCACTCACACCATCATACCCATGACATTCCTACACCTCTAACACCCTCATACCCATGACATCCCTACACCTCTCACACCCTCATACCCTGACACTCTTACGACGATCATCCCATCATACCCATGACATCCATTCGACTCTCACACCATCATACCCATGACATCCCAACACCACTAACACCCTCATACCCTGACACTCCTACACCACTCACACCATCATACCCATGACATTCCTACACCTCTCACACCCTCATACACATGATATCCCTACACCACTCACACCATCATACCCTGACACTACTACACCACTCACACTATCATACCCATGACATTCCTACACCTCTCACACCCTCATACCCTGACACTCCTACACCACTCACACCATCATACCCATGACATCCCTACACCACTCACAACATCATACCCATGACATCACTACACCTCTCACACCATCATACCCATGACATCCCTACACCACTCACACCATCATACCCATGATATCTCTACACCTCTCACACCATCATACCCTGACACTCCTACACCACTCACACCCTCATACCCATGACATCCCAACACCACTAACACCCTCATACCCTGACACTACTACACCACTCACACCATCATACCCATGACATTCCTACACCTCTCACACCCCCAAACCCTGACACTCCTACACCACTCACACCATCATACCCATGACATCCCTACACCACTCACAACATCATACCCATGACATCACTACACCTCTCACACCATCATACCCATGACATCCCTACACCACTCACACCATCATACCCATGATATCTCTACACCTCTCACACCATCATACCCTGACACTCCTACACCACTCACACCATCATACCCATGATATCTCTACACCTCTAACACCCTCACACTCTGACACTCTTACGGCACTCACACCATCATACCCATGACATCCCTACACCTCTCACACCATCATACCCATGACATCTCTACACCACTCACACATCATACCCATGGCATTTCTACACCTCTAACAACCTCATACCCTGACACTCTTACGACGATCACACCATCATACCCTGACACTCCTACACCACTCACACCATCATACCCTGACACTCCTACACCACTCACACAATCATACCCATGACATTCCTACACCTCTCACACCCTCATACCCTGACACTCCTACACCACTCACACAATCATACCCATGGCATCCATTAACCTCTCACACCATCATACCCTGACACTCCTACGACACTCACACCATCATACCCCTGACACTCTTCCACCACTTAAACCATCATACCCGTGACATCCCTACAACTCTAACACCATCATACTCTGACACTGTTACGACACTCACACCATCATACCCATGAGACTCTTACACCACTCACACCATCATACCCATGATATCCCTACACCTCTAACACCCTCATACCTTGAAACTCTTACACCACTCACACCATCATACCAATGATATCCCTACACCTCTAACACTCTCATACCTTGACACTCTTACACCAGTCACACTATCATACCCATGACATCCCTACACCTCTAACACCATCATACCCTGATACTCCTACACCACTCACACCATCATACCCATGACATCCGTACACCTCTCACAACCTCAATACCCTGACACTCCTACACCACTCACACCATCATACCCTGACACTCTTACACCACTCACACCATCATACCCCTGACATCCCTACACCGCTCACACCATCATACCATGACACTACTACATCACTCACACCATCATACCCATGACATCCCTACACCTCTCACAACCTCATACCCTGACACTCCTACACCACTCACACCATCATACCCATGAAATCCCTACACCTCTCACACCATCTTACCCTGACACTCCTACACCACTCACACCATCATACCCATGACATTCCTACACCTTTCACACCCTCATACCCTGACACTCTTACGGCACTCACACCATCATACCCTTGACATCCCTACACCTCTCACACCCTCATACCCTGACACTCCTACACCACTCACACCATCATACCCATGACATCAGTACACCTCTCACACCCTCATACCCTGACATTCCTAAACCACTCACACCATCATACCCATGACATCCCTACACCACTCACACCATCATACCCTGACACTCCTACACCACTCACACCATCATACCCATGACACCCCTACATCTCTGACATCTTCATACCTCTAACACTCATACATCACTCACAACTTCATACCCCTGACATTCATACATCTCTTACATCCTCATAACCCTGACACTCATACATCTCTCACATCCTCATATCCCTGACACTCATACATCTCTCACATCCTCATATCACTGACACTCATGTTTCTCTCACATCTTCATACCCCTGACATTAATACATCTCTCACATGTTCATACCCCTGAAACTCATACATCTGTCACATTCTCATATCACTGACACTCCTACATCTCTCACATCCTCATTCCACTGACACTCCTACACCTCTTACATCCTAGTACCCCTGACACTCCTACATCTCTCACATCCTCATATCAATGACACTCCTACATCTCTCACATCCTCATACCACTGACACTTATACACCTCTCACATCCTCATACCATTGACACTCATACATCTCTCACATCCTCATACCACCGACACTCATACACCTCTGACATCCTCATACCACTGACACTCATACATCTCTTACATCCTCATACCCCTGACACTCATACATCTCTCACATCCTCATACCACTGACACTCCTACACCTCTCACATCCTCATACCCCTGACACTCATATACCTCTCACATCCTCATACACCTGATACTCATACATCTCTCACATCCTCATACCCATGACACTCATACATTTCTCACAACCTCATACCCCTGGCACTCCTACACATCTCAGAAACTCATACACCTGACACTCCCACAACTCTCACACCCTAAAACCCCTGACACTCCTACAACCTCTCATCCTCATACAACTGATACTCCTACATCTCTCACATCCTCATACCCCAAACATCCCTACATCTCTTACATCCTCATACCCTTGAAACTCCTACAACGTCATACCCATTGCACTCCTGCACCTCTTAGAAACTCATACCCCTAACACTCCTACACCTCTCACATCCTCATACCTCTGACACTCATACATCTCTTACATCCTCATACCCCTGACACACATACATCTCTTACATCCTCATACCCCTGACACTCCTACACCTCTCACATCCTCATACCCCTGACACTCATACATCTCTCACATCCTCATACACCTGACACTTATACATCTCTCACATCCTCATACCCTTAACATCCCTACATCTCTCACATCCTCATTCCCCTGAAACTCCTACACTCTCATACCCCTGGCACCCCTACACCTCTCAGAAACTCATACACCTTACACTCCCACAACTCTCACACCCTAAAACCCCGGACACTCCTACAACCTCTCATCCTCATAACACTACCACCCCTACATCCCTCACATCTTCATACTACTGGCACCCTAACACCTTTCACATCCTCATACCCCTGACACTCCTTCAACTCTCATACACCTAGCACTCCTATACCCATATGCCCCCATACCACTGATACCCTTACACCTCACACCCTGACACCACTGACACCCTAAACCATCATAACCCTGACACTCTTACACTCTCACACCCTAATTCCCGTAATACTTCTATACCCCTAACACCTTATACCACTGACACCTCTACAACTCTCACACCCTCATAGCTCTGGCACCCTCATACCCCTGACACTCATACATCTCTCACATCCTCATATCACTGACACTCATGCATCTCTCACATCCTCATACCCCTGACACTCATACATCTCTCACATGTTCATACCCCTGAAACTCATACATCTGTCACATTCTCATATCACTGACACTCCTACATCTCTCACATCCTCATTCCACTGACATTCCTACACCTCTTACATCCTAGTACCCCTGACACTCCTACATCTCTCACATCCTCATATCAATGACACTCCTACATCTCTCACATCCTCATACCACTGACACTTATACACCTCTCACATCCTCATACCACTGACACTCATACATCTCTCACATCCTCATACCACCGACACTCATACACCTCTGACATCCTCATACCACTGACACTCATACATCTCTTACATCATCATACCCCTGACACTCATACATCTCTCACATCCTCATACCACTGACACTCCTACACCTCTCACATCCTCATACCCCTGACACTCATATACCTCTCACATCCTCATACACTTGATACTCATACATCTCTCACATCCTCATACCCATGACACTCATACATTTCTCACAACCTCATACCCCTGGCACTCCTACACATCTCAGAAACTCATACACCTGACACTCCCACAACTCTCACACCCTAAAACCCCTGACACTCCTACAACCTCTCATCCTCATACAACTGATACTCCTACATCTCTCACATCCTCATACCCCAAACATCCCTACATCTCTTACATCCTCATACCCTTGAAACTCCTACAACGTCATACCCATTGCACTCCTGCACCTCTTAGAAACTCATACCCCTAACACTCCTACACCTCTCACATCCTCATACCTCTGACACTCATACATCTCTTACATCCTCATACCCCTGACACACATACATCTCTTACATCCTCATACCCCTGACACTCCTACACCTCTCACATCCTCATACCCCTGACACTCATACATCTCTCACATCCTCATACACCTGACACTTATACATCTCTCACATCCTCATACCCTTAACATCCCTACATCTCTCACATCCTCATTCCCCTGAAACTCCTACACTCTCATACCCCTGGCACCCCTACACCTCTCAGAAACTCATACACCTTACACTCCCACAACTCTCACACCCTAAAACCCCTGACACTCCTACAACCTCTCATCCTCATACCACTACCACCCCTACATCCCTCACATCTTCATACTACTGGCACCCTAACACCTTTCACATCCTCATACCCCTGACACTCCTTCAACTCTCATACACCTAGCGCTCCTATACCCATATGCCCCCATACCACTGATACCCTTACACCTCACACCATCACACCACTGACACCCTAAACCATCATAACCCTGACACTCTTACACTCTCACACCCTAATTCCCGTAATACTTCTATACCCCTAACACCTTATACCACTGACACCTCTACAACTCTCACACCCTCATAGCTCTGGCACCCTCATACCCCTGACACTCATACATCTCTCACATCCTCATAACCCTGACACTTCTACACCTCTCATATCCTCATACCACTGACACTCATACATCTTTCACATCCTCATACAACTGATACTCATACATCTCTCACATTCTCATACCCCTGACATTCCTACATCTCTCACATCCTCATACCCCTGACACTCATACACCTCTCACATCCTCATACACCTAACGCTCCTACATCCCTCACATCCTCATAACCCTTACACTCATACATATCTCACATCCTCATACACCTAACACGCCTACACCTCTCACATCCTCATACCACTGACACTCCTACATCTCTCACATCCTTACACCACTGACACTCCTACACCTCTCACATCCTTACACCACTGACACTCCTACACCTCTCACATCCTTACACCACTAACACTCCTACATCTCTCACATTCTTACACCACTGACACTCCTACACCTCTCACATCCTTACACCACTAACACTCCTACATATCTTACATCCTTACACCACTGACACTCCTACACCTCTCACATCCTTACACCACTAACACTCCTACACCTCTCACATCCTTACACCACTAACACTCCTACATCTCTCACATCCTCATACACCTAACACTCCTACACCTCTCACATCCTCATACCACTAACACTCATACATCTCTCACATCCTCATACCCCTAACACTCATACATCTCTCACATCCTCATACCCCTGACACTCATACAGCTCTCACATTCTCAAACCACTGACACTCCTACATATCTCACATCCTCATACCCCTTACACTCATACATATCTCACATTCTCATACCCCTGACATTCATACATCTCTCACATCCTCATACCTCTGACACTCATACATCTCTCACATCCTCATACCCCTGACACTCATACATCTATCACATCCTCATACCCATGAAACTCCTACACCCTCATACCCCTGGCACTTCCACAACTCTCACACCCTAAAACCCCTGACACTCCTACAACCTCTCATCCTCATACCACTACCACCCCTACATCCTTCACATCTTCATACTACTGGCACCTCAACACCTCTCACATCCTCATACCCCTGACACTCCTACATCTCTCACATCCTCATAACCCTGAAACTCATACATATTTCACATCTTCACACCACTGAGACTCCTACACCTCTCACACCTTCATACCCCCGACACTCGAAAACCCCTCAAACCCTTATATCCATGAAACTCCTACGTCCCTCACACACTCTTACCCCTGACAACCCTTCACATTTCACACTCTCATACGCCTGACGCCCTACATCCCTCACACCGTCATATCTCTGAAACTCCTACACCTCTCACACCCTCATATCCCTGTCACTCCTACAACTCTCACGCCCTTATACCACTGCTACCGCTACATCGTTCACATTCTCATGCTCCTGGCACCCATACACCTGTCATACCCTCATAGCCTTGGCACCCTACACACCTCGCACTCTCATACCATGACACTCCTATACCCCTCACAACCTTATACCCCTGGCACCCCTACACACCTCTCACACATTCATACCCTTTACAACCCTGCAGCCCTCACACCCTCACAACCCTGGCACCCTTACACACCTCTCACACTTTCATACCCCTGAAACCCCTATACAGCTATCACACACTCATACTCCTGGCATCCCTACAACCGTCACACCCTCATACCCCTGACATCTCTGACATCCCTACAACCCAAATACTCCTGACACCACTACACCCCTCACTACCTCATACCCCTTACACTCATACATTCCTCACACCTAATACCCCTGACACCCCTACAGCCTCATACCCTGACACTTCTTCATCTCTCATACACACATACCCCTGACAACCCTACACCACTTCAGCCCTCATACCCCTGACACCTTTACTTCCTCATACCTCTGACAACCTACTCCTCTCACACCCTCATACCCCTGACACTCCAAACCTCTTACACTCTCACACCTGTTACATCCTACACCTCTCACACCCTCATACCCCTGACACACCAAACCTCTTACACTCTCATACCTGTTACATCCTACACCTCTCACACCCTCATACCCCTGACACTCCAAACCTCTTACACTCTCATACCTGTTACATCCTACACCTATCATACCCTCATACCCCTGACACTCCAAACCTCTTACACTCTCATACCTGTTACATCCTACACCTCTCATACCCTCATACCCCTGACACCATTACACCCTCATACCTCTGACAACCTACTCCTCTCACACCCTCATACCCCTGACACCCTAAACCTCTCACACACTCATACCCCTGACAACCCTTCACCTCTCATACCCTCATACCCCTGACACTCTTAAACCTCTGACACTCTCATACTCGTTACACCCTAAACCTCTCACACCCTTATACCCCTGACACCCTTACACATCTCACACCCTCATACCCCTGGCACTCCTACACCTCTCACACCCTCATGCCCCTGACACCCCTACACCGCTCACTACCTCACAACCTCATTCCCCTAGCACCCCTACAAATCTCGCGCTCTCATACCCCTGACACTCCTCACACTCTCATACACCTGACACCCCTACACACTTCACACTCATTCCCCTGACACCCTTATACACCTCACACTCATACTCCTGGCTACCCAACACCCTACACACCCTCATACCCTTGACATCCCTACACCTCTCACATCCTCATCACTCTGACACCCCTACACCCCTTCCACCCTCACACCCCTCACAATCTCTACCTCTCACACCCTCATAACTCTGACACCCCTACACACATCACACTCTCATACCCTTGACACCCCTACACCCGTTACCCCCTCATACCCCTGACACCCCTACACCCCACACACCCTCATACCCCTGACAACCTACACCTCTCACACCTTCATACCCCTAGCACCCCTACACACCTCACACCCTCATACCCCTGACACCCCTACACCCCACACACCCTCATACCCCTGACAACCTACACCTCTCACACATTCATACCCCTGGCACCCCTACACACCCTGCTCTGCACCGAGAAATCAGAACCACTTTAAACCATTTTGAAAATATTACATAGGAGTTTTTTAAGCGTAAGAATAATGTTACTGTTGGGAAAGGGACGTAACTTTGTAGTGAGACCTGTTAATGAAACTTTACACTCTTTGAACGAGGTAACTCATTTTTATTCTAATGTATTTGGTACGTATATAGCTTTTAGACATATGAGTTTCATTTTTTCTTAGTCAAGATATTTAAAGCAAAATATACAGTTGCGATTGGATGCACATTCTTCCTATATGTTACTAATACACAGCGTCTAGACAGTATTTGGACTGTCAGTTATGTATTTTAACTAATACTTAACATTGTGAATATATTTGGAATGTCAGTTATGTATTTTAACTAATACACAACATTGTGAATATATTTGGGATGTCAGTTATGTATTTTAACTAATACACAACATTGTGAATATATTTGGGATGTCAGTTATGTATTTTAACTAATACACACATTGTAAATCTATTTGGAATGTCAGTTACGTTCTTTAACTAATATACAACATTGTAAATCTATTTGGAATAAAGTTATGTACTTTAACTAAAACACAACATTGTGAATATATTTGTAATTAAGTTATGTACTTTAACAGAAAACCAACATTCAGACTATATTTGGAATGAAAGAATGTATTTTAAATACTACACAACATTGTGAATATATATGGAATAAAGTAATGTACTTAACTTATACACAACATTGTAGATATATTTGGAATGAAAGAATGTATTTTAAATACTACACAACATGGTGAATATATATGGAATAAAGTAATGTACTTTAACTAATACACAACATTGTGAATATATATGGAATAAAGTAATGTACTTAACTTATACACAACATTGTAGATATATTTGGAATAAAGTAATGTACTTTAACTAATACACAGCATTGTGAATATAGATGGAATAAAGTAATATTTGGAATGTAAGTATGTACTTTAACTA
Source organism: Panopea generosa (assembly GCA_029582155.1). Classification (NCBI taxonomy): domain Eukaryota; kingdom Metazoa; phylum Mollusca; class Bivalvia; order Adapedonta; family Hiatellidae; genus Panopea; species Panopea generosa. The sequence goes on from CM055895.1 coordinate 21,221,081, forward strand.
ATACACAACATGGTGAATATATTTGGAATAAAGCTATGTACTTTAACTAATACACAACATAGTTAATACATTTGGAATGAAAGTATGTACGTTAACTAATACACAGCGTTGAAACAATATCTTGGCGGATAACATATTCTTTATTTTCATACGAGTGTTTAACTTTACAAGACGGTGAGCTACCAACCACCACATGTGTAATAAGTTCGGTCTATAATGGTTCACATATGCTTCATTCAAGATATTTTAAATGGCTGGAGAAAGCAATGCTTGTATATACCGATCCTGTCTTACATGTACGACAGGCACTTATTCGGCAATCGATTATGTAATTCCCATGCAAAGTGTGTTGAAGCGGGCTTTGTTGGTTATCTCTCTTATAGTTATTTCAAAACAAGATGAATATTCTCGTTATAGATAAGACAAATATAATCTGTAACCATATATCGTAAATATGTATAAAGAATATATCAGATTTGCATACTATATATATATTGGAGATAATTATTATTTGTGAAAAAAAAAAGACATAAATTTATAGACGACAAGAATACGGCAAGCGTGCCTAGCTACAATGCAGACCAAGGATACGATACTTTGGAATCAACCAACTCAATATAATTGGTGTCGACCATGTCTTATATACATTGCTTTTACATGCAACAAATCTTGACTGGACGGACAATTAACATACATGAACTGATTGCTTTATATGAGTAGGATCCAGTTAAGGATTCATGACTATTCACACACTATATAAAGGACATACACAGAAACCCATTGGGTCATGAAGAAACAATGATATAATAATACTTTTATTTCATAAACAGAGATAATTGAAATTATATATATATATATATATATATATATATATATATATATATATATATATATATATATATATATATATATTCATTCAAAGAGCGATTTTTTTTCATTCGTAAACCTGTTAACATGCTTTATGTTGATGCTTCCCAGTGGTGATTTAGAACTGTCTGTTCTTTTTATGTTTTCTTTATGTTTACCCTGAATGCAATTTATTTACAAATATCTAAACATTGAAGAGAGGCGTAACAGATTTAATACGGTTAACGAAATAACAGTCATTTAAACAGATTGACGAATAGAATTATTTTATTTAGGTTCTCAAGAAATCAAACACAATGTCATAGTTGACACTGCAACAATTGCAATGACTCGATAAGGTCAATGGTGTCATATGTGTGCAAGCAGATGTACGATATTCATTTAAACAATAGGATATTGACGACATTTTAATAGATATATGGTAAACAAACATTCGATATAAACAAGTAAAAAGAGGAAAACGTAAATACGGCACAAGCCTCATATCCGTGGAGTTTGTAAGTAGACTGTATATACGGCACTAGCCTCGTATCCGTCGAGTTTGTAAATATACTGTATATACGGCACTAGCCTCGTATCCGTGGAGTTTGTAAGTAGACTATATATACGGCACTAGCCTCGTATCAGTGGAGTATGTAAGTAGACTATATATACGGCACTAGCCTCGTATCCGTGGAGTTTGTAAGTAGACTGTCTATACGGCACTAGCCTCGTATCCGTCAAGTTTGTAAGTAGACTATATATACGGCACTAGCCTCGTATCCGTGGAGTTTGTAAGTAGACTGTATATACGGCACTAGCCTCGTATCCGTGGAGTTTGTAAGTAGACTGTATATACGGCACTAGCTTCGTATCCGTGGAGTTTGTAAATAGACTGTATATACGACACTAGCCTCGTATCCGTGGACTTTGTAAGTAGACATTATACGGCATTAGGCTCACATCCTGGACTTTGTAAGTAGACTTTATATACGGCACTAGCCTCGCATCCGTGAAGTTTGTACGTAGACTGTATATAGGGCACTAGCCTCGTATCCGTGGAGTTTGTATGTAGACTATATATACGGCACTAGCCTCGTATCCGTGGACTTTGTAAGTAGACTGTATATACGGCACTAGCCTCGTATCTGTGGAAGTTGTAAGTAGACTGTATATACGGCACTAGCCTCGTATCCGTCGAGTTTGTAAGTAGACTGTATATACGGCACTAGCCTCGTATCCGTCGAGTTTGTAAGTAGACTGTATATACGGCACTATCCTCGTATCCGTGGAGTTTGTAAATATACTGTATATACGGCACTAGTATCGTATCCGTGGAGTTTGTAAATATACTGTATATACGGCACTAGCCTCGTATCCGTGGAGATTGTATGTAGACTATATATACGGCACTAGCCTCGTATCAGTGGAGTTTGTAAGTAGACTATATATACGGCACTAGCCTCGTATCCGTGGAGTTTGTAAGTAGACTGTATATACGGCACTAGCCTCGTATCCGTCAAGTTTGTAAGTAGACTATATATACGGCACTAGCCTCGTATCCGTGGACTTTGTAAGTAGACTGTATATACGGCACTAGCCTCGTATCCGTCGAGTTTGTAAGTAGACTGTATATACGGCACTAGCTTCGTATCCGTGGAGTTTGTAAATAGACTGTATATACGACACTAGCCTCGTATCCGTGGACTTTGTATGTAGACATTATACGGCATTAGGCTCACATCCTGGACTTTGTAAGTAGACTTTATATACGGCACTAGCCTCGCATCTGTGAAGTTTGTACGTAGACTGTATATAGGGCACTAGCCTCGTATCCGTGGAGTTTGTAAGTAAACTATATATACGGCACTAGCCTCGTATCTGTGGAGTTTGTAAGTAGTCTGTATATACGGCACTAGCCTCGTATCCGTGGAGTTTGTAAGTAAACTGTATATACGGCACTAGCCTCGTATCCGTGGAGTTTGTAAGTAGACTGTATATACGGCACTAGCCTAGTATCCGTCGAGTTTGTAAGTAGACTGTATATACGGCACTAGCCTTGTATCCGTCGAGTTTGTAAGTAGACTGTATATACGGCACTAGCCTCGTATCTGTCGAGTTTGTAAGTAGACTGTATATATGGCACTAGCCTCGTATCTGTGGAGTTTGTAAGTAGACTGTATGTACGGCACTAGCGTCGTATCCGTCGAGTTTGTAAGTAGACTGTATATACGGCACAAGCCTCGTATACGTGGAGTTTGTTAGTATACTATATATACGGTACTAGACTCGCATTCGTTGACTTTGTAAGTAGACTGTATATACGGAACTAGCCTCGTATCCGTGAAGTTTGTAAGAAGACTGTATTTACGGCACTAGCCTCGTATCCGTGGAGTTTGTAAGTAGATTGTATTTACGGCACTAGCCTCGTATACGTGGAGTTTGTAAGTAGATTGTATTTACGGCACTAGCGTCGTATACGTGGAGTTTGTTAGTATACTATATATACGGCACTAGGCTCGCATCCGTGGACATTGTAAGTAGACTGTATATACGGCACTAGCCTCGTATCCGTGGAGTTTGTAAAACTGTATATACGGCACTAGCCTCGTATCGGTGAAGTTTGTAAGTAGATTGTATTTACGGCACTAGCCTCGTATCCGTGGAGTTTGTAAGTAGACTGTTAATACGGCACTAGGCTCGTATCCGTGGAGTTTGTAAGTAGATTGTATTAACGGCACTAGCCTCGTATACGTGGAGTTTGTAAGTAGTCTATATATACGGCACTAGGCTCGCATCCGTGGACTTTGTAAGTAGACTGTATATACGACACTAGCCTCGTATCTGTCGAGTTTGAAAGTTGACTGTATATAAGGCACTAGCTTCGTATCCGTGGAGTTTGTAAATAGAATGTATATACGACACTAGCCTCGTATCCGTGGATTTGTAAGTAGACATTATACGGCATTAGGCTCACATTCCTGGACTTTATAAGTAGACTTTATATACGGCACTAGCCTCGCATCCGTGAAGTTTGTACGTAGACTGTATATACGGCACTAGCCTCGTATCCGTCGAGTTTGTAAGTAGACTGTATATACGGCACTAGCCTCGTACATGTATCCGTGGAGTTTGTAAGTAGTCTGTATATACGGCACTAGCCTCGTATCCGTCGAGTTTGTAAGTAGACTATATATACGGCACTAGCCTCGTATCCGTGGACTTTGTAAGCAGACTGTATATACGGCACTAGCCTCGTATCTGTGGAAGTTGTAAGTAGACTGTATATACGGCACTAGCCTCGTATCCGTCGAGTTTGTAAGTAGACTGTATATACGGCACTAGCCTCGTATCCGTCGAGTTTGTAAGTAGACTGTATATACGGCACTAGCCTCGTATCCGTGGAGTTTGTAAATAGACTGTATATACCGCACTAGCCTCGTATCCGTGGAGTTTGTAAGTAGACTGTATATACGGCACTTGCCTCGTATCCGTGGAGTTTGTAAGTAACATGTATATATGGCACTAGCCTCGTATCAGTGGAGTTTGTAAGTAGACTGTATATACGGCACTAGCCTCGTATCCGTGGAGTTTGTAAGTAGACTGTATATACGGCACTAGCCTCGTATCCTTGGAGTTTGTAAGTAGACTGTATATACGGCACTAGCCTCGTATCCGTGGAGTTTGTAAGTAGACTGTATATACGGCACTAGCCTCGTATCGTGGAGTTTGTAAGTAGACTGTATATACGGCACTAGTCTCGTATCCGTGGAGTTTGTAAGTAGACTGTATATACGGCACTTGCCTCGTATCCGTGGAGTTTGTAAGTAGACTGTATATACGGCACTAGCCTTGTATCTGTGAAGTTTGTAAGTAGACTGTATATATGGCACTAGCCTCGTATCCGTGGAGTTTGTAAGTGGACTGTATAAACGGCACTAGCCTCGTATCCGTGGAGTTTGTAAGTGGACTATATATACGGCACTAGCCTCGTATCAGTGGAGTTTGTAAGAAGACTATATATACGGCACTAGCCTCGTATCCGTGGAGTTTGTAAGTAGACTGTATATACGGCACTAGCCTCGTATCCGTCAAGTTTGTAAGTAGACTATATATACGGCACTAGCCTCGTATCCGTGGACTTTGTAAGTAGACTATATATACGGCACTAGCCTCGTATCCGTCGAGTTTGTAAGTAGACTGTATATACGGCACTAGCTTCGTATCCGTGGAGTTTGTAAATAGACTGTATATACGACACTAGCCTCGTATCCGTGGAGTCTGTAAATATACTGTATATACGGCACTAGCCTCGTATCCGTGGAGTTTGTAAGTAGACTATATATACGGCACTAGCCTCGTATCCGTCGAGTTTGTAAATATACTGTATATACGGCACTAGCCTCGTATCCGTGGAGTTTTTAGTAGACTATATATACGGCACTAGCCTCGTATCAGTGGAGTTTGTAAGTAGACTATATATACGGCACTAGCCTCGTATCCGTGGAGTTTGTAAGTAGACTGTATATACGGCACTAGCCTCGTATCCGTCGAGTTTGTAAGTAGACTGTATATACGGCACTAGCTTCGTATCCGTGGAGTTTGTAAATAGACTGTATATACGACACTAGCCTCGTATCCGTGGACTTTGTAAGTAGTCATTATACGGCATTAGGCTCACATCCTGGACTTTGTTAGTATACTTTATATACGGCACTAGCCTTGCATCCGTGAAGTTTGTACGTAGACTGTATATAGGGCACTAGCCTCGTATCCGTGGAGTTTGTAAGTAGACTGTATATACGGCACTAGCCTCGTATCTGTGAAGTTTGTAAGTAGTCTGTATATACGGCACTAGCCTCGTATCCGTGGAGTTTGTAAGTAAACTGTATATACGGCACTAGCCTCGTATCAGTGGAGTTTGTAAGTAGACTGTGTATACGGCACTAGCCTCGTATCCGTCGAGTTTGTAAGTAGACTGTATATACGGCACTAGCCTCGTATCCGTCGAGTTTGTAAGTAGACTGTATATACGGCACTAGCCTCGTATCCGTCGAGTTTGTAAGTAGACTGTATATACGGCACTAGCTTCGTATCCGTGGAGTTTGTAAGTAGACTGTATATACGGCACTAGCGTCGTATCCGTCGAGTTTGTAAGTAGACTGTATATACGGCACTAGCCTCGTATACGTGGAGTTTGTTAGTATACTATATATACGGTACTAGACTCGCATCCGTTATCTTTGTAAGTAGACTGTATATACGGAACTAGCCTCGTATCCGTGAAGTTTGTAAGAAGACTGTATTTACGGCACTAGCCTCGTATCCGTGGAGTTTGTAAGTAGATTGTATATACGGCACTAGCCTCGTATATGTGGAGTTTGTAAGTAGATTGTATTTACGGCACTAGCCTCGTATCCGTGGAGTTTGTAAGTAGACTGTTAATACGGCACTAGGCTCGTATCCGTGGAGTTTGTAAGTAGATTGTATTAACGGCACTAGCCTCGTATACGTGGAGTTTGTAAGTAGTCTATATATACGGCACTAGGCTCGCATCCGTGGACTTTGTAAGTAGACTGTATATACGGCACTAGCCTCGTATCCGTCGAGTTTGAAAGTTGACTGTATATACGGCACTAGCTTCGTATCCGTGGAGTTTGTAAATAGACTGTATATACGACACTAGCCTCGTATCCGTGGATTTGTAAGTAGACATTATACGGCATTAGGCTCACATCCCTGGACTTTATAATTAGACTTTATATACGGCACTAGCCTCGCATCCGTGAAGTTTGTACGTAGACTGTATATACGGCACTAGCCTCGTATCCGTGGAGTTTGTAAGTAGACTGTATATACGGCACTAGCCTCGTACATGTATCCGTGGAGTTTGTAAGTAGTCTGTATATACGGCACTAGCCTCGTATCCGTCGAGTTAGTAAGTAGACTATATATACGGCACTAGCCTCGTATCCGTGGACTTTGTAAGTAGACTGTATATACGGCACTAGCCTCGTATCTGTGGAAGTTGTAAGTAGACTGTATATACGGCACTAGCCTCGTATCCGTCGAGTTTGTAAGTAGACTGTATATACGGCACTAGCCTCGTATCCGTCGAGTTTGTAAGTAGACTGTATATACGGCACTAGCCTCGTATCCGTGGAGTTTGTAAATAGACTGTATATACCGCACTAGCCTCGTATCCATGGAGTTTGTAAGTAGACTGTATATACGGCACTTGCCTCGTATCCGTGGAGTTTGTAAGTAACAGGTATATATGGCACTAGCCTCGTATCAGTGGAGTTTGTAAGTAGACTGTATATACGGCACTAGCCATGTATCCGTGGAGTTTGTAAGTAGACTATATATACGGCACTAGCCTCGTATCTGTGGAGTTTGTAAGTAGACTGTATATACGGCACTTGCCTCGTATCCGTGGAGTTTGTAAGTAGACTGTATATACGGCACTAGCCTCGTATCGTGGAGTTTGTAAGTAGACTGTATATACGGCACTAGCCTCGTATCCGTGGAGTTTGTAAGTAGACTATATATACGGCACTTGCCTCGTATCCGTGGAGTTTGTAAGTAGACTGTATATACGGCACTAGCCTTGTATCTGTGAAGTTTGTAAGTAGACTGTATATATGGCACTAGCCTTGTATCCGTGGAGTTTGTAAGTGGACTGTATATAGGGCACTAGCCTCGTATCCGTGGAGTTTGTAAGTGGACTGTATATACGGCACTAGCCTTGTATCTGTGAAGTTTGTAAGTAGTCTGTATATACGGCACTAGCCTCGTAGCTGTGGAGTTTGTAAGTGGACTGTATATACGGCACTAGCCTTGTATCTGTGAAGTTTGTAAGTAGTCTGTATATACGGCACTAGCCTCGTAGCTGTGGACTTTGTAAGTGGACTGTATATACGGCACTAGCCTTGTATCTGTGACGTTTGTAAATAGCTGTCATTAAAATCCGTGTTTTACTAACGATTAAGGCATATTTAAAGAGAAATAATGACCTGAAAATCAATTTGACGCTGTTCGTTAACGTTCCATTCTAACCATTTTGGAAAAAAAGAGAAAATTCATATTTGAATAGAAATTTAACTATGTTCAGATACTCGTATATCCATTATTGACATCGTGTCTTGAGTCCATATAGCCGATACACTCCTATGAGAATTGAGAAACCGTCAGACTGGCACTGGTATCAGTAGACCCAATTGTGACAAGTTCAGATGCATAAAAGGCAGTCAGTGTGTCTGGGGAAATATGCTATGAGTATAAACGAGCTGTTTCGCTGTAGATAGACATTTATGTTTATAAATCATGAAGCCCGTCAGTAAATAAGTGCCATGCATGGACATGGCCAATAAAGAATCAATAAACAATATTAAATCTTTTATGAAAATCTCAGAAAGTCTGCACAACGATTTGGTTCATCACCAGACCGTGTGATTTCGTTTCGATATAATATATAAATATATATTAGTGATCTACAGATGGTCTTATTGCTGTTTAGATATTGAGGTCCTACGGATACGTTTTGGTTCTATAGTTCTTCTTTTTGTTTGCTCTGCTGCAAATTAACATTTCATTCATTTTAAATGATATATATTATTGCCATAATGTGACAGTGTCTTAACCATGTCATTCAAACGTAACTACAAAATACTCTGCTCAAATAATAACAATGATATGACGCGGCAGTGAGTAATGACGTTTTTAATTGTTGCAAATATAAACGATAAACATTAAATAGATACAATTTAAATGGAAGTTTTGTTGTACAAAAGTGTTATAACTATGCAGCGATCACATTGCCATTGTTATAATTTCGTGATTGGGTATTGCACATAAAAAAATATAACTAATGTGTTATATTTTATATGTATACCAATTTAATAAATTGTTCAAATTGAACTTTTAAGTTACTCAATCTTTTTTCACCGTTTTCCGATTTCGACCTGGCAAGAGAAAGGAAACTGCAGTGCCTTCTATTTACAAGGGACACTACTCTGCACTGTTCTACTGATTGAGGCGCGACTAGGGGTATTCAATTACACTTAAGTACTTAAATGCTGAGATTGATTTATTAATTTAACTTGTCATAAATCTCTTTCTGATAAAACTAATTGATGTATCATTTTATATATTCAAAGAATGTGTTGTGATAGTTTAAACCCCGTAAGTCACTTCAAACTTTGAAACACTTGAAATCTGAGCTTAAATATAATATATGTAAGTTTCAGATAATATTATGTAGGTATTAAGATTTCCAAATAATTGACTTTCGTAGGAAAACAGATTCGTTTGATACCAGAACAGTTTTTAGTTTTTAACCTCATTTGACAACCAATAGAATCGCTTCAATTTTTCAAAATTCTTAATTATTATTAAGTTCGTTCTTAGTTATTTAGGAGTTCGTCGTCACTGCGCACGCGTGAATGACATCGCACAGATGTCATCCTTCGTTAATTTCTGAACGAGCCGCCATCTACACACTACAAAGCCGCACGAGCTATGCTTAGAAACGGCCTTAGCAAGCGTCAAGTTTCAAACGTCAATCACCTCACCTGCGGTCGCTCCCTTTGGGTTTCTTAATTGTTATTTTTTTATTTAATGAACACTAACTGTTACTAAAAAGCATTTTTGATATTGGCGAATGTGTATTTAACAGACAACCAACAATGGCATTATCAAGGTCATCAATACGTGTTTTGTTATATGATTTTTGTTTGTTTTTCCGCTGTTATCGACAGTATCTCAATCATTTGACGTCGGTGAGTCAGCGCATCTAAATATCGTTACTTGAACTGTCTAGGCGGTTAACCAGTACTTGGCACACACTATCTCTGCAAGGCACTGACCACTTCTCCATATAGGTTGGAGACCCATGGTCGTAGAACAAAGCACATGGCCAATCATCGCAGAGATTGTCACCTGGTGGGGATTCAAACTCACGACCCGTTCATTGACAGCCAGATGCGTTTTCGACTGAGCTAGCCGTCTGTTAAATGGGCATAATAAATGCATTATATGTAAATTAAATTAAATTAAACCAAATCATGTTAATTGTATTATGCTCCAAGTACAGAAGTGATTACAAATTTAATAAACATTGGACACATGCATAATAGAAATTCAATTTGATATGAAAGTACATTATATACTATTTCATAATATTTGATGATCTTATTTTTTTAACTGATCTCATTTTATTACGGGGTCCCGTTGGGTGCCATCGCGGCATATTTATTAAATTAAGCATAGTCGAAACAACGAAACTACGATGGTGAAAAGTCGAACTTGACTACGATGGTGAAAAGTCGAAAAACAATGATGGTGAAAAGTCGAAACTACAATGGTGAAAAGTCAAAACAACGTTAATGAAAACTCGAAACTAAGATGGTGAAAGTCGAAACAACGAAACCACGACTGTGAAAAGACGCAAATATGATGGTGAAAAATAACAATAATTTCGACTTTTCTCCATCGTAGTATCGTAGTTTCGTTGTTTCGACTTGACTTAATTGCAAATATGCCGCGATGGCCCAAATTGGACATCGTATATTTTTTCATAAAGATCTTGCAAATAAAAAGAATGCATAAATCATTGAGAACGAATATCTAATCGCAATATACTTCCGCAACCACACATTCTGATAGCAATATCAGTGATATATCGACATGTTCGCTGTTCCATTTGATGTTGCGGGGACACTATGGATGTACTCAGTGACTAGCAATCAAATAACACATTAACTGAACTACAAACACATATGGATGACGTATACTGATATATGCCATATTGATATCATATTGTATTTCTCCACTTTAATTCATATTGTTTTTCTTATCTATATGTCTGATGAAGTGAACAAGCGATAAAAGTGATAAAACGCAATATTCCTGCATTATTATGTGTCTAGACAAGCATTGGCATACAGTTATAAATGATAAATATATCACATGATTCAATTTTATAATATGTATCTTTCACAATGTGCGATGCTATGTAAAATGATTTTGAGTAATGGACTTGGTTTAAGAAAACAAGATCATCGCTCATATTTTTGCTAAACTTAATGATAATTTAGGAGAATCTACAAAGGACCGTCTGGTTAGTTACATATGTAATTTACATCGATTGTGAAAAGAGCTTAACAATAACATAAACAAACACTGTCTCGTGTATTTCTGGCAAAAACGTTACCTAACAAAGGTATATTAAGTATCTTGCTCAAGGACTCAACACATGATGATGAATGGAAGATCGAACCGCTGACACTTTTATCTAACGGCCCGACACTACAACACGCACTAGTCTAATTACGCTTTCATGTTTTATACATGAATAATGCAAAAATAAGAAATAATTTATCCAATTAAGCATTCAAAGGACATACTGTAAAGACATGAGATCGGCCAGTAGTGAATCCGTCACTGGGAGCCTAAACCTGGTTAACGGATCCCCAATCTCGCTCTTTTCCCGTCGTCACATCATAAAACGAGACAGTGTAAAAAACCAGCTGTATTCTGTATGCGAGATAAATGACCTAGACAACAGTTAATATTTGCATAACTACAAATAATTTCCTTAAATTTTCAAATTTACTAATTTTATTCTTTAAAACTTTCACTAAAAATGTCCTAAGTAATATATGTATGACTTTGATTTCTATTCCTCGGTTACTTGTTAATTTGGCTTAGCCAAATCCATCCAGTAATCTCCAGATACCACCCCCACCCACATAAAAACACTTTAACAGTATACATTAATCGCAGTGAACTTATACACTAATATGAAAAACACATGTGTTTTTATCGCTTGTAAGATCTTTATATGTCAATAAGTGTTGACTTTGCTATTATATATAACATAATCATATACGAGCACATCTATTGCAACATCGTTGTTACCATTTATATCAATGTTTTACAGATGAGACACTATTATTCTATACAAAATATTCATCGTTGTCCTGTATCCAAGCCAAAAGTATCAGACCAGTTATATATAAAGAGTGAGCATAATCGTGCACATGGGCATGCTGTAAATGTTAAATGACAGTCAATAAGGTCAATCAAATTTCCAATAAAGCCGTCAATTGGGTTGATTTTAATGAATATCCAAAGCATTAAATTGAATATCCAAAACACTAAATTGTAAAATATTTCCGATACAGACTTGGAATATGTTTTTCTTGGTGCGTTATACCGTATAACTTGTTTGCTGTTAGTATTACTCAACCAAACAATTTATTTGATTGATCAACGTTTATTGTTTTTCATTGGGGCATTTATGAGAGGACAGACCGTGACCATGGGCCGGGAGTGAAGGTGGATGCACGTGTAAACCAGGAGCGAGGGCGGATACGCGTCAAAACCAGGTTGTAGATTGGTAGTTGAGGTTTGTTTCTTCCCGTTAAAGTCCTATCTTCTTCCACCCGCGCACGCACGCACGCACGCAAGCACGCATGCATATATATGTTTTTTCTGCAGCAAGAAAACTGGATTCAAAAGGTAGTAATTTGAAAATGGTGTTAGACACAACTAATAATCAAAGAATAATTAAAGCAAATAAGACAATAAAAACATGTTTTGCCATATTACATGTATTAACACGTTTTTACTATATAACTGCAAATCTAGTTAATAGAAACCCATGGCCAGCTACTTTACAGTCGGCCATTTAGAAACACACTGTGATAAAACACACACTTATTATTTTATTGTCGTTGATAAACTCAAAGTTTATATTATCTACACCAGAAATCTCTTTATATGGCACCAAGTAAGGAAAACAAGTTCCCTTCACAATCGCTACTATACATACTTACAGAGATATCGTAAAAAGTATTGAAATAATGCCAATATTATAGGTTTAATGTGGATAATATTATGAATAACTCTCAATAAAATGTTTCTCTCTCTGGACATTTATGGTAGCCTCAGCTGTCAGTAACTTGTAGTTTTTACTGACCAGCTTTCCGATACCATGTGGGCGCTCTGCTGTGTCACGCAAGCAAAATTTTGTGAATAGAATATAGCTAACGAAGCATTGTTTAGTAAAATGTATAATGAAATAACACGCGAACATTTAATTTGTATAAAGAATGAATGACTCGATGTATTTCAAGGACATTGGTGTAGTGTTCTTGGGGATCATTATACGGATTTTTATAGCGTAGCTAACCAATATTCCAATGTTCATTGACAGAATTTATTGACGAAGTAAGTGCATAAAGTTTTGTTTGGTTAAATGTTAATATGTGTTTGAATGTAAAATATGTATTGTAATATCCACAATGTTATATGTTATGGTAAAATAAATCTCTCTCTCTCTCTCTCTCTCTCTCTCTCTCTCTCTCTGTCTATCTGCCAGTCTGTCTTTGACTCACTGTCTTTATGTGTGCTAAATGCCATCCGCGTCTGTCTGTCTGCCTTCCTGCCTGCCTTCCTGCCTGCGCCTCTCTCTCTCTCTCTCTCTCTCTCTCTCTCTCTCTCTCTCTCTCTCTCTCTCTCTCCAATATATAACATATAAAACCAATGCTCTATTTAACTACCTTGTAAAATCAATGTACAATTTAATTATTCACTTTTTTCCGATTTTTGTGTTGCTTTTAACTTGATTGATAGACACTCAGAATGACTGCAGCTAATCTGTTTTAATCCTTCGGAACTCAATTATTCATGAGGATATGTATAACGTAAGAAGTCAAACACAGCATTAACCGATATATTACACACAAATAAATCAGAGGAGCCGTTGCTTTAACGCCTTTTAATTATTTATAAGATTTCAAAAGATGCTATCTTTTTTTTCTGAAACACTCAGTAGATATAGTCGATTCCATGGAGTATCGAGTTATAAACTAGGCCATGAAAATTCAATATTACAGCACCCCACAACTTAACAATTAATAAAATAAATACATATAAGTCGTTATTTAATCATTATGTGGATCCAGCTCTGTTTATTTTAAAAGTAATTGATAATGAAAACTTTACTCGTGTTTAATTGCTTGACGTAACATGTTTTGCGATACACGATAAGCACAACAACTAAACCATCATCAAGAAAAATAACAACCACCCAATCAGTCATCACCCCCACCAACAACAACAGCATCAACAACAACATCATCAACAACAACAGCTGCAACATTGAAAAAACAACAACAATTACAACAGCAGTTACAATACCAAAACAAACAAAATAGCAAAGCAACATAGAAACATCAGTTGTAAAGTCATCATCGGCAGTAGAAGTAATAAATCAGCAAAAATATCAGCAATAGCGACAACAACAGCAACAACGACAACGACAACGACAACGACAACAACTACCAGAATAGCAACAAAAACATCAATATCCACATCAGTAGCAGCATCAACAACACTACAGCAAAAAAAGGTAGCCACAACAACTACATCACCATCATAGAAAACATCAACAGCAACAGCAAGAACAGTAGTAACAACAACAACTACGTCACCATCACAGAAAGCATCAACAGCAACAGCAAAAAAAAAATCTCACAAAAAAATTGACGACAACAAATATTATCACGCCGAACTTTGACAAACACATTTTTTTTTAAATAATCATAACATCCTTAGCATGCATAGTATAACAACAACAACAACAGCAGTAACAACAAACACATCGCCCGAATAAACATCAAAGATAATACATATATTTAGTAGTGGTATATGCAGTAGCATAGAATTCCACGGCAGTATGGCAGAGACGTCTGAGATGATTATCATGTAATTGCGAGATAAGGCATGACAAACAGTCTTCGTACTGCACAATATACCACTTAATGTTTAGGTGCACGGTATTTTGGAAAAATCGAAACGTGCCATATAGTAAGAATGTATTGATGCAAAGCATACGATCAACTTATAATAAGTTTACTTTGGCCTTATGAAAAAAGCAACAGCAATAACCAACCAAATAATAAATGTATTTTCATTTGTAAGGAACACGAGTGTGATAGATTATAAATCAGAGCTTATACTTTTGTTTTATATGATACACATCTTAAACGGAATTCATCAAGATTTTTCAAAATTAAGATTGGCTAAAATATATTTTTTTCAAATATGCCATGCCTACCCATACTCACTGACCCATAATTGCCAAAATAATTTATATCTAAACATGCTAAAATAATATACGTACGCCGTTTTGTTTTAAAGAGTAGATCTGTCATTGATACATGTTTGCGCGTAATAAATTTGTTTCATCTTAGAAAGAGTCCGAATGACGTCGAGCAGTATTTAAACGCTGTCTATTTTCAGAATGGGGATTTTGTTTCAAGTTTACTACTCCAATTAAAATGTCGATTTTGCCACGTGTTTGTGGATTTGACCTACCAAACCATTCGGATTTCATTTATTATTGATAATAAGATGGTAATTATTTTAGTTTTTAAGACATTTATAGCGTTTTTTCCTGACTTTCCTGACCCTCCTTTAAACATTCACAAACAAATCCCACAAAGAGATTATAACAATTTAAGTTATCATTTACACATGTACATGCTTCTTTAAGTTTCGAAAACATACATTTGTATATGTAACTTAGGCTACTATATGAAGGTATTTGGAAAGACAGATTCACAAAAGCTATAAGCTTGTGTCTGCTTCCCTTTCATAATTATATACACTTGCGGTAATTGATATGTGTTATTTTTCAATGTAGTATATATTTTTATGAATAAAATATGTTTAAACTAAGATATATTGGTATGTAAATCATTTTCGAAATATTCATAAAACGCTTTTCATATATAATTTCTCTTTCGAAATACACACACATACTGTAAAACATTATTGAAATGAACAAAAGCATTAATTTGTATACAAAGAAATACTATATATAATGGCGGATATCTTGGTAAAGAAATATGATTTTATTTACAAAACAAAATAAAAAAGCATGAACATAAACCTGGTAGTATATGACTCCGTTTGCACGTCGTTGGACATGTTGATATTTGTGTTGAATGGCTAATGTCCAATAAAAAAGTCAAATGGCATGTGTTATAAATAAACTAATGGTGATGAATCGTCTGCCTAACCTCTGACACCATGACGAGCACCGAGGTGATACCGTCCTTGATAGCCACAAAGTTCGCAGGCTGTATGTTTAATTAGTAAATAGATACCAAGATAAGGCATTTTCAATAAATAAATTGCAGTTTGAACACAGGGGGCTCGTCAAATACATCAATCTTTCTGGATTAGGTAAAGGTGATGAAGGAACAGTAGAGATGTTCTGGCAATATGTCATACCCAGGCAAAATGTTTGAAAAGCACATGTTGGTGTCATTCAATACGTAATTGAAACGTTCACCTCTGTCTATTCGGTACTTACGTACATGTATTTCAAAGATGCTTTTAATTAGCCATAAGACAGATGACCTCTTTGTGAAAGAATTAATGATGTGTGTGTCCATTGCCTTATCTTATTATACCAGCTGACATTTTCAGTTGGTTTTCGTACTAATTGTGTGATTATAATTACATACAAAATGCCCAATAAAAGTTGGCATTTATATGTTTTGAGCGTTCTTTGCTATAATGCTAATAATACGTTTCGTAGAAAATGTTTGCTTTTAGTTTGTATAAGTTACAGTATTGTGGCAGTGTGATACTAGAATATTATACAACACTAGGAGACGTCATACAACACAGCCCTATAGCTATACACTTTCAAATCAGTATATATATAAGCACGGTTCTGTTCTTATTCACATTTGCATTTATATTGGTATAACATTGATATTGAAATAGCCAAATACGCTAGGTTGCAATAACTAACGGTATAATATGCCATTAGTGATAGAAGTATATGTTTATATTATGCTTTTATAACATACGGAATTATGTTTAGTCTTAAAGCAGTTTTTTGTTGATTGTTTCCCCAGAGCGTTTTTTTAGTTTAGTTACTGCCCAATTAATGTTGATGAATTATATCACATATGAATAGAACAGAGCAGAACATATCTTTCTTCAGCCTTGTACATAGTACATCATCATAATAAATACACATATTTACAATGTTAAGTCATTTTAAGTAACTAAATTTACAACTCATATAATAGTTATGACATGTTTATAATGATAACACTCTTAAAAGTATATCCTACAGTTTTTGTTTTTATCATAGAAATAATTCTAATAAAATGGATAATTTATGCTATCTCTCATTACCGTTATTTAAAATCAGTATATATACACGCACGATTTAAAACAGTTGATGAGGAGAACATATATGAACAGAAAACTTTAAAAAACTTTAATTGAATTGGATGCTATTTCTCAGTACCGCCATTATTTTCGTTTTTACAAATTTAATGTTTATCTATATAAATTGAACACATCCCCGATAAAGAAGTGTTTGTACAAATTACTAGACTAGACCCTCCGACATTCGCTCTCTTATGTCTACCACTACCACACGAACGTCGTCTTTAAGTATAATTTCTAGATTTTGTCTGAGTTACACATAGAATATAGATCATTCTGGTAGTTCGATTTTTAAATATTAGATTTTATGCTTGATTCAATATTTCTTTAAATGATGTAACATATGTCTGCATATGATTCAAACGAAGTATTGAAACGAGTAATTGCATTTCCAGGTTAAATAGAAACAGTAGCAGTAATAGGAACTGCATTTTTTTAGATAATGTTATAATTTCAGATATTTTGGCGAAATATTGCATCATTAAATATAAACAGTCTTAAATATGATTTTTTATATTGCAACAAAGTTTGTGATGCCGAATATTTAACACTATATATATATATATATATATATATATATATATATATATACATACATACATACATACATACATACATACATACACACATACATACATACATACATATACACATATATATATATTAACAATAGAGAGTGTTGAGCATTTGGTACAGTAATACAGCATCGAATCCATGATCGGAGGGTCGTTAGTTCGATCCTCCGCCACGGCTATGTGTGGTGTCCTTGAGCAAGACACCTTTTTCCGCATATGCTTAGTACTGGTTCTACCCAGGAAGAATTCGAGCATGATTTATCTAAGTTTTAATAATTTGTTCCACAATCGAAGTAAACTAAACAACTTTAAACAAACAAAAGAAAACAAAAGATTATGTGATTATGAAACATTCTAGGAAAACACCCACTTTATAGAACTAGTTTAATCACCTTTGTCAATGATTCATAACAAATACTTCACGCGCTGTTTTATCATCAAAATCTAAATTTTATATGAGCAGAAACACTGATTAACATACTAAAATAAAATATCTAATCTGCATATTTTAGCGATTCTATCCGGATCCTCGGTACTATTTATTATATGCAACAACATCTCAATGATAAAGTTGCTCTGTAACTGCCACTTCCCGCTTACACGTATTTTTTGGCAATGAATAGGTTTTGCCTGTCTGGCTTCTGACATTTTCACTCCAGTTATTGGAATATTTGCATCTTATATTAAGCTTGTTTGCATAATCGTTCCTTCGAAATGTTTACGTCGAACAACGCTTCACTAAAGTCATTTTTTACAAATCGCGAATGCTCTTTTTATTGAATTTTATAACAAAAAAAACGAGTTGGCCAATAAAACACAAATGATTCGTTATGGCGCTCTGGCGATCATAGCATGTTAATTAGCCAACAATGTCTAGTTGTTCCTAATATTCGATAACAAATTTGGCTAAATTTGATGTTCTAGAACTTCTATCATATAACTTGGTGACCAAGTGTTGTTATTTGGAGTCATACATCTCGTTAGTGTTGCTAAAGAATGGAATACCTATAAGCTGTTTCTAGGCGGCGCGAGGGGTGTTATGCAATGTTTTGTTATCCCTAGTAACTCACTAAGATCATCTTTATTCTCTTCATTGGTTGCATTATGTGTTTCTTAAGTTACAGATATTAAAATGGTGGTAGATTTTTTAGTATTTTTTTTTCTATATTGCTATTATATAAGTAAAAAGCAAACACCAACTATTTTTCTGTATTGTGCATATGTGTATTTCTGTGAGTCGTAAAAACGTCATGAACAGCATTATTTTTCAATGACGTCATAAACTCGTTCTCTAATTGAAAGTTATTGGCATTTTCAGTAGACAAGACAGAGTTTTGCTGCCAACATAGGTCGATGAAGTGGAGTTATCGAGCATAGTTAATCCACTGATAGTCTTTTTTTTTACTCTCACGCCAACGCATTTGCTAGAAAATATATATTTCTTTAAAACAAGACTCTTAACGATTATTTCGATAAGAAAGATTGCATACGACAGCGTACCTCTTACCAGTGCAACATGCTCTCCCATATCCCGCAGTTGTCTTAATAGCTTGGCACGCTAAATAGTATCCTGCTCAGTTGTGCTTGTGGGACATCACTTACTCTTGTAGTGAACATATCATATCATAATTTATGTACATTAATTGTTGATGGTCAATTTCGAGGTGTGTTAGGTGTTGCATCGTTTACTTCATTACACCCCATGAAAAGACTCGTCTTTTCAATTGCTTTCTGTTCAAGCGAGTTAGTATTCCGTTCGTATCTTTCTGGTACTTTCCTATGCGAATTTTCTCTAAAATGAAAATGTAGCGAGCTAGTTCATTCGTAAACATTTGCGAAAATAAATTCCCGCTAATAACACCAGATCTACAGTATTCTATATAAACAACAGTGAGTTTATTTCTCATGGGTTTTGATAATGAATACATCTGTGTGTGTTTAATCGCAACACACCGTGACACACACCGTGACACACACACTGTGACACACACCGTAACACACACCAGCAGCAGTCCACCGTTAAAAGAATTACATATGAATACTTTATCATTAAAATAAAACACCAAAAAACACAATTACATTAGTTAAAGACCAGCAGTGGTGCGTTTCACAAAAACACTTAAGAGAAAAATCGTCGTAAACGTAACCAAAACTTGTTCATTTTTTTTTAATATTTATCGAAATGAATCCAAAACTGCTAAAACCATGCAGAATGTTATAAATTTTCTGGATATAAAATTCTTTTAAATGTCGATCAAAACGTACTAAACATATCCACTGCTATAAATACCACAACCATTCACTGAAGGAAGCATTGGGCTTTTGGGGGAAATAATGCGTTTTTAATGGGTGTTAACTAAACACATCCACTGCTATAAATACCACAACCATTCACTGAAGGAAGCATTGGGCTTTTGGAGGAAATAATGCGTTTTTAATGGGTGTTAACTAAACACATCCACTGCTATAAATACCACAACCATTCACTGAAGGAAGCATTGGGCTTTTGGAGGAAATAATGCGTTTTTAATGGGTGTTAACTAAACATATCCACTGCTATAAATACCACAACCATTCACTGAAGGAAGCATTGGGCTTTTGGGGGAAATAATGCGTTTTTAATGGGTGTTAACTAAACACATCCACTGCTATAAATACCACAACCATTCACTGAAGGAAGCATTGGGCTTTTGGGGGAAATAATGCGTTTTTAATGGGTGTTAACTAAACACATCCACTGCTATAAATACCACAACCATTCACTGAAGGAAGCATTGGGCTTTTGGGGGAAATAATGCGTTTTTAATGGGTGTTTACTAAACACATCCACTGCTATAATTATCACAACCATTCACTGAAGGAAGCATTGCGCTTTTGGAGGAAATAATGCATTTCAATGGATGTTAACTAAACACAACCACTGCTATAAATACCACAACCATTCACTGAAGGAAGCATTGCGCTTTTGGAGGAAATAATGCATTTCAATGGGTGTTAACTAAACACGACCACTGCTATAAATACCACAACCATTCACTGAAGGAAGCATTGGGCTTTTGGGGGAAATAATGCGTTTTTAATGGGTGTTAACTAAACACAACCACTGCTATAAATACCACAAGCATTCACTGAAGGAAGCATTGGGCTTTTGGGGAAAATAATGCGTTTTTAATGGGTGTTAACTAAACACGACCACCGCTATAAATATCACAACCATTTATTGAAGGAACATTGGGTTTTTGGGGGAAATAATGCGTTTTTAATGGGTATTAATTAAACACGACCACTACTATCAATACCACAATCATTCACTGAAGGAAGCATTGGGCTTTTGGGGAAAATAATGCTTTTAATGGGTGTTAACTAAACACGACCACTGCTATAAATACCACAACCATTCACTGAAGGAAGCATTGGGCTTTTGGGGGAAATAATGCGATTTTAATGGGTGTTAACTAAACACGACCACTGCTATAAATATCACAACCATTCATTGAAGGAGCATTGGGCTTTTGGGGGAAATAATGCGTTTTTAATGGGTATTAATTAAACACGACCACTACTATAAATACCACAATCATTCACTGAAGGAAGCATTGGGCTTTTGGGGAAAATAATGCGTTTTAATGGGTGTTAACTAAACACGACCACTGCTATAAATATCACAACCATTCACTGACGGAAGCATTGGGCTTTTGGAGGAAATAATGCGTTTATAATAGGTGTTAACTAAACACATCCACTGCTATAAATACCACAACCATTCATTGAAGGAAGCATCGGGCTTTTGGGGAAAATAATGCGTTTAAATGGGTGTTAACTAAACACGACCACCGCTATATTACCACAATCATTCACTGAAGGAAGCATGGTGCTTTTGGGGAAAATAATACGTTTTTAATGGGTGTTAACTAAACACAACCACTGCTATAAATACCACAACCATTCACTGAAGGAAGCATTGGGCTTTTTGGGGGAAATAATGCGTTTTTAATGGGTGTTAACTAAATACGACCACTGCTGTAAATACCACAACCATTCACTGAAGGAAGCATTGGGCTTTTTGGGGGAAATAATGCGTTTTTAATGGGTGTTAACTAAATACGACCACTGCTGTAAATACCACAACCATTCACTGAAGGAAGCATTGGGCTTTTGGGGGAAATAATGCGTTTTTAATGGGTGTTAACTAAACACATCCACTGCTATAAATACCACAACCATTCACTGAAGGAAGCATTGCGCTTTTGGAGGAAATAATGCATTTCAATGGATGTTAATTAAACAAGACCACTGCTATAAATACCACAACCATTCATTGAAGGAAGCATTGGGCTTTTGGGGGAAATAATGCGTTTTTAATGGGTGTTAACTAAACACGACCACTGCTATAAATACCACAACCATTCACTGAAGGAAGCATTGGGCTTTTGGGGAAAATAATGCGTTTTAATGGGTGTTAACTAAACACAACCACTGCTATAAATACCACAACCATTCATTGAAGGAAGCATTGGGCTTTTGGGGGAAATAATGCGTTTTTAATGGATGTTAACTAAACACAACCACTGCTATAAATACCATAACCATTCACTGAAGGAAGCATTGGGCTTTTGGGGGAAAATAATGCGTTTTTAATGGGTGTTAACTAAACACATCCACTGCTATAAATAACACAACCATTCACTGAAGGAAGCATTGCGCTTTTGGAGGAAATAATGCGTTTTTAATGGGTGTTAACTAAACACATCCACTGCTATAAATACCACAACCATTCACTGAAGGAAGCATTGGGCTTTTGGGGGAAAATAATGCGTTTTTAATGGGTGTTAACTAAACACATCCACTGCTATAAATACCACAACCATTCACTGAAGGAAGCATTGTGCTTTGGAGGAAATAATGCGTTTTTAATGGGTGTTAACTAAACACATCCACTGCTATAAATACCACAACCATTCACTGAAGGAAGCATTGCGCTTTTGGAGGAAATAATGCGTTTCAATGGGTGTTAACTAAACACGACCACTGCTATAAATACCACAACCATTCACTGAAGGAAGCATTGGGCTTTTGGGGGAAATAATGCGTTTTTAATGGGTGTTAACTAAACACAACCACTGCTATAAATACCACAAGCATTCACTGAAGGAAGCATTGGGCTTTTGGGGGAAATAATGCGTTTTTAATGGGTGTTAACTAAACACATCCACTGCTATCAATACCACAACCATTCACTGAAGGAAGCATTGCGCTTTTGGAGGAAATAATGCGTTTCAATGGGTGTTAACTAAACACAACCACTGTTATAAATACCACAACCATTCATTGAAGGAAGCATTGGGCTTTTGGGGAAAATAATGCGTTTTTAATGGGTGTTAACTAAACACGACCACCGCTATAAATATCACAACCATTCATTGAAGGAACATTGGGCCTTTGGGGGAAATAATGCATTTCAATGGATGTCACTAAACACAACGACTGCTATAAATACCACAACCATTCATTGAAGGAAGCATTGGGCTTTTGGGGAAAATAATGCGTTTAAATGGGTGTTAACTAAACACAACCACTGCTATAATACCTCAATCATTCACTGAAGGAAGCATGGTGCTTTTGGGGAGAATAATACGTTTTTAATGGGTGTTTACTAAACACAACCACTGCTATAAATACCACAACCATTCACTGAAGGATGTATTGGGCTTTTGGGGGAAAATAATGCGTTTTTAATGGGTGTTATCTAAACATATCCACTGCTATAAATACCACAACCATTCACTGAAGGAAGCATTGCATTTTTGGAGGAAATAATGCGTTTTAATGTGTGTTAACTAAACACGACCACTGCTATAGATACCACAAGCATTTACTGAAGGAAGCATTGGGCTTTTGGGGGAAATAATGCGTTTTTAATGGGTATTAACTAAACACATCTACTGCTATAGATACCACAACCATTCACTGAAGGAAGCATTGCGCTTTTGGAGGAAATAATGCATTTCAATGGATGTTAACTAAACACAACCACTGCTATAAATACCATAACCATTCATTGAAAGAAGCATTGGGCTTTTGGGGGAAAGTTATACGTTTTTAATGGGTGTTAACTAAACACATCTACTGCTATAGATACCACAACCATTCACTGAAGGAAGCATTGCGCTTTTGGAGGAAACAATGCATTTCAATGGATGTTAACTAAACACAACCACTGCTATAGATACCACAACCATTCACTGAAGGAAGCATTGCGCTTTAGGAGGAAATAATGCATTTCAATGGATGTTAACTAAACACAACCACTGCTATAAATACCATAACCATTCACTGAAGGAAGCATTGCGCTTTTGGAGGAAATAATGCGTTTTAATGGGTGTTAACTAAACACGACCACTGCTATAAATACCACAAGCATTCACTGAAGGAAGCATTGGGCGTTTGGGGGAAATAATGCGTTTTTAATGGGTGTTAACTAAACACAACTACTGCTATAAATACCACAACCATTCACTGAAGGAAGCATTGCGCTTTTGGAGGAAATAATGCGTTTCAATGGGTGTTAACTAAACACAACCACTGCTATAAATACCAAAACCATTCACTGAAGGAAGCATTGCGCTTTTGGAGGAAATAATGCGTTTTAATGGGTGTTAACTAAACACGACCACTGCTATAAATACCACAAGCATTCACTGAAGGAAGCATTGCGCTTTTGGAGGAAATAATGCATTTCAATGGATGTTAACTAAACACAACCACTGCTATAAATACCATAACCATTCACTGAAGGAAGCATTGCGCTTTTGGAGGAAATAATGCGTTTTAATGGGTGTTAACTAAACACGACCACTGCTATAAATACCACAACCATTCACTGAAGGAAGCATTGTGCGTTTGGGGGAAATAATGCGTTTTTAATGGGTGTTAACTAAACACAACCACTGCTATAAATACCACAACCATTCACTGAAGGAAGCATTGCGCTTTTGGAGGAAATAATGCGTTTCAATGGGTGTTAACTAAACACATCCACTGCTATAAATACCAAAACCATTCACTGAAGGAAGCATTGGGCTTTTGGGGCGAAATTATGCGTTTCAATGGGTGTTAACTAAACACATCCACTGCTATAAATACCACAACCATTCACTGAAGGAAGCATTGCGCTTTTGGGGGAAATAATGCGTTTTTAATGGGTGTTAACTAAACACAACCACTGCTATAAATACCACAACCATTCACTGAAGGAAGCATTGGGCTTTTTGGGGAAAATAATGCGTTTTAATGGGTGTTAACTAAATACAACCACTGCTTTAAATACCACAACCATTCATTGAAGGAAGAATTGGGCTTTTGAGGGAAATAATGCGTTTTTAATTGGTGTTAACTAAATACAACCACTGCTATAAATACCAAAACCATTCACTGAAGGAAGCATTGGACTTTTGGGGGGAAATAATGTGTTTTTAATGGGTGTTAACTAAACACAACCACTGCTGGAAATACCACAACAATACAATGATGGACGCAGTGAGCTTTTGCGTTTTAAATGGGCGTTAATGTCAGTTAAACCATATATATTGTTATGTATGGAATATCAAATTGGTGGAGGAAGACTTCAGAATGAATCTGAGATAAATACCGTCCTTCAGGAAGTAATTGACAAACTAATTTCAGTATTTGGATCGAATGAGACCCGAACCCACGACATCAGCTACGAGAGGTAAGTGGACGTTGGACGATAGGATATAAGACCACGTACTTAAGGATCGCCCCAATGATGCGTCAAGCATAGTTATGAAAAATTACCGAGCAATGCCATGTATTATAGATTCAATTTTGCCATTATATAGCACATGCGTACCTTTTCAAAGGTTGCTTAAATATATTGCGTTTTGAAACTAAAGAGCTGGGATATCTTCGTAAATTATAATTGTGAGCCATTACCTCCTCAAACCAAAATAGAAAAATATATCATTCTTTTTTTTTTAAATTAAACAAATTCACATTTGATGAATGTAATTATAGCAAGCACTACATGGATAATGAATTTGCTATTTAAAACACTTACATTGTAATACGAATGCCAAGTAGAATAGTGTATGCAAAATATATGTGTTTGACGCGAGCGCATCTTTAACTAACATTTACTCAACTTTTTTTTATTTATAGGGCTGTTGTAATAATATCCCATGAATATGTGCTATCGTGCTGACGTAGTATCACGGCTTCGCCATTGTCACCATCGTGCTTTCGTGCTGACGTACTATCGCGGCTTTGCCATCGTCACCATCGTGCTGGCGTACTATCGCGGCTTTGCCATCGTCACCGTCGTGCTGGCGTACTATCGCGGCATCGTGCTGTCGTGCTGACGTAGTATCGCGGCTTCGCCATCGTCACCATCGTGCTGTCGTGCTGACGTAGTATCGCGGCTTCGTCATTGTCACCATCGTGCTGTCGTGCTGACGTAGTATCGCGGCTTTGCCATTGTCACCATCGTGCTGTCGTGCTGACGTACTACCGCGGCTTCGCCATCGTCACCGTCGTGCTGTTGTGCTGACGTAGTATCGCGGCTTCGCCATCGTCACCATCGTGCTGTCGTGCTGACGTAGTATCGCGGCTTCGCCATCGTCACCGTCGTGCTGTCGTGCTGATGTAGTATCGCGGCTTTGCCATTGTCACCATCGTGCTGTCGTGCTGACGTACTACCGCGGCTTCGCCATCGTCACCGTCGTGCTGTTGTGCTGACGTAGTATCGTGGCTTCGCCATTGTCACCATCTTGCTGTCGTGCTGACGTAGTATCGCGGCTTCGCCATTGTCACCATCGTGCTGTCGTGCTGACGTACTACCGCGGCTTCGCCATTGTCACCATCGTGCTGTCGTGCTGACGTACTACCGCGGCTTCGCCATCGTCACCGTCGTGCTGTTGTGCTGACGTAGTATTGCGGCTTCGCCATTGTCACCATCGTGCTGTCGTGCTGACGTACTACCGCGGCTTCGCCTTCGTCACCATCGTGCTGTCGTGCTGACGTACTACCGCGGCTTTGCCATCGTCACCGTCGTGCTGTCGTGCTGACGTAGTATCGCGGCTTCGCCATTGTCACTATCGTGCTGTCGTGCTGACGTAGTATCGCGGCTTTGCCATCGTCACCATCGTGCTGTCGTGCTGACGTGGTATCGCGGCTTCGCCATCGTCACCATCGTGCTGTCGTGGTGACGTGGTATCGCGGCTTTGCCATCGTCACCATCGTGCTGTCCTGCTGACGTGGTATCGCGGCTTTGCCATCGTCACCATCGTGCTGTCGTGCTGACGTAGTATCGCGGCTTCGCCATCGTCACCATCGTCACCATCGTGCAATCTCTCTATACTCAGTATTCTCGCAGCATTGCATTTTTTGTCCGCAATACCTGAAACTACGTTTTGAAAATATTTCAAATTGCTGTCATAGCACCGCCTGGATGGTTTATTTTGCACTCAGGAGGTTCAGGGTTCAATCTTAATGGACACATATGCATCAAACATGTTTTATTGATATTATAGTAAATTATGATAAATAAATCTATATCTATAATGATACAGCTGATGCTTTTGTCCTATTTGGATGGATATGAAGGTACAGTATCTTAAGACAATATTTGAATTCATAAGTACATAGTAACCTTTAGGCAAATGTTCTGAGAATGAATGGTGGTGATATGCATAATTATGTATCTCTTATATACTTATCGCCTCGCATGAGTCGGTTCGTGCAATGGGTTTGTTCGAACATAACCGTTGAGTAGGTGCGCTGACGTTTATTATTAACCTATAATAAGTACATTTACATTACCATTATTGATAAACTTAAGGAACACATTTTCTGAAATGATGCCATTTAAACACTAACTGTATGCATATTTGTCTCCCATATTCCATTTTCAAAAAGAGATAGAAACTAATTCAAAGAAAACAATATGAAGCCAGTGTAGAAAATTGATTTATCTCTTTCCACTTTGAAGAATTAGGGAGTTCAAGTAAAGACAATGCGCACAGTCCATAAGTGATTACATTAGCAGAGCAATAAAATTCGCCTAGCAATATTTTATTTCCAGAAATCAAATCTAGTGAATTGTTTTAGGATATCTTGAATCTTGTCAGAGTTTTGTTTTACGCAGACGACCTTGGTATCTCCTTCTGACTGATTGCACTGCTATTTCAGACTTTTACATTTATTTCTATTGATATATTGCCGTGTTATATATGAGACATATAATTATATAATCATTTTATATTTTATTTTCCAGACAGGGTTTTCGTCCGTATTAATGATCTTGTGTAATATTATAATCGATGCGTTTAGTTATGTTGCAAACCTAAGAAAAGTCAAGTTCTAACAGTCATTAAATAAAATTATTATACGTTTAACCTTTTGTAATGCCATTGCTGCTGCTTATACGTCTCATACCACTATTAAATTTCCTGTAGGACCTCATTGTAACATTTATGCCCAAATCACAGTGAAAAAACGAAATCTGCAGTATGTGTCTGGACTCATATTCTTCACTTGTCCAAGAAATGCAATAATCAAGGAAAAATCATACATTGACCAGGTTTTTTTTAATTTAATGGTTTTGAGTTACCCGTCACTTTCCAGATTAATGATATATCAACTGTTCGTCCACAATGCGTTTCGAACCATTGATTCTGAAATGACACATAATTGCCCAGAAATCTAGTATCAGCATCAAATTGCCAGTTGTGATTTCTAAAATACTGACCATTTAACACATGGTCAGCAAAAATAAATCACTGTAATACAAAGCACTGAAAAAAAAAGGAGAAAAAGTTTTATTTTTTACCTACTTCATCTGTTAATCCAGAGTACTCAAGGGAGATAACAGTGGTGTGAGTCCTTTATGCTAAACTTAAAAACAAGGAATTTTAGCTAAAATGATGTATAGCAAACATATTATATATAATGTGTGTACTATTAAAGGAGATATGTAGAAACACAGTTTTAAAGATGTATTTTGTACCATGTTCACACGTGTAAATCATTATTAATGATTTTAAACGTAAAATCAAGGCGTAAAATTGTTTTATTACCACGTTTACCTTTGAATGCATTTTAATGATCATTTGCGTACAGTTTCGATAATATATAGCATCCAGATTTATGGGGCGCAGGAATATATCAGTACGTTTCTGAATAGAACTACAATCAGTTTGCAAGCAACTGGTAAAATGTTTCATTTCACATAAATTATTTGAATTGAGATCGTCTTGAATATTGTGAATAGTTTCATTTAATTGTATCATTTGTAAGTATATGAGAACGTATCATTTTGATTCAGGTAGACCATTGCGGTATTTTTTAGTTAAGGCTATATCAACATTTAAAATTGGTGTACTGTTACACATATCGCTTGCCTGTATTTTACATCACATGCATGGGTAACGGATCTTGGTTGCTCCAGCTCCATATTTCTTTTGGCCACAAACATAAGTTGAGTATTAAAGCCTTTTTCTTCAAGGAACGGTCCATATACCCCAAAACTGTCTTTAGAAACCCGCTGAGCAAACTAACATAACGAATAGTCTATTACAACATACATAGCAAACCACAGGAGCTATTATGTAACAAAAAAAAGACCAACATAAGAACTATCGAGCCAGCCGTTCCTTTCACATCGCCAATCAAAGGGGCTAAAATGTTAAGTTGTAAATAAATTGGCACATTTTCTAACGTTTTTTTTACAATACTAAAAAAGGCTCAACACAACGGTAGCCTGGTATGACAACATGCATCAAGGTAAGTCAACAACTCATTCATAGTCACTTACTTCTATCACTATCATCTAGAGCAGCTGGTGAGAGCAATTTACTATTCCACAACATGTTTGCTAAAGATACACTGATTGGTCCTTTCTTGGTGGGTGGGGTGTATTTTAGGACTAATCGCTTCATACATAATACAGAATTCAAACATGGCAAAAAATGGCATGGCTAAGGAATTGGTCCAATATTCAAAGGCCTTACTCAACTCCTGCTTGTCACACTTTCTGTTATAATATATAAGTGAGCATTTTGAATGGTTTGGACAAAGATTTGACACAAAAATATAAAACAAAGAAAAGGATGGGCGGCAAAAAAGTTCCGTTACTTGTGCCTAGGTATTCCGTCGCATTTTGCATTATCTATGAGTTTATTTTCACGCACGAAGGCACACACTATCTCGCTTTACTCGTGCTATATATGATGGTATAAGCATTATATACATTAGTACATATTAACATTAACTCTGTACATGTGGTATTATATTAACCTAAATAATGAAATTGATGGATGTACGTTAACAGCCAAGTGTTTCGGATTTTGTTTACAAATGCCGTCGGTTAAGACCCGAGTATTTGCGTTTGTTGAATAGAGACCAGTCTTTGCTATTCCTACAACAGCATTGTTCCAAATTCGTATGGGCTATTTGACACATTGCATTTTGCTGAATGTTTACCGATTGGTATTGCTGCGTATATAATCATGCTTTTATGTAATTTATATGTTTGACTGTCATACGTACATTTTAAGTTAAAGTGGCATAACTAGTAAGATATATACTCTTATTACCATAAAAACTGGTATAATTGTAATATTAGCACAAAATGTGAATATTTGGATCATATTTTTAACTGTATCAAAATACCATTATGTAACGTCAAAAAAACATGTTTTTTTTAAATTACTGTTATCGCCGATATTTGAATTAGATCTGACGCATGGAATAACGCCAATAATGTAGCCCGACTTTTTAGAGACAGACCTTCAGAAAGAGGAGACCTTTAATGTTTAAGGGCCAAATATCTAAAAAATCACACCCTACCCTTCTTTTCTTTTTGCTTAACCTTCGCTTTGATTTTATTTTAACCCACGCATGTCCCCACCCACAGAATACTTTTTATCACTGCAATATTTGTTAGTATCTCAGATATTATAATGCACTGTCCCAGTACCAGTATCTACAGGCAATGTTTTAGCGGGGGATATTTATTCATTTTAAATTTCTTGTTGTATTTGAATTCAACGACAGTGTGGAAAATCTTTAGAGCTTAACACAATTTTTTTTGCAGATGATACTTCTTTACCGTGCTCTACATCTTATATTTAGAAAGTATTTTAAATCAGGACCACTGTATGGTTAATTTATGGTCAAAACAATAGCTAGTTGATTTTAACTCTAATAAAACGGATGCAATTCTATTTTAAACTGCCAACTAAGATAATCCAACTATTTTATTTAATAATGTTCCTGTCTAATGTGTGACAAGTCATAAAACAATAGATGTAACACTCTGTAATAATGGTAAATAGCAAAAAAACACAATAATATATTAAAATCAGCGTTTCGTTCACTAGCAATTATGGAAAAAGTTAAAATTGAAATAAAACACAAACCTTTTAATCAATTAAAACTATATGTTTCATGTATTCGCCCCCTACAAGAATATGCTTCTGTCTTTTTGGACACTTTTACTTTGTAAGAAAGAAATATCTTTAAAATGTCAAAATGAAACGGCTAGGCTAGTCACTGGAGAACCAAGTTAAAGTCACTTGAAAAGTTATATGAAGAAATGGAAACACGCTCATTGAATGACAGATGACAATATAAAAAAATAATAATCGAGTAAAAATGGAATGGCTCCATTCTATGTATCTAATATAGGACCAAACTTAATAGGCGAAAATTCTAAATATTATTTTTAAAGCCCAAATGATTTTGAAACAATTGCTAGGAGAACTGAATTAACTCATTCATCCCCTCTGCTGTTAGATTATGGAAGCATCTCCCATTAGATATAAGAGAATCTCTTTCTTTAGCTTGTTTTAAATCAAAATTATCAAATTACATTTTTAGAGCACCTGACGTTCTCGAGTAATTGAAGCACGGCAGAAGAAAGTGTTCTGTTTATAGTACACGTTTACGCTATAACTGTAGTATGATTATGATCAGCACATCAATCATTTACATGAAACAGAAAAGTGCGAATGTGGGTTCGATAAACGTGCCCCTATTTCACTGAACAGCAGCTTTCATTATTTACTTAAACAAAATAAAAGCAAGACCATAAGTATGTTCCTTTGTGCATTCAAGAACTTTCGTAAAAACTGTTTGGCAGCAATGCTTCAACTTATGTTCAAAATTATGATATATTTGACTCCATTCATATACATGTATATATTAAATAAACAAAACGTTTGTTTTAAAGACTGAAAAAAAACGTTAATTACAGATTACGTAATATTTAGTTTAGTATCACAACATGTAACATGTCCATTAATTGATAGTTACTAAGCCATCGACTTATAATGCAATACTCATATCAAGGGGATGACCCGAACTAATATGGTCAGACCATCTTGCGTTTATTCATTTCAATGGTCCTTGAATGCTTGTAACAGAAAACCAAGTCAGAATTTGAATGGAAACATATTGTGTGAGGGTAAACAACTGATGTAAGATAATGTATGTAACGGAAAATTAAGTCAGTATTTGAATGGACACACATTATGTGAGGTTATACAATGGGTGTAAGATAATGTATGTAACAGAAAATTTAGTCAGTATTTGAATGGAAACATATTATGTGAGGGTATACAACAGGTGTAAGTTAATGTATGTAACGGACACCAAGTCAGTATTTGAATGGAAACATATTATGTGAGGGTATACAACGGGTGTAAGTTAATGTATGTAACGGACACCAAGTCAGTATTTGAATGGAAACACATTATGTGAAGGAACACAACGGATGTAAGTTAAAGTATGTGATGGACACCAATTCAGTATTTAAATGGAAACATATTATATGAGGGTATACAACGGGTGCAAATTAATGTAAGTAACGGAACATCAAGTCAATATTTGAATGGAAACATATTATGTGAGGGTTTACAACGGGTGTAAGTAAATGTATGTAGCAGACACCAAGTCAGTATTTGAATGGAGACACATTATGTGAGGGTAAACAATGGGTGTAAGTAAATGTAAATAACAGAACACAAAGTCAGTATTTGAATGGAAACATATTATGTAATGAGTACACAACGGATGTAAGTGAATGTACACCAAGTCAGTATTTTTAATCATATTATGTGAGGGTACACAACGGATGTAAGTTAATGTATTTAACGGACACCAAGTCAGTATTTGAATGGAAACACATTATGTGAAGGAACACAACGGATGTAAGTTAAAGTATGTGATGGACACCAATTCAGTATTTAAATGGAAACATATTATATGAGGGTATACAACGGGTGCAAATTAATGTAAGTAACGGAACATCAAGTCAATATTTGAATGGAAACATATTATGTGAGGGTTTACAACGGGTGTAAGTAAATGTATGTAGCAGACACCAAGTCAGTATTTGAATGGAGACACATTATGTGAGGGTAAACAATGGGTGTAAGTAAATGTAAATAACAGAACACAAAGTCAGTATTTGAATGGAAACATATTATGTAATGAGTACACAACGGATGTAAGTGAATGTACACCAAGTCAGTATTTTTAATCATATTATGTGAGGGTACACAACGGATGTAAGTTAATGTATTTAACGGACACCAAAACAGTATTTGGAAACATAGAATGTGAGGGTACACAACGGGTGTAAGTTAATGTATGTAACGGACACCAAGTCAGTATTTGAATGGAAACATATAATGTGATGGGTACACAACGGATGTAAGTGAATGTATGTAACGGACACCAAGTCAGTATTTGAATGGAAACATATTGTGTGAAGGTACACAACGGATGTAAGTTAAGTATGTAATAGACACCAAGTCAGTATTTGAATGGAAACATGATATATGAAGGTATACAACGGGTGCACGTTAAATTAAGAAACGGAACACGAAGTCAGTATTTGAATGGAAACCTATAATGTGATGGGTACACAACGGGTGTAAGTTAATGTATGTAACGGACACCAAGCCAGTATTTGAATGGAAACATATAATGTGATGGGTACACAACGGATGTAAGTTAAAGAATGTAACGGACACCGAGTCAGTATTTGAATTGAAACATATAATGTGAGGGTATACAACTGTTACAAGTTAATGTAAGTAACGGAACACGAAGTCAGTATTTGAATGGAAACATATTATGTGATGGGTACACAACGAATGTAAGTGAATGTATGTAACGGACACCAAGTCAGTATTTGGAAACATATTATGTGAGGGTACACAACGGGTGTAAGTTAATGTGTGTAACAGACACCAAGTCAGAATTTGAATGGAAACATATAATGTGAGGGTACACAACGAGTGTAAGTTAATGTATGTAACGGACACCAAGTCAGTATCTGAATGGAAACATATAATGTGATGGGTACACCACGGATGTAAGTGAATGTATGTAACGGACACCAAGTCAGTATTTGAATGGAAACATATTATGTGAAGGTACACAACGAATGTAAGTTAAAGTATGTAATAGACACCAAGTCAGTATTTGAATGGAAACATGATATATGAGGGTATACAACGGGTGCACGTTAATGTAAGTAACGGAACACGAAGTCAGTATTTGAATGGAAACATATAATGTGATGGGTACACAACGGATGTAAGTGAATGTATGTAACGGATACCAAGTCAGTATTTGAATGGAAACATTTTATGTGAGGGTACACAACGGGTGTAAGTTAATGTATGTAACGGACACCAAGTCAGTATTTAAATGGAAACATATAATGTGATGGGTACACAACGGATGTAAGTTAAAGTATGTAAATGATACCAAGTCAGTATTTGAATGGAAACATATTATGTGAAGGTACACAACGGATGTAAATTAAAGTATGTAACGGACACCAAGTCAGTATTTGAATGGAAACATATAATGTGAGGGTATACAACTGTTACAAGTTAATGTAAGTAACGGAACACGAAGTCAGTATTTGAATGGAAACATATTATGTGATGGGTACACAACAAATGTAAGTGAATGTATGTAACGGACACGAAGTCAGTATTTGGAAACATATTATGTGAGGGTACACAACGGGTGTAAGTTAATGTGTGTAACGGACACCAAGTCAGTATTTGAATGGAAACATATTATGTGATTGGTACACAACGGATGTAAGTGAATGTATGTAACGGACACCAAGTCAGTATTTGAATGGAAACATATTATGTGATGGGTACACAACGGATGTAAGTGAATGTATGTAACGGACACCAAGTCAGTATTTGAATGGAAACATATAATGTGATTGGTACACAACGGATGTAAGTGAATGTATGTAACGAACACCAAGTCAGTATTTGAATGGAAACATATTATGTGAGGGTACACAACGGGTGTAAGTGAATGTGTGTAACGGACACCAAGTCAGTATTTGAATGGAAACATATTATGTGATGGGTACACAACAAATGTAAGTGAATGTGTGTAACGGACACAACGTCAGTATTTGAATGGAAACATATAATGTGATTGGTACACAACGGATGTAAGTGAATGTATGTAACGGACACCAAGTCAGTATTTGAATGGAAACATATTATGTGAGGGTACACAACGGGTGTAAGTAAATGTATGTAACGGACACCAAGTCAGTATTTGAATGGAAACATATTATGTGAGGGTACACAACGGGTGTAAGTTAATGTGTGTAACGGACACCAAGTCAGTATTTGAATGGAAACATATAATATGATTGGTACACAACGGATGTAAGTGAATGTATGTAACGGACACCAAGTCAGTATTTGAATGGAAACATATTATGTGAGGGTACACAACGGGTGTAAGTAAATGTATGTAACGGACACCAAGTCAGTATTTGAATGGAAATATATAATGTGATGGGTACACAACGGATGTAAGTGAATGTATGTAACGGACACCAAGTCAGTATTTGAATGGAAACATAAATATGTGAGGGTACACAACGGGTGTATGTTAATGTATGTAACGGAACACCAAAACAGTATTTGAATGGAAACATAAAATGCATCAACGGTTCTCTCTAGAAATGTCATGTATCACCATGCAAGCATTATTATGGTGTCAAAAATACCTCGGATACTTTTTCCAAATAACGCAAGAGTACCTTCATAAAACAACCAATTAAACTAAAATATTCGCTTCATTCTTACATGAACTTTTCTGATGATAAAAAGACAAATCCTAATTTTGAGGTACCGCATGTTTATGAAAAGTCACTTTGAACAAATAAAGAAACTAGAGCTCCTCTAGTGACTCTTGTTTTATGTTATAGTTTATGCCTGCATAAATCTTACTTCTGTGCATAGTTATGGTATTTAACCGAAGGTTGAACACAGTAGTATATATGCCTACATGGTGTACTAAAACAATGTATAATAAAAATCTTATCGATTGATGGTAATATACCGCCATCTGTTAATATTGAAACGCTGAAAACATAGCCTTGAAACAAACACATCGTTTTACAAACCATATTAGTATCATTATTTCAAAACTAATTTAAAAATTTATAAATTGGTCGAAATACAATTGATATTGGACATTAATTTGATCTGAACTGTCAAGTCAAAACTATTGAGTGTGGAAGCAGTCTGATTTCAAGAGACAAGGGAAAACTAAACATTATTAGGAACTTATAACTACATTATGTGTGTGTGTGTATATATATATATATATATATATATATATATATATATATCAATCTGTCCGCAGTATCGTCAGTCAGTCATTTCACTGTTGCATAGATAGAAACTTGTTTTTGTGTCCCTTGATGCTGGCGTAAAGCTGAGAGCTAGCTTAGGATATTTTATGTTTTAGCACTGCGAAGTTGTTAAGATGTTAAGACATTGCTATAAAGTCAAATATGAATAAGATTTTGTTTGCATTAGCGTATATCTATAATGGATTGGCAATGGCGTTCAAAACAATCAGAAAATAAACCAACGTTGCTGTTATGAAATTGAACTGCAATAGCGTGTAATTTTTTCGTTTTATTCTGGCAATGATCAAGTTCAACCGTTTATTTTATCCGTAGTACTACACAATCGGTCAAATCTGTCGCCCTTCGATGTTATGTATGTCAAAAAACACGCAATAATTTTGTCAGAACACGTCATGGTAACACACACTGGATAAAAATACTGTCCCGAGCAAACATCGTCGTGATGTTATTAGAAAATCGTTGAGAACTACTCTAAAACATCAGTCAGTCAGTAAATCAGTCAATCGGTAGAGTTCTGGCCTAGAGGTTATAACATATTTTTCATGCTCAACTCAAATTCGTACTCAAAACACAATTTCTATGAGTCACATACAAACCCAATTTAAAGCGCAAACACTTGACTAGGTTTAGAATTTTAGAGTATTAATGCAAATTTGAGGTAGAAAGTTATACATATTTACGTTCATTTTGTTATAATGAGCTGAGTCATCTTTGAGTTGAGCATGAAATTTTGAGTTGAGAATGGAAACAATATTTATAACCTCGGACCCAGATACGTACTACACCATAACTTTACTGCACTCACATATGACTGTTGTCGACTTTGCATATAATTTAACTGGACACTTAGTTAGTATTTGTGTATTCGAAAAAAATACAGAACGTGAAACAATTGTGTCTCAAAAAGCTTTTATCAATGTTGTTTTGATGTCCCTCTGCGAGACACGCCGGTATGAATAAGAGAATCTAAAAGAGTCCTCAATTTCAGGTTTTTCCTGTCTGGCAGCCCAGTAAAAGGCAGTTAAAACCACTTGATTATCGTGTACACAGGATAAGCAGACACTTTCTCAAGCATGTTTTTTCTTATTGCTTCTAAAATAAATGTGTTAAAGCCAAGTATGAGACGGTGAAATAGACAGTCACTTGCGATGAAAAGTTCTAATAGTTAACGTGACAGTTTGTGTACTCGGCAGGAGAACGACAAGGCACCGTAGTCCGTGATGGAGACGGGAGGAAATTGACGCCTTACCCTATGTGACAAGAGTTAATTGGTATATCCGTCTCTGCATCATACATTATTGTGTAGCTTAAGGGAGACAGTTGTTTTGTACTGTCGTTCAATAAGCTGAAAGCACGTTTGATATTTTGCGAAAAACAAGTAAAATGGAAAATTTTAAACACGATATCTTTCACATTCAATATTAATTTGCTTGAGTGTCCGAAGCATCAAGTGTGTTTGCCCTATCCATAGAATATTAAATTGTTATTTGCAATCTGACAGTTCTGTTCGAGTTAATATAATGATAAAATTGTAGAAAAATAGTTAATTCTTATTGAGTTAAGCACTTCTGGTATCTCAAATGTTGTGTATTCCATTGCTGGTGAATTGATCTGTAGAGCTGGTAATGTCACGTTTTTATTGTGTAAACATTACGAATACAAATCTGTAAAATGAAACGATGACTTTAAAGTTTGTCAACGTTTTCAGAATGGCTGAATGTCAAACTATCAATAAATAATGTAAACTGGTCATAATAAAGTACTATTTAAACACAATTTGGCTACATAACATTTTAAACATTGTTGTGAAATCTCTATTTTTTTACTTATACATAATGGTTATAAAAGTATGTGAAAAATGCCAAAACTGTTGATAATGCAGTTGCAGTTTCCTGTTGAATTTGAATGTTATGACTGTACAAAAAATAAAAAATGAAACAGAAGTGTTATATTTTGTAAAATTATGCAAACGTACTGGACAAAACCGTATCACCAATATCACCACTATACAAGTACAGCTAATCTATCGTTAAATGTTTGTTTGTATGTCTTTCCGCCCGTTTTCAACGGTATATATAACGCCCAGTACACTTACTCATCATTCGTGTCACCCAATATACAGTTATCTAGTACTAGACACACCTTGTCTATTCACGTCACTGACTACTTCCCCACATATTCTGAGGTGGCCGTTGAACAAAGTTCATGGCCAATTATGAATATTATGGCCGGGTGGTGATTCTAACGCTCGATTCATGGAATTGACAGCCGAACGTGCTACCGACTGAGAAGGGACTATTATTCCCCTGTTAAATAAGAACTTTAGATGATTTTAGTTCTCAGTTATACTTAATTAAGAATAAATTATATATATAATAAAATATATGGGTTTCAGCTTGATCGAATATAATAAATAAAATTTACAATTAAAGCGGGAATAGCTCTTACGTCTAGGAAATATTCAATGAAAACAGATCTCTATTTTAACCCTAACGTTTCCTTCTATCTTTGATTGATCTAATTGTCTTGCGTCTATATTGTTTCCGGACTATTCTTAACACTAGAAATATATTTTCTTATTTTCCATGGTAGTGTCTTTTACAGGAATAGTGAAGCGCTTTTGAGATAAATTATTTGTTTATTTTTTTTATCAATAGTTTTATAAGCGTTTATATTTTTTTCAAGATTTATATATAGCATTAAATTTTGAATTGCACCAAACCAAAATCCCAGTGGAAATATTGTTCCTGTCTCTTTTCATTTTATAGATTAAATGGAAACTATATCAAATTACCAGTACTGATATGGATGTCTTTGTCTTCTTCTGTCAAATATTTAAAATCAAAACAGTTATGATATATCATTTTCAATTTACCCAACGTGATTATTGAAAAAATACACTCATATATCAAAAATTAAAATCATTGTAATCAACATTGGGCCCATATTTACAAAGTCTCATTTTTTTATTATCAATCTTTTCGTATTTTCAACAAATAGTTAGGGCTAAATCTATTGATCATTTGCTTAATTCTTCCGGAAAGTGTAACACATCTTCAAAGTTGATGTGAACAATAAGGTACAATTTTTATCTAAGTTAAGTTTCAATTAAGAAGCTTAAGAATAAGGGCACTGTGTAATACATCGCTTCAATATTTAGTTATCGGCATAACTCAGTAGCCATACGACGATCAATTGGAAACACAAAAATACTCGAAATCTTATTCGGTTAATGAAATCAATGAAAAACATTTTGTATGAAATTTTATCTCCAATAAATAAATGTTATCATCTTCCTTCTCTCCGATGACTTATTAAGAACTTCTTGTTAAGTGTGTGTTGATATTCTGTGATTTTAATGACCGTTTATTTCTAGACACATCCCACTCTTGGAAATCAGCGGTATGAGTTGTTTCTGCTCCTATTTAGAGGAATGTTACACTGTTGAAAGTATACATTGGAAGCAAAACATGCAATTTAGAAAACACTCGGTTTTATTTAGTCTGTTCATGAAGGATAATGTATTTTGCAGCACCCCTCACCTCCCCACTAGTACATACTTAAACAGGATATACTGTTTTCAAGAAAAAATGAATAACACCGAGTTGAAAGTATACTGAAAATACACGCCAGGTGAATCGTAGAGCAACATTTTACTTTTTTAAGCGATTACAGTTATTAATCATTAACGCAATACTTTGACACAATGCGGCTCTGAAACTCACCGGCGTTTCTATATCCTGTCAGTATATTTTACGATTGCCACACAACACGTAGGACTGATGATGTGAAAGTATATGCATGCTTACTCTGTATTCTTTAGCAGCAAAGATAACAACCAGGAAAAGAACAGGGTAGACTCAGTTTCTCCACTCACGTCCGCTTTGCAACATATAATATATAACAATATAAGCAATATAAGCAATTATATAAAAATATTAAGAATTGCAAAGTTCCAAATACAAACGAACATAGAATGAACCTATTTTGTTTTCAGCTGGCAATGATATCAGTCGGTACACTATTCAATTTAGTTAATTTCAATTGTTATTTGTCTTGGCGGCCAAATTTATTAAACAAATTAGTTTGACCTTTCACGTTAAATAAGTCCAGGAAACAAATGATAATACGTAATCACTTTTGTCTGGCTCTTAAAACATATGGCCGGTAACAAATTACCCATCAACGCTAATTCTAGCATGAAACATATATATATAGACATCTATATTTTCAATTTTGCTGCATACAAATTTATTGTTTTGAATAAATAATATTGATTGCATATATTTTGCATAGCTTATCTGCAATAGGTAATACCGGTATGATGACACGCGGTATCAGGCAATT
Source organism: Panopea generosa (assembly GCA_029582155.1). NCBI lineage: Eukaryota > Metazoa > Mollusca > Bivalvia > Adapedonta > Hiatellidae > Panopea > Panopea generosa. Next base: position 21,261,848 of record CM055895.1, read on the forward strand.
TGCAATTCTGGATTTGAAGAGGTTACCATCGTGATCTTTAAAGAACAACTTGTTTGTGTATAAGCCTTTAGTTTAAAAGGTATTTTATTAAAAATGTACGTAACTCTTGCATTATTCACAATCACAAGAGTACATATTGAAAGGGATGCAGAAGTTAGTCTATGCCTTTTTATAATGTGTTTCTCGTTATACACGCCTTTATTTCAATTAGTATCCAATTAAACGAGATTTGTTTGGGCAAGCATTTATTTTACCTATTTTTTGTTTGTACATAAGCTTTTATTGTAACCACTGTTTGTTAGGTAAGCATTCACTTTAACTATTACTGGTTTGTGTAAATGAATTTACTTCAACTACAATTTGTTTGTGTAAATTCTTTTTTAACTTACAATTTACTTCTGTAAAAAAACCTTCAGTTTAGTGATTATTTGTTTGTGTAAACCTTTTTTCACCTACAATTTACTTGTATAAAAAACCTTCAGTTTAGCTATTATTTGTTTGTGTAAACCCTTTTTCAATTACAGTTAACTTATGTAAAAACCTTCACTTTAGCTGTTATTTGTTTATGTAAACCTTTAATTCAACTACTATTTTTTTGTTTAAAACTTTATTTATCTACAATTTACTTGTGTATAAGCATATACTTCAACTACTATTTATTTGTGTATAGGCCTTCAACAATTACTTGTTTGTGTATAAGCATTTGCTTCAACTACTATTTATTTGTGTATAGGCCTTCAACATTTACTTGTTTGTGTAAAAGCATTTACTTCAACTTTTATTTATTTGTGTATAGGCCTTCGAAAATAACTTGTTTGTGTATAAGCATTTACTATTTGTTTGTGTATAAGCCTTCAACAATAACTTGTTTGTGTATAAGCATTTACTTCAACTACTATTTGTTTGTGTATAGGCTTTCAACACTTACGTGTTTGTGTATAAGCATTTACTATTTGTTTGTGCAATTCTTACCCCTGAAAATTGTGAAATGCAAAATATTATACTTCTGTAAAGATTATGACAACATTAAATAGTAGCTACCACACTACAAGATGTACTTGAAGTACAAAACATAATCTGCAAAGAAATACCTTGCATATTGGCATGGCGCCTTTAATTTTCTTTTCAATTTTCGAGAATTTGGGTATATACAAATGTTATGATGGGTCTTTATCAAATTAAAGGTGATCTACAAATACTAATTAGACAGTTCATAAGTAGAAAAAGGATACGAATGCTCAGGAAGAATAAAATTTTAATAATAATGAGCTATACGATATATTATATCATCCTCAGGCACAAAACCAAGAAAATTAAATTACATACTTAGTTTGTGCTCGAGGTGTTATGTTAAATAAACCCACTTTCACACACGGTAGCATCGGCAATAGTCCACCCTCGAGAAAACGAATCTGTGTTTTCTTTAGATTGTCCAATTCTAATTTAATATGATGTTTTAGTTTTGTATAAATAACAGTTTAGTACATTTCTAGTCAGCGGATTGTTTTCTCCCCACCTGTATAGGAATCTTCCCGCTGATATATTGAGTGACATATCTTTTTTTGGTATTGCTTAATCGCGTAACGGTTGTTGCCAGATTTAGAAATATGTTCGTGTGAAGAATGAATTTTTATCAATGGTTCAGCATTTTTTGTTCAGTGATTCAGCATTTTTTTACAATATTGTCGTGGCTGTTTATTAGTATACAGATATTACAATAAAATGTATATCAAACGTATATCCCTCGCATGTATGTAGTTATGCAGTTCTCAAATATTAGCGTCAGAAGTAGGAAGTCCATCGGCACGACTGTATAGTGCACCACGGTATTTCAAAGGCATGTAATATTATACTTGTACTTGTGACTCATTCAGGAGTAAATGACTTTATAATATTTGAATATATTCAATAAATTTCAATATTTTGCTGTGTTGTCCTATCCAGCAGAAATTATTACATATATTGGAACTGTCAAACCTATACATGCAGACAATGCAAACATTAAGACGACAGAAACATACGATAATACGACCCCCGCCCCAACAAAAAAAAATGAAAAGAAATGGGGAAAAGGTAAAAATACTAACGATTTAAATTCAGATATATTGATTGATTGAATACTTAGCGTCATTTTATGCCATCCAGGGATAACACACTTTCCGGGATACTTGAAGGTTAGCCAACACTCGAGCACATCCCATCTCTGTAAGTTACTGATAGCATTCCTACTTGAATCAGCGGTGAGAGACAAATGATAATGAGACGCAATGTCGTATTATCAATCATCGCGGAGACTGTAGCCAAGCGGGGATTTGAACTCACGATCCCTGGATTGATAGTCAGACGCGCGATCAACTGAGCTAATCGGGTCCGGCAAATTCGACAAAATCGAAAAGTCATACATATCCTGAAACGTAGAGAAACGCTGCACATTGAACTTTTAATACGAGTGCATTTTATTGTTGTAATTCCGTAATTTCAAAATGTTTTTTTTTTTAATTGTCAATGGATTTAAATTGATTGTATTACATTGTATGCAATACCAGTCAATTGAAAATATAATATAATATAATATAATATAATATAATATAATATAATATAATATAATATAATATAATATAATATAATATAATATAATATAATATAATATTATATAATAATACAATACAATATGATATACTTTAGTATAATATGATATACATGGCTTTCATTAAAAAACCGAAACATAGTTCACCTCAGATATATACGTTCATCAACTATAAATGATAAAAGTTTAAAATTAAGACATACGCCCAGTTTTATTTATATCTACTTTCCAGTAAACCTGTTGCTTCGATATTACAATTTGGACGAGTATCAAGAAATCACATATTACATTTGTAAAACTTACCCTGCATCATGCCAATGCTGTTTTCTTTTTTACTAACACGTGTGTTCTGCAAACGTGTATCAATATTTATCGCTCGACAGTGACGGCAATTCAAACGAATAGAACGGCAATGTTTGATTGTATGTACTCCGTTTTATAGTTTTTACATTTTGTATATACATGTGTTTTTAATTAAAGGGACACACGGTTTTGAAATCCATTTTACAAAGCAATTATATTTTCACAAGGCATTGGAAATTGCATCTATAAGGATGTGAACTATTTTTTTGTAACTTTTAATTCAATTTAATTGTACAAAAACAAACATATTGATACAAAATAGTTGATGACAGTTATATATACATTTAGAAATTTCTAATAACCATTGAGTGTCTCACTGTCTGTGGGAATTGAATGAGTAATAAACAGTGCCGACTAAATCCAGATAGTTTGT